>JABFEA020000119.1:17119619-17132841 GCA_019775915.2 Cyphomyrus plagiostoma | reverse complement strand
GCCCGCCGCGCCCCCCCGCCCGGCGCCCGCCGGCCCCCCCGCCCCCCCCCCCCCCCCGCCCCCGGCCCCCCCCCCCCCCGCCGGCCGCTGTCTTGTCCGCAGTGTTTGATCAAGGCCTCCATTCAGCCATGCAGCTCCAGCTGGGGCAGGATGCAGCTCATCACCCCACTTGACCCCCTGCCATCTCTGATTACTCTGCCACCAAAAATTAGTCCCAGAGAAGCGGCTGCACCCAACACGACGACAGCGCCAGCCTGCTGCTGGGATCACTGTCAACTGCACACTGCTTCCCAGATCCTTCCAGAGGGCTGCCCCCAAGCTGCAGAAGCACTGTAGGAGATGGAAAAATGTAGCCATTCTTTATAATAGAAAAGAAGCTAATTGTGAATATATATAATCGCAAACCTGATTCTTAGTCTTGATTCAGTCTAATGCACTTTCTGGGTTTTATTTCTCATTTAACCAGATTCCATAGAAACCAGTACATAATACAAAATAAAAATAAACCTTTTAAATTTCGGAAAAGCACACCACCCAGCGCGGTCACAGACACACATATCGGTTAATGCTGCACTGATAGCTAAACCTTCCAGGAATTACAGTAAAGAGTGTATTTTGAGTGCATGTCAATCGTGGGTCAAAAGTTCTATGCAAGTTTAGGCCATAACAGAAGATATGAAAAATGCTGGTAGTATGTTCACTATTTACACTGAAAATGCACCGAGTGAACAGTTCAGCAGAATTAGCCGGGTGGTATCTGCAGAGCCAATCTCAGCAGCGTTCAAAGCTGCAGTACAGGCCTCGTCCGCAGCTGGGCCAGCATCACTCTGGCGACCTTTGATTGGCTTCCAGTTTAGCCAGGGAAAATAGCTCAATATGCCAACAAATCAGCAATTGAAATCTTTGGTGAAATTGCAAACAGATACAAAAGTGATGTGAACAATGGCAGGGGTTAGCACCTGCACTCTCTGACTTCCCCTCTTATTTATTGTTTTTTTCGGTCTACAGGTTGCTCGCTCATTTGTGGAAAAATGGCTAGTTGGTTAAAACGAACACAGGGCCATAGTAGATGTTATCAGTAGATCTTAGCGGTCGCTAAGGTATGAGTTTAAATGACAGGAGGGTAACTAACAGAAGAATTCTTGCCCAGGAACCTAAGGGGAACTTAACAGCGTTGTGATGTGGTGGAAGATATAATTTTCAATTTTCTGTACAAATTACAGAGCAAGATTAAAGCTGGCGAAATACTTGAGTTCTCTTTTAAATGTGTTTTTCATAAAGCTGCCAGGACGAATAACAGAACACAGTGCCGCAACAGAACAATCGCAAACAGAAAAAGAGCCCCAGACACCTTCAGACAAACAATAGATAGGGCCATGCAGTCATCTTCTCAGAGTGTTTCGTGAATACGAAATGACATTTCCTGGTGACTGTGACCGAACAATCCGCTATGTCATCCCTCTGTTCCATGCAGACGGGGGCTTTCTGTCAGACTGAGTCTATCCAGTCTACGTCTCTCCATGACCACAAGATCTGCGTTTCAGACTAAATACGGCAGCAGGCTGCCTAAAGTAGCATACCGCCACACAAACACACTGACATATGCAACATAATACGACAGAAATCACAAGGACCTTTGGCATCTACTGGCAAGTGTTCCAGGGGATTCTTTTGCTATCTGGTGTGAAAATGCGGATCACAGATTCCCCACAGAAATAAGCAACATATGATTTACACAAACAAACCCTTGTCCAAGTAAATGGCTGCACAAAAGTTATTGTTTTCACACACATTGTGCATGTGTTTTTGCACACATTGTGCATTTAAGTGACAGTTTTTAGCTGTCAGCTGTTGAGTCTGGACATTCAGCCAAGGTCAGGGTGTCCAGTCTTCCTGTATGGGCCGTGAAAATATCTGTGGAATATTAACACTGTCTGGAGGATAAGTAAAAAGCTCATAAGGACCTGTCTGACCATTAATCAAGTTAATATCAATTTTACACTACATTACAAAGACTACAAATGATCCTGCGTTTCATGTTTTTAGACATACGTTAATATTCAGAAACACACACATTCCAATTTTTTAACTTAAACTGTTTTACAAATAAGAGTTAAAAAATATTAATAATTTATAAATAAAGAAAGCATATTTATATAATATATATTATGCATTAATTGATAATTACATTCATACACAAATACACAATTTTAATTATATCTTTGTGGGGACTCTCCATTCATTTCTATGGGGAAAACTCTAATCCCAGCATGACGACCTTAACTCCAACCCAGCCCTAACCTTAACCATAAGTAACCAAAGTACAGGACTTTTGGCTCCTTTAGCTTTTTGATTATAGTGACATATTTATAAAATCCAGTTTTCCCTTATGGGGACTGAACAAGGTCAAAATAACAGTCTTTTATTGCATTTTTTATTATAGAATCGCACTTCCCTAATTGAACTGAAATGTCATTTATACATAAACTTCTGGGCTTGTCATGGAAGGTTAGCAACATAATACTGCATGCCGATTTAAAAAGAATATTCGGAACGGTAACATACAGCAGCCCTGATAGCGGTGACCTGCCTCCCATTCCAGCCTGCGGCAGGATTCCTCCACTGTCCTGCATTGTACCGATTGCATCTTTCTTTTCTCTAATATAATGAAGGTCGTAATCGACACTAAAAAGGGATTTTGGTGCATGAGCAGTAACACGAGACTAAAGGCAAGATGCATGTAGAGCCGAGACCATTTATAGTCTTTTCTTTACCGTGAAACTAAATTAACTTTGTGTCTGACTGTTCAGTTTCCAAGAAACAGGATGGAAACGCAGTAGCATAGTTTCCTTCGTTTACTTTCATGCTGCATAAATACTGCTTATTTGTTAAAGTCAGATTTTAAATGAATAAAGCTTGAAACTGTGGTTTCGGCAATTGAGTATTATGCTTTCTATACTGTTAGTATTATGAGTATATCTGTATAGGCCTCTATGCTATTTAGTATCCTAAGAAGAGGCGCTGGCTGTGAGTGACTATCGCATGGTAATTACTGCATTGTAACTAGAGTGTAGTTTTACAGAAAGAAGCAGCTGACGATTTTGTATGGTAACATCATACACAGGTTTGCTCCTGAGCATCACATCACATCATACTAATTATTCAGTGCGATTAAAAAAAAAAAAAATTTTCAGCACATTTCCAGATAAAATTTGTCATATGCTATGGTCTTATAACTATGTTCCAGTTTACAAATACAAAGGAAGACTATGCTTTTTTTAATTACCAATAAAACAGGAGCTGTGTCTTCTGCTGAAAGTCTGCACAAGCATCCAATTAGACTGTAAACATGATTATCACACCCTTGTGTCTGATTGATAACATCCATTTCTTCAGAAAGAAATGCTGATTACACTGCTGATTACAGTCCAAAGTGTAGGTGATGCTTTAATTCCTCTTCCTTTAGACAATTTATATTAATCATTTAACACAAGGTCCTCTCTATTTTTGAAAGTCGGATTATTATTTTTGCATACACATATTTAGAGGTACAATGAATTATATTCATCTGAATTTTTTTCTTCAGTATTTCAGGTGTCTATTACTATTATTTTTAGCATTAATAGTAACAGTAATATTTAAAAGTCACCAGAAACTTTTAATTATGGCAACTTGCAATTTGTAGGACATCAATGACAATATTAAACTCAATAATATAAAAATTACAGTATAAATTTACAATTAATCTTTGACAATGTCTATATTTATGTTACTGATTAATATGGGAGGGGAAATAGAAATTTAACAGAAACTGCAATTGAGCCTAATACTAATAATTATACTTTTCTAAACAATATGATACCTATAAATAAAGCAAATATGTCATAAACCTCGGGAACACAATTCTGTAATACGAATTAATTTACGTATGGCGTGACCTGGAATACAGAATCTTTTGCCTTTTGTAATACCACAAGAATTCTGTATTTCGTCTGAACCTCGTTCTGCCAAACTGAAACGGCATTAATAGCACAACACAATCACTGACACAGTCATGTTTCATTCATTCTATTAAACACTATAATAATCATTTTTAAATACGTAAAAATGCTTTTAACTCTACAACACAACATAAAGGATCACATTTCATTTTCTTACAGCAGAATGTATCGGCTTAAGAAAAGCAACAATAAAGGGAGGGGGGAGAGAGGGATACCTTGATCCGCAGACAAACGAGAGTTCACTTCGGCTAGCTTTATTTTCGGCCTTTGCTTGAGTTCGGGCGTTGATGCGTATGCAAAGCAGCGCCATGAATATGCAAGGAAGGCCGGTAATTGCACGTCACCGCGGCAGCGTTGTAATTTGCCGCTCGGGATCCTGCAATCAGTGCTCTATTCATTAACACGGGAGCTATTTCATCCGCACACACTTGAGTCTGCCAATCATCCTTGCAGACACATGACATTACAAAAGCGAAATGAAAAAGTTTCAATCACCAGCCAGGCCACCGTGTGGTATAACAACCCTAAACACTATATTTAGGCTGCTTTATGCTCTGAATGGCTGTTACTGCATTGTCAAAGAAAAGGGAGAAAAACTTAATGAAACAAAATAATCTCATGCATTTATATCAAATTTTGCTGGACTGTGGGCAACAACACGAATGCTTATTAGCTGCTATTTATCCTGCACAGACAAAGACAATTGCTTCATAGTACAATGCAAATATCAAATTGGACAGTGCAAAAGCTGGCAGCCAGTGTCATTGTTTCCGTGTAATTCCACACCTTGGTCTTAGGGGGAGCCATAGGAGCAGTATAAACACAAAGGCTTCCCAACCTGTATCTGCATGCATTGCGTTGACGCTGCGTCCCTGAACAGAGGCTGCTGTCTGTATTGTTGCTCATTGTAATTTTTTGCCAATTTTATTGTTATTAGCTGCTAGCAGCATAAGCACAATATACGCCTGGCCAGTGTCTGCCTGACGTACACGAGTTACATATAAACAATATAATACAGTCGTTTGCTAATTGTCAAGATATAGATATATATTCGAGGTCAGTTTTGGATCTGCAGCAATCATGGCCCGTTTGTGATCTTCCTGTGATGTTTTTAAAGTTGCCTAATGCGACTTTGCCTTGAGATCTTACCAATTAGCAAACGGCTTCAGTATTACATCGTTTAGACGCAACTTATGTACCATGGGCAGATGTATGTGTGCTATCAGGTTATTTAAGATGAAATATCGGTGGTGGCTTATTATAACTCATACAACATTTAAATAAAACCAAAGGTACTCTTTTGTGAAATGCAATGTAAGCAAACTGCAGTCTTTCGAATTGCTTTCAAGGTTCAAGAGCTAAACATGAGTAGATTTTTGTTGCATGTGATGGACTGCCATACCCTCTAGGTGGAACATACCCTCTAGGTCGTCTTCCGCCCTGTGCTGGAATTCACGCCCAGAAGGAGTTATGGAAGATGAGTGGTTGGATTTTATTTTGTGCTGTCATGTCAGCCTTTGGGGGTCTGTATAAAACTTGAGCATTGGAAGCCTAATTGACTGCCTGGTGGTCTGTATAAGAACTTAACTAGCCCTAACCTATCTGGGGTTTTATGTGAGAAGAACCTGTTCCTTTAGTTGTCCTCAGCCCTTCGTATTCTGGGAGCACTATGCTGATTAATGTCCACCTGCATTCACCTCCTACGTCCAGTCACCAGTGCAAAGGCCATCTCTGGTTCAGATATGTCAGATATCAGATAAATATTAGGTTGGAATCACAGCTGGTTCTCCATCCACTCATGCCAGAGATTCTCCACTTCCGTAAACTTCTTATGGGATGTTGAAACACCACCCCGCTTTGACCCTTGTGGCCCCCAGGCCAAGGACAGCCTGGGGAACTAGGTTCATAAACTCACATTCACATCGCCAACAGCAGGCATGACCTCTGGAGAGGCCGTGAAGCAGGGCCATGTGACCCAACAGCATGTTGAGGCCCAGCTTGACCTTGTCTGGGTCCTTGGACCGCCAGCGGCGAAACACACAGAGGCGCACTCAGACGCTTCAGGAAGGGAGTTCCATGCTGTAGGAAAAGAGGGTTCTAGAATAACGATCCCCCCACCCCAGTTCCAGGGACACCCCATGCCGTGGATCCTCTATTGTTCGATCTGACACCAGCGACCGTGCGTGCGTTTCCTCCGCCATAAATCTGCCCCGGTCCTGCTCCAGGACGGTCTCAGCACTGCCCGCCATTGTCTCCCAGAGGAAGCGTGGAGATATGGGTGTCCTCGGTGGTCCCTCCCCCATTCCTGACTACAAGGGCAGGGATGCGAGATGGGAAACAGGAGCGTCGCGATGAGCTACACTTCTGAGAGGGTGCAGCCCAGAAACAAAGCTTACGCTTCACTTTCCCCGATCCGTTCACACCCGTCTCTGCATGATAAGCTCCTCTGAGTACCAGGGTATTGTGGGTAATGTCCATTAATTATGTTTTTTCTTCTGTCTCCTAGGCGATAGGAGTTCAGAATGTGCAGTAATCCATCCATCCATCCATTCATTTTCTGAAACCACTTGTCCTATTCAGGGTCACAGGGGGTCCTGAGCTTATCCCAGAAGTTACGGGCACAAGGCGGGGAATAATCCAGAATGGGGCATGAACCCATCACAGGGCATGCAATAATCCACTGGGCAAAAAATATGCAGCAAAATTAATATATCTGTAATTATAGCTAGAATTAAGGAGAATTGACAATTATTCTAAAGCAGGCAAGAGTTCACCAGACAAAGGTTAGAGTGATGCCATGCTATGTTTGGATTGTGCCCGTCCGGCCTCAGAAGCTCATGCCATTCTCAGGCATTTTTCTAATGTGGGCACCAAGCTGACTCACCTACTCATTTTCTTGATTGGACAAAAGGAGCGTTTTCACCGTCATTTTCCAAGACTCGTCAGTTTAAAGGGAGATTAAAACCTGCTGGGCTGCAGTTCTCAGGCATCCCAGCTGACGGGCTTTGATGTAGAGTGAGCCGTTCCTCAGCATGGAGCAGAACCGAAGGCGTTCGTCAGCACGAGCAAAATCGAAGGCGTTCCTCAGCATGGAGCAGAACCGAAGGCGTTCGTCAGCACGAGCAAAATCGAAGGCGTTCCTCAGCACGGGCAGAACCGAAGGCGTTCATCAGCATGGAGCAGAACCGAAGGCGTTCGTCAGCATGGAGCAGAACCGAAGGCGTTCGTCAGCACGAGCAAAATCGAAGGTGTTCGTCAGCACGGAGCAGAACCGAAGGCGTTTGTCAGCATGGAGCAGAACCGAAGGCGTTCGTCAGCACGAGCAAAATCGAAGGCGTTCCTCAGCACGGGCAGAACCAAAGGTGTTTGTCAGCATGGGCAGAAGCGAAGCTGGGACATTTAGGAGTGTCATGGCTGTGCTTCTTGCTTTGTTACGACTTCCCAGCATTGTTATGACAGAACAGTCATGTCCTACAAGGGGCTCTGCACAGACCACGCTGCGCAGACACAGTAAACATGATTTGCTGTATGTGTTTTTTATATTAATACTTTGACAGGGGCCACAGGAGTGAAAAGTGGGAAAGAGGGGTTTCAGAATTGCATGAGTATGTAATGTATGTGGAAAAAAATAAATGAGGGTATAAGGGTGAATAGCTCAGGCCGCTTCTGTCCCCTGAATGGAGGCGCGTCATGGTGCCGGTGGGACCCCTGTTCCGACCAGTGCTCCCTGGGACATACCTGTCACGCCTCCCCGCCGTGGTGGGTGGCGGTGGAAAGGGATCATTTCGCCTGACAGCCACTATTTTGCTAATCCAAAACAACAGCTGTAAGGACGAGGGGGGAAGGAGCGAAAATTGAATCAGCATGTAGCCCTCGGGGACAGAACCTAACACTCTGGTTAAGAGAGAGCGGCCACGGTGTCGAGCACGGTACCGGGTCGGGCTGACACAACATCGGCGCTGCCGGCCAGCCAGATGGGCTGCGATGGCGGCCAAAAGCTACACAAGAATCAAATATTAGTGGGTGACTGACAGCTTCTGAGGGAAGTTCGGCTCCAAGCTACTGGATAATCCAAACAAAGATACCACAGGGCAGGTGAAAATCACATCAAGCCTAATCGCACCCCAAGGTCAATCGCATACAATGAGATATCTGAAAATTACCTGCAGTAATATGCAAGAATGTATTATATGTGGAATGGAAGAACTTGTATCTACATAATCTTAAAACCTATAAAATAGGGTGTATACAATCACGTTGGCTGATAGGAGGTCAGTCCCAGTTTTGGGGTCCATTTCATGTACAGTGGAAGAAGCATTATGACATTATAATAGGAACAGGTCTTAAGTGTAAATATTTATAATCTAGTGAGAATTGCTGTTTCTGCATATAGTCTTGCACATGCAGAGCACATGTTCTCCCAAAAACGGTGCATACTGCCAACTGCGGGTCACCTATGGGACCAGAGGGGAGGCAAGACAAGGAGCAAAGTCGCTTCTCCACTGTAACAGGCTACTGATCTGTAGCATTCAGGCACTCTGAAGGCACTCGAGACATTACTGTCTGTCCAGGTTGGGACAGAATCCAGGCCACAGAAGGATATGAGCTGTACATGTGTTCAAGGTCTTTGACAGGCAGCTCATAGCAAGAACCACATGGTCATAAAATTGTTTGTCAAGTGTTTGTCTTTCAGCATAATGTAAAAGTATGGGAGAAAATATCCGAGTATGTTCCACATTGAGTAGAAAATTATTTTATTATTATTATTATTATTATTATTATTATTATCATTATTATTATCATTATTATTATTATTATTACACCTTCATGTGTCAACTCTTGGTGACCACATGGACAGCATCTTACGCCACGCTGTAGCCACACTGTTAGATATTCCAGGCAGAACATGCCACAATATTTGACTTTAGACACCGTTATACTTTTGATGTACTGGCATGGCCTTTTCTACCAAACATGTAAAAAAATCCTAATGATTTCTTTCATCCTCTACTTCCTTGTATTCGCAGAATTCATATTTTTCTGATATTTTTTTGGGATATTATAACAAGATATTATAAAATGTTAAATGATGAATAGTCAGCCATATACCCAGTAAAAATGAACAATAATTAATAATAAGTTAAGATATTATTAAAATACTAATATTTTTTTTTGGCAGGTATGGACCTAAGGGTCCAACAGCAAGGCTACTCCGATTCTGTATGTTTTTTTCCAGATTTTGACTTTGAAGACGCTGCCATTCAAATCTGATTGCAGAGATCCTGTTGCCTTGGCAACCCATACAAAGCAGCCCTGCATCTTGGATATAACTAGCAACAGATGCTGTGCTGACCTCAGCTGCTTCCAGGAAACGCAGATTTGTCAAAATAGAAAAAAAAGTCAGGTTACTGCAGGCCCTTGATGACCAAAGAGCTGGGGGTGGAGTCTGGTGGGCTTCAGGCTTTTTTGTCAGGCGCTTTGGCTGGTCAGATGCAGCCCTTACTGGCGGTATCGGAAAATCATATACGAAGCTATGGTTATTTTTCATTGGAGGGAGGGCTGCTTAGGCCGAGCGCATCAGCACTACGGCAGCCCCAATTTTGTGCAATGATAGCATTGGTGAAACAATTGGGGAAAATATCGGCCACCTCTTATGCACCCCGCATCTCGCGACGGGACCATGCAGGTAACAGATAAGTGCAGGGACATTGGGCTGCTGAGTGAACAGAAGGACTCAGAATGAGATGTGCTGGGGGAGCCACGGAGACACCAAAGCCAGGACAAGACAAGAACCGAATAAACCAACTACAAACCAGAACAACGAAGAATGACACAGGACAGTGCAGACGGGCGCACAAAGCCTCGTGTGAACCTCAGGAGCAACAAGACCTCGCCCAAGGACAAGCTCTCTGCTTAGGAAATGCCAGGCCGCATTAATGAAGGCCCGAGGGGTGCTTGTGGGTGTAATATGATTGGAACCAGAGGTGGATAGTTCAGGTCCAGAAAGTAAAATTCCAGACCAAGATTTTGTTTCAACCAACCATTTGAGTATCTTGAGTAAGAGTCACATAGTGCTCAATTGGTTGGTTGAAATAAAATCTTGGACTGGATTTAGTCTTTTTGGACCTGAACTATACACCTCCGTTTGGAATGTATGATGGACTTAAGCTGTGAAGATTTCTGTGAGCTCATTACCTATTCACTGGAAACCCCAGACCTTGAAGCATTCCAGAGTTTGGGAGCCTGTTCTCGGGTTGTTCGCTGACAGGGTCCGAGCGGCTGCAGAGACGGAGGGTGGCAGATGTTACCACAGCTATGCTTGCTAGCCCCGCTGTGAAACGGCCCGGTGGCTTTCATCCAGGCGTTTCGTGACGATAAGGGCCCACTTTGATGCCTGCTCGCGATCTAATGCCACAACGCCTCCGCCTGCCCCATCTGGCCGATCCGGACTCCCGCGGAAGCAATCAGCGTATCAGGAGAACACACTTCTGGCCCCAGCAATATCGGCAAACTGGGGAAACACGCTGCTGCACTCACATGCGACCAATTATTTCACAAACTTATGCACAAAATTTCAGCTATTACCTCCAAAGCTGAGAGGCTTGCGGGCACTTTTTTCTGGGGAGGGGGATGTAAATGCCTGCAGAATAAACACATTTTAGGAATCGGGTCTTGGTAGCGGCACCGTTCGGGCCACGGTGTCACTCCCCCCAATGTAGTATTGCTGCTGTGTGTAGCTGTGGCCCCATAAGCCTTAATGCACCCCCCCAATAGCCTAAGGGCAGGAGGTTGTCCTTAATCCCGCAAACTCTGACATCTGCTTGGCTCCCAGAGAAGAAGCAGAGGAACCTTTGACGGGTGAAGTTTGCCATTCAGCTTCTCGGGTTGAGAGCTATGGACAGAGCTGGAGATGGAGGGGGGGGGGGCATTTATGTTTGGTAAAGGGGGGGGCTCTGTCCTAACTGGGGTTTTTTCTTCTCAGAGTCCAAGAATGTGGGCCAGTTAAGACCCAGACAACAGGCAGAGGTTCTACCACAACATCTCACTGCTGAAAGCCGTATGAATTCTGCACTAAAAATAAGAGCAAGCTGCTTAGACCCAGTGGCAGCTCTGTTGTCTGGGGGCGGGGCAGAGACGACCCCTCTGCCATCTTGGCCAAGGTCATTTGGCACCATGTACCATAATGGGTATTGAGCAGGCACTTGCCCCATGCATCACCTTACCATCGTCACTTTAAATTTGAATCTAAATCCCTCTCAGATTCTGAGACGCTGCGTATAATGGAGGTCATGTGTTCACTTACTGACTGGTTCGTTACACTCACCTGCCTGTTAATGCGAGTGGCCTGTACCTCGAAAAAGCCCATAAATATACACAGAAGCAAGCAGGGCCAAGAGGTTCACATTCTGTCCAGCTAAGACGCCTGATCTAAGCGATTTTGATAGTGGTGAGTGTTGGTTCTAGCATCTCAGAAACAGCCACCTTCCTGGGATTGTCACACACTATGGTGTCTATAGTTTTTGGCTGAAAACACCTTGTTAATCAGAAGAAGTCAGTCTTGTTAATGTTAACAGGAAGGCCACTAGTGCAAAAGTAACAGCTCAGTACCACAGTGATATGCAGAAAGGCTTCTCCGAATGTACAACTTTTCTGGAGGCAAAAATGGTTCCTACCTAATACATGAAGTATCTCCTGAGTATTTAAAATGTGACTGTAATAAGCAGCAAAAATGAGCCATTAAAACAACATTGTAATTGAATTGCATGAACCCATGAGTACAGATAATAAACTGGTCACAGTGCTTTAGTTTGCCCAACACAATGTCAAAGGCAGCAGCGGTTAACTCATCCCCAAAGTCCCCCTCTTTGTAACGGCTTAATTACTGGATCCAGCCAGGATGTGTTTCCAAATCACACTGTACCTGATCTTCCTTAGTCCAGAAGTGGGTGAGAATGATGATACTGGTTATCTGGAGATTACAGAGACAGCTTATCTCTCTCAAATGACTCCACCTCTGTGATTTTTTTTCTGTCGCTGAAGCAATCACAATTCTCCACGCAATTCTCTTACAATTGCTGATTTCCATTTGTTCCGAACAAACAGAAAGTACACCGGACTCTTGAGATCAATCCACCAATCTGAATACCATTCCCATTTGCTCATGTAAATGCGGAAGGTATGATTGCAGCAGCCCTGATTCTGAATACCCGGCCTAGGTGCGCACACACACGCGCGCACACACACACACACACACACACACACACACACAGACAGACGCACGTGCCCCTGTCACAGACCACTGAACCTCTGAGCCGTGCAGATGCACAGTGTCCCTTAAGCCACACTGCGGTGTCTCTGCAGAGGTGTAGCTGTCCATTAAAAGCAATTTTCATTCACCAAGCCCAGAATGGGGTGTACTTTCATGAAGCTCGAGGTTCTGATTTAAACTCGGAGAATTTTATATGGGGTTTATGTGGGTATAGAGGTGGATTTGCACTGGGGAGGCTTCTGGGTGAGGGACAGGTGTACCAGCACACTCCAGGCTGAAGCCAGTGACTCTCAGCACTTTCACTCCTTGCCTGTACATCAAGTCAATCTAATTGCCCCCAACATGGAGACGGACGGTGCCCCCAGCAGACCTAGTGTGCTGTGGTGAGGGCCACTCCTTAGGATACACTGAAGAAATGTTACTCATAGGACATAACACCCACTCATAGTCACTGTTTAAAGAGTATAAAAGGCAGAAGGGGACAAAGAAATGAAGAAAGCACGTTGAAAGACAAACAGGCGACATCTTGTAGATTATTGGTGAAAGTTCTCGCGTATTGGAACTTGGATGGCTGGGAATGTTCCCAGGGGGCCGATGGGCATGTGAAATGGCAAAATTTATCATGGGAGGCACCGCCCCTCCATGGCAAACTCTACCATGGGGCTGTGGGGCCCCAAACTCCGGGGCCGAATTAATCCCCAGTCCAGTCATGCTCAGAACTGCAGGACGGTAGAGCTGCCAGCACGAGACTCCTCTGCGGCCCATATCCAACCTTCTTGTTGATCGCTTTCTGCAACCCATCCATCCATCCATCCATTTTCCAAACCACTTATCCTACTGGGTTGCCCGGGGCCACACTGGGGGCCCTTAACAAGGACGCAAAGATAAACACAGGAACTTTCCGTCGTTTGTGCCTTCTGTTTATTTTCGCCGGCGTTGTTTTCTCAGTGTC
>JABFEA020000119.1:17085483-17099553 GCA_019775915.2 Cyphomyrus plagiostoma | reverse complement strand
CCCTGCCTTGTGCCCTGTGATGGGTTGGCGCCCCATCCTGGGTTGTTCCCTGCCTTGTGCCCTGTGATGGGTTGGCGTCCCATCCTGGGTTATTCCCTGCCTTGTGCCCTGTGATGGGTTGGCGCCCCATCCTGGGTTGTTCCCTGCCTTGTGCCTTGTGATGGGTTGGCACCCCGTCCTGGGTTATTCCCTGCCTTGCGCCCTTAGCCTCCGTGTTCAGCTCCAACCCCCCTGCACCCCTGAATAGGACAAGCGGCTTCAGAAAATTGGTGGATTGATGGAATATTGCTGTTCTTTCTCTTCTGAAGTTGTATCTGGGCCTCTCTGTCTTCAGTGAAGAGAAAATGTTGATGTATTCTTTCTACATGCTGGTTTACAACCGAATTTTAAATTTCTGTGTAGTAAATTCCCTGTAACTTGTTCAGTTAGTTTCAAAAGTGTTATTTTTCCTTACCAGGTTAACTTACAATTCTTTATTCTTACCCCTGAAATCAGAAGCAGAACACAGAATGTAAATTCATGCTTGTTTGAATTTATTCTGTGGAAAAATTCACACTAAAATCTAATAGGGGACCACATTTCATTGAGCTTTTTATCTCAGTTTGTTTTCATTCTTAATTGAGTGAAATAAATTATCCTTTATAAAGAAGATTACACACCTGTTATAATTCAACTATAATTGTATTATTATTATTATTGTTTATAACAAAAATGCTACAGATGTTAATCTTGTGGACTGTCTTACTTAAAATTCAGATTGACAAAGACTGAACGATATCACAAGCAAAGTCATTTGAAAGTATAAAGTCATTTGAGACTTTGTCGTGTCTAAGTCAGTAACTGCGACCTTAACTGGAAACTATATTGTAGAGCTTTTTCTTCAATGTTTTCCTTTATGTGATCCCTGAAGATGGATGGGTATAATTAGTATTCTTGAGTAGTTTTGTTTCAGCTGACACCCGAGGTGCTCATTCAACCTATTTACAATTACCTTACAGGAGAATCCCAGCTGACTAATCTGGATCCTCCAAGAGTTATCCCAGAGGGCTGTTACGACTGCGGGGATGGATTTTACAACCCCAAAACTGGAATTATCACTGATTATGAACACCGCTTCCTGAGAAATGCAGGTGAGAGGATACTTGACCTAACCATTTCATCAACAACATGGTAGTGATAAAGCAAATTCAGTTTTTAATGCTAAAAGCTAAAGCTAGACCAAATTCAGCCTGTGTATACAACCTTGACACTGATCCTTACTGTATAGCTAGCTTGTGACCTATAGCACCTGTTTACTATAAACCTTCATATCGTCAACCAAGCCCCAGGGCTCTGTTGATTCTTCTATTGGTAAAAGCAAAATTTTATTTAACCAGTGGTAGCAAACTAGGGAACTTCGGCTTGCTGGCCTAGGAAGAGCCTGTACTGTTATACCCTTAACTGATTGAATTAAATGATTGTGGTAGTATTCTTACTGTATGTAGTAATGCTAAGTAACTATGGTAGATGTGCTAGATGAACTACATTTTAAAAACTAAAAATGAAAAGGGCGAATCAAATACCCCTTATGGAACACAACCACAAGGAACCAGAAAGCTCGCCCAGAAAAGGGACACTGGGGCCCCATCCTGGAGCCAGGCCTGATGTGGAGCTTGTTGGCAAGGGCCTGGTGGCTGGGCCTTCACCCATGGGGCCTGGCTGGGCACAGCCTGAATGAGCTGGGTGGGATGGTTTTCCAGTGACCCCACCAGCTGCAGTTGGATCCATGATGGACCAGTGCGATGTGGAGTTTGGTGAGGCCACAGAAAATGACTTTTACTTGGCCTCAAAGAGATTCTGGCAAATTGACAACTTGGGAGAGGGAAACAGGGCTTTTCCCATGCTAGTTACGGCAGGGTGACTTCCTGAAGGTTCTCGTTTGTTGGGCTGTCTTGACTGACACAGTTGGAGGTTGTGTTTCAGGGGAGTCACAGTCCTCAGGCTCCCTGGGAAGGTCTATGCTGGGGTACTGAAGAGGAGGGTCCACCTGTTGGTGGAACCTCAGGAACAATACGGATTCCATCCTGGTCACGGAAAACTGGACCAGCTCTTCACCCTCACAAGGATAGCATTGGGTTCAAGAGTTTGGTTTGCATTGCCAGCAGTAAGTCAGACTCATTACTGGTGGGTGTTGGACTCTGCCAGGGTTGCCTTTTGTCACGATTCTGTTCAGAAATTTTGTGGACAGAATTTCTAGGCATAGCCAAGGGGCGCAGGGGGTCCGGTTTTAGCTTTTTGCAGATGATGTGGTCCTGTTGGCATCATGGGGCATGTGACCGGCAGCATGGGGCATGTGACCTGCAGCATGGGGCATGTGACCTGCAGCATGCACTGGGGCGGTTTGCACCTGAGCGTGAGACGGCCAGGGTGAGGATCAGCACTGCTAGGTCTGAGGTCATGGAAAAGGACGGATTGCCCCCATCCAGGGTGAGAATGAGTTACTGCCTCAAGCAGAGTAGTTCAAATATCTCAGGGTCTTGCTCACGGGTAATTTACTGAACGCTTTACGTTCCAACCATCACCTAAGGTCATGAGCTCTGGGTAGTGACCAAAGGAATGAGATCGTGGGTACAAGCATCAGGAATTAACTTCCTTCACAGTGTCTGGGCTGAGGCTTAGAGACAGGGTGAGAAGCCTGGACATTCGGGAGGAGCTCAAAGCAGAGCTGCTGCTCTCTGTTTCGCAAGGAGCCAGCTGAGGTGGTTTGGGCATCTGTCTAAGGTGCCTGTTGGACACCTTCCTGAGGAAGTGTTGTGAGTATGTCAAACTGGGAGGAGGCCCCAGGGCAGACCCAGGGCACACTGGAGAGATTATATCTCTCGGCTGGCCTGGGAACGCTTTGGTATTCCCTCAGAGAAGCTGGCGGAGGTGGACATCTGGGCATCTCTGCTCAAACTGGTTCTCCTATAACCTGAACCAAATAAGCAGTGCAAGATGGATGGATGGATGGATGTTCTAATCTATCATAGCTCTATGACATTCTCCACTTCATTCAAATTTATATGCTGAAATTATTTTCCATGTTCAAAGGAAATATAAAACACATTTTGTCAATTCTGTATTTTTGCTTTGAGGTCATTCTAGTAAATTTTAAGGGAAAAATAAAACAGAGTTTCAATCTCACGCCAGAATCCTGTTTCCTCACCGATGTAAATGCTCAGTACTTTGAAAGGTTGTGGTTTACGTCTGTCCACAGCTGTGAAAAGGAGAGATGGAGCGGGTGGGTGTGTGTCCATTGGGCTTTACCCGCTTTAGCTCTGAACAACCTTGACATATTTCCAAACAGTCTTGTCTTATCTTACTACATGGAACATGATTCAAACCAGGGTGCAATCACTAATGTCCCAAGAATATAGACACCAGGAGCCAAGTGTTATACATCATAACACAAGGCAGAGCATACAAACGTCATCTAAGTACGCTGATGGTTTATCTGAGCATACACACCTAAACTAAAATGAAGACTCTACATTTTGATTCCGATTGTCTTATGCTGAACAGTTGTAGCATGCGCATGACTTTTAGCTATTCAAATACAACCAGATGAACCAGATGTAAGATGAAATGAAGAAATTTGTGGGATAAGCACTTTTGTTAAATGTCAGTCAGACAGGTGATATCACTTCATATAGCTACCTCTGCATGTTTCGCTTAGCTAATGCCTCCAACCGAAATGACTTCAAGTTTCCTCTTTTATTACATTCGAATGTCGGACCAAAAAGAAGCTAATCTCCTTGTCATTAAGTACTGAACTACCAGCTGAAGCATCAGTGTGATTATGCTGCTAATTGCGTAAGCCTCCAGGAAGTATTTGACTGAGTTTTGCTGTGCAGAGCACACTTTACCAGTCAGAGGTATCTGAAAATCAAACATGCCATGGTTAGAGTATGGTAAGGATGTCGTCTTGTTCTGGAAGAGAAAGTAACTAAGTAGTAACGTCGGCATAAATTTTCCAACACACAACTACAGAGACGCACAACTTGTCTGTCAGCACAGGACTTTGGAGTGAAATAATTTAGGGGTTTGCAGAGTGAACATCCCCAAATATGTGTCCGGCACCTATTTGTGCCACGTGAACATTTTCAGTTCCATGATTTATTTTTGTCTTTATGCGGCCAGTGTTTATTTGTCAAAATGGGTGTGAAGATAGAATTTATTGCCAATGGCTTCCCTCCAGGATGAGCGAGCGTTCACTGGACGGACGCTAGCTGGAGACAGAAAGGAACTGCTCTCCCAGTGGGGGTATTTGGGAGGGGGCCGGCTGGAGGGTGAGTCAAGCTGCAGCTGTGGGGCAGAGGAACTGGGGGGGTGTGGGGGGGCAGAGAGCTGCTTCTGGGCTGGGCAGGAAGGACCAGGGAAATACCCAGGCTGGCGGCCAAGTCCTGAAAAGCAGCAAAAGCAGATGGGAGGAAGCCCCGGGATTCTCCTTCCACAGAAGCCATGGCAAGACGTATCGGCCGAAAGTGACTTAGACCTCGCCGGGTCAGGGAGTGGCCGTGCGGGACGCCCAGGAGTGCTGGCCTCCTGCCCGCGGACGCACCGGGCAAATTCTCCACATTGACCCCTGTGGTTGCTGCTGAATGTCTCCTCCTGCTGTCGGAAACACCAACGGTTAATGTCATATTGCCAACGTAAAGACATACGAGCAAACAAGACGCATAATACAAAGCCTCTCTACCTATTACTAGCAGATTATTTAAAAGGCACGTTGAATCGTTTCTTAGTTAAACCGCAAAGGCTACATGCTTCATAGCGTGACATTTGTAGCCAAACCTCAGCAACGATGCCAACCATCTGTAAAATCAACGCAAGGCAAGGTTACGGTATCAGGGCTGGGGAGTACAGCTGCAGCCGGCCGGGGGGCCATGGGGTGGACTGCTGCCGGGACACGTTCTTAGTAAGTAAAAAGTTTCCAAAACTGCATCAGGTTCCACCCAAAAATGATGCCCCATCCCCAGATAATACCTAAAGTATCCAAAAGAACTAGCATTTTGCACTCTGTTCTAAGAGAACTAGTGATTTATTTTTATTAAAAGTCATTCTGAGAAATTTGTATATTCCAACTGAAATTCCTCCTTAACAGATAAAAGCCACAAACGGTTATACTTTATTTCAAACATTACACAAGATAAATCCTTTCCACTTGAAACTTATTAAAGGGGTACTTCTTCCAAAAAAAAATATTTTCATACACCTCCATTGTTCTTTAACTCATCTTATTGCATGAATCGATCCTCCGTTGTATTTTACCTTAATGACAAATAGTTGTGTAAGTGGTATTGAGCCCCTGTATATTGTTCAGAGTGGTTTCCTGCTTCTGGTGTAATTGCCCCTTTGAAACCTACAAAGGTTCACATTCAAAGCATTGCGCTGCCAACAAAAACAACCTGCCTTGGACCGCTGCCATTTTATTCCATTGTGCGTCACACTAAAAAATGTCAAACAGCCAGTATCAGTATAATGTTCACATGTTTGTGCCAAGACAAAAGATAGTCTGCTGCCCCTAGTGTCACTGCTGAATTTCATAAATAAACTCCTTCAACAACAGCTCCTTAAACCCTTCATGTCACTTAAAAAGAGCCCTGAGCGGATTTACGCTTTCATATCTGAGGGCTGAGGGGTTCTGCAGCCCATTAGGAAACACTCTTCCTTTTCGAAAAGGATTAGCAGTAACACCTTCCAACAAGGCGCCTTTACTGCAGTCCCTCTTGTGCTTTGAATTAAGTGATTAAGTTTGTGCATTTAGATCATTTATTGGTTTTCCAGCTTGTAACAGATCCAGGATAGAAATGAAAGCTGAATTTGTAAGTGGTGTGTGGTTTTGCTTGACAGTTTATCAACTGAGATAAAATATTTACTCATGGCGCCATCGGGAGATGTAGATATATTTAAGTGCAGTGAAGATCAGGATAGCCACAAAGTACACATTTTGCAATTATACATCAGTCTACAGCATCTTTTTCTATGAGTATTATTGACATGTAAAAAGGCACACAGCCATGGATGGAAATGAAACTTGCCCACTTGTATGGTGTGAATCATTTAGACGAAGAGTGAGTACAAAAGTCTCAACACTCTAGCCTACTGGCCTGTGAAAAAAATTGCATGATGTATTACATTTTTTTCCGAATTAGCCCAGTTGTCTAGTAGCAGAAGTTCCACCCCTGAGTACAGCTATAGGCTTTGAAGTCAAAGATGACTGACTTATGAGTGAATATTAACCATATAATCTGGTTTGACGTTAGTATAATATTTTGAGTATGTGGACTTCTTGTTCCTGTGTTTGAATCCTTTGTGGTATTATGATTTTTATTGTTCATATTACTGGTATTTTAAGGAGTGCTGGCCGGGTATCCAGCGTTGATGTACGTTGGCCAGCTAGACACGGGCTTTAGGTGTATTCATAACAATTTAGACTGTTATAGTAAATAAAATATAAACCTTCTACGAATGTGAGGGAGATTGGGGTAATGAAAAAATATATCAATTCTGCTGTGATTGAAGGGCCCAGAAGACTACAATGGAGGAAGAAAAAGATCTTTGGTGTTTGAAAGGGCAGAATGCGGCCAGCGAGCAAACGTGCGAATGTGGCCTCATTATCATACATGCCCAGGAAACGATAATTGCAGTCAGACACCATATAATTGCCACCGGTGGAGGAAGCAGAGGTATTAATTGGTTTAAAATAGTGATGAAATGTTCTTCTCAAGCATGACCTCCGCGTGGCGGGATGGTGGCAGAGAGCACAAGAGGAGAGTGGAGCCTTTCGTTAGCATTCAGCTGCTGTGACGCCTGCCTTGGCCGCCCATGATTTCAATTGTGGAGTGTGGTAGCCAGGTAGAGTGCCATGAGGCGAGTGGAGAGGCTGTTAGGACCATTGCAGGCAATTACTGACAATCAGAGAGAAGCTTAAGACCTGTTCGCAACAATGGGGCCCGGCTCGCCTTGTTCCTGGGGTGAGCTCTCAAGTGCGTGCAGCTGCAGGGCGCGATTCAGAGCCCCGCCGAGCTGCTTTACCTTCTCCCTCTGCAATTAGCAACTCCTTTCAGTTCTAAGCACCAAAAAACGGCATATTTTTATTGACTGTTTTTACTCCCAAAAATCATGTAAGAAAAAAACAGATCCCAGTCCAGCGTTGGGAATTCTCAGCTTGACAAGTACTGGCAGCCTTGTAGGACGTACGGATGCACCGGCGAATCACTAAACCGCCGCGTGATTTATTAAGGCCGCAATGAATCCCGAAGACGCGAGGGCCGCCGTCTATCTGCTTTTGTTTTGGTCCCGCCATTTTGGCACCTTTCCTGACGAATGCCCGTTAAGTCCAAAAGGAACTGTTCCTGAGCGATCCCCACCCTGGGACTTGCCTGTTTCTGCAGATGACGATGAGCGGGAGTGGATTGTGAGCACCTGTCGGAAGAGCTGGGACGAAATTGCGGGGCAGCGACACGGAGGAAGCGTCTGAGGGAGGGGGCCTGGTGGACCCCGTTCAGCTATCATTAAAATAATCCATGTGCCACTTCACAGGACTGAAGGTTTTCATCATTGTTTTACTGCAGATTGTCACTGAGAAGAAAATACATATATCTGGTTGTTTATGCTGCAAAATCATACCTTTAACCTTTAACATACCTTTAGCACATTGACTTCCATTTTCTTCTGTTGTGCATACTTACCCGTATTCAGTTTTTTACCATAAGAGAACACACTGATCATTTGCAAAATAACATACCGTGTAAACAATCAAATTAAACCATATAAAATTGTCTGAACACAGATCCAACTTGGACATGCTCATTGGTTTTAATATTAGTATAATTTTAGTTTAGTTTAGTTATTTTCTACAGGAACAATAATACTGATTATTGAAGTACTGTTGGAAAAGCATTAAACGTGTAAAAAATCGTTTTAAATATATTTGCTTACTTACAGCAATATCACCAGCTGAAAAGAGTAAAAGCGTATTATGGACAAGACAAAACAGAGAATATAATATGAAATAAAACATTTTGTTATAAACAGAGCTGGCTTAGAGAAAAATAACACCGATTTTAACCGGGTCAGAATATGAAGTGCATACTTTTTGTTGCATTACACTGTTTGCATATATTAAGCTTACCGTGCTATTTATTTAAACATGCTACATTTTTAGCGGTTCTAAAATAGCTTTCCATTTCAGGGATAGTATTGTGCTGTTAGTACTACGAAGAAGGTGGGTATAGCAGCCAACGCCATTTCACAAAGGAGTAACATGTCATTGTTCATCCTCATCTATGAATGTTATATGAACGTCAGATGCTTAGATAAATAAATCGCAGTGACCCAAAAAGTTTTGATATCTCTATTATTACCGCGAAGTAGCTATGCGACGCAAATGATTAATATCAGCCTTGTCAAAAGGGCAAACTATAGCCGTGATTTAGCTCGCTGTCATTAACTATAGCTTTCGGTTTATGTTCCAGGACGTTGGGTAACATAGATAGTAGAACACAGATAGGAAATTACAAACAGATTTGAATACTTTTTGTTTGATTGCAGCTTATATTTAATGTGCGCAGTGTTTAAGCTGGATGATGTTTAATAAGCTCCACATGGAGTCCTCCTTCGTGAGCTCGTCCAGCTCGCAGCTCTTCCCTGCAGCCTGATTTCTAGCCGAATCTCACGTCAGATTGGCCACACTTTGTTTTGGGATTTAGGAGCTATAATGAGATGGAATACAGATGACTTTTTGCTTAGTGGAGACAATAAGGGTGACACATTCTCCATTATTCAGTTGTCTTGCTGTATTTTATAATGGAAGCGAAAAAAAAACAATATTTACTTCAGATGTCTTAATTGAATTGGAAGGCATTACATTTACATACTTTGGGTATATTATACCTATGTATACTCATATTTTATTAAAGTTATTTTTATGAGTTGCGATTTCCTTGTGATGTCTACGTATAATGTAGAATTAATCTAATTGAAATATAGACAGATTCCTTTAATTGTCATTGTACAAATATACAACGAAATCCCATCGCACTTACATATTGAATACGTATTACCATTTTAGAGGATAATTTCTACCCATATATTATTACATTTACGGTCATGTTTTGTCGCACATAGTATAGAGCTGTTTAATGTGCATTTCACAGGCACTAACTCATTAAAGCCTCACAAAATTGGTCTTGAAAGGTAGCTGAAATGTCCAGCATCGAGCAGTTAACCATTTGAATGCCGGATAAATAAGAACTAATATATACTCTTAATGAGTCAAACGGCTCACATGCACTTTAATGCTTTTTTTGTTAGGACTGTCTTGGAGTGCCTGAGTGCTGGCAGCCCATGTAATCAATATGAGATCATCTGCGTAAGAAGGCCTGATGAAAGCTCTAGATCAATGTCGCAGACGGAGCTAAATATGCTGCTTTATCCAAAATGGCAATTGGAGGAAAATGTCTTTTCCATTACACACACACACAGAGTAATTTTGGCCTCACTAGCTCTGGACTGAGAGGAAATTCCTTTGAATATTACTGTAAATGCTACCTGGGATTTCTTTTTCTTTAAAAGCTGTTTTGCCCCATCACGTGGCTGCTAATGATCTGTGTGTGTGTGCGTGTGTGTGTGTGTGTGTGTGCGTGTGTGTGTGTGCTTGCTCTCAGGACTCAGTTACGCTCCCTTTGAAACAAAAGCCTGTATGAGGTCAATCCCATGATGCAGCCTGACAGTGACTTCCTGTCTGTGATGGCGGCGGGACCAACGGCAGAGTCATTACTGCACACAGTGACCCATGAAGCACCTGGTGGTGCAGCCAGCGGCCTGTGATTGTTTCCTGCTCTGTGTCGGGTGCATGTGACAGATCGACAGTGCCCCCCCCCCCCCCAACACACACGAATACCTGCACGCGGAGGCAGACGGACACCCACACACACACAGGACCTTGTCGATTACTGCGGAATCTGCATATTTGGTGTGTATTAAAGAACACAATCAGACCAGTCTGTTTTCAGTTAACAGCAAAACAAAGCTTGCGTGTTTGACTGGAGGTACAACTTGATGTGTTGTCTGAATATTATTGTAAAAGTACTTTGCAACCAGTCATCTTCCAACAACACATCTAGGACAGTTTTTTTTGTGGGGGGGGGGGCTGGAGCCTGTAAGAGGCAGCATAGGTCACAAGGCAGGGGAACATTTACATTTATCTGACACTTTCATCCTATTTACAACAGAGGGAAGGATTAACATTAGTATGCACTCCAGGGGGTTTGAACCCGTGAGCTCAGTGCTCTTAAGCTACACCCTGAATTTTATGCTACTGCACCACAAGAGCAGTAGAAAGATTACATTTTCCATCCATCCAAGCATTCCTAGCACTTATCCAGGTGAGGGTCTGAGGATTCCATCAGACTCTCGCCCAAAACCAAAACCTTTGCCAGCTAGACTCCATCTCTGCAGATAGCAGGAGGATCCCCCACATAACACAGGAAGAACATGCAAACCACACGCAGAGCAGAGGGAGGGTTCAAAGCCCCAGCCCAGGAGGTGAGAGGCCTCTATGCTGCCCCCAGATTCAGCATGCCCCCCCTAATGCTTTACCAGAAAAAAATCATAAAACCAGACAATAAAGTTCTACCGTTTAGAGTCCAATTTATTGCATGTTGTACACAAAAGACAATTATAATGCACAATAAATGAAATAAACTTTTTATTTGTTTTAACAAAAAGTGCTTACAGGCTATTTCTGTCTCAATAAATACAGGAACATTGAGGCCTTGTCTCTCTTCGTAAACACAGGGGTCATATTTCTCTACAGTCAAAACACAAGTTACAGTTTCACACAAAGTTGCTCCTCTGTCATTTACATCTATGTACATCCCTTATACACTGTCACTGTACCACTTTCCCCATTGGGGGTTAAGCATAGAAGAGAAGATGTTAAAACGGAAAACCAGCGTTAAAACGAACATTAAAACGAAAAACCAGCAATGGCACAGAGACATAACCGTCTGGCAGCATAAAGATATGCTTATAAAATAGTGCATTACATGTGATTACATGTAACCGTCTGTTGGGCTTTTTTTGGGTAGTGAAACGAAACAGTGAGTCTTGCATACTTTTATTTCCTTTTCCTGTTTTAGTGTGTGTGTGTGTGTGTGTGTGTGTGTGTGTGTATGTGTGTGTGTGTGTGTGTGTTTAATGGTGAGGTTTACAAAGCTGACAATAATCCTGGCATTTGTACACCCACAGGTTTTCAAGATCAAACCTTTTAAATGTGAAAGCATGAGATAAAAAAATATGAGGCTGCTTTTCAAATATATGTTGAAATATATAGCAGACGTTAAACAGTAAATTACAGCCACCGCAAATGTAAACAATGCAGACACGTGGACATTGCAAATGTACAATCTACGATATAACAGCTACACTGTCAATTATTTGTATTTTCAATTTGAGAGTCATGTATTCATAATGTATAGTCCGTATAAGTCTAATTTCGTGGTCTTTTCAGTATGAACCAATGAAGGTTTCCCAGCTTCCGCTCCAGTCTCCGGTCTTATGATAACGACACAGCCTCCATTATGCCAATGAAATGAAGTGTCCAAACCCAACGTGGAGCTATCCCCATGTCCTTAGAGGCGCAAACAATCAAAACATGTTTTTGTTCTGTAATAATTTAATAAATAAGGCACTCAAAATGTCCACCTTCGAATATTGTACATCCCAAGAAGACTGTATAAAATCTGGTAAGTGATGCATACAGAATGTTACTCTGCAATACACTGAAAACATATATGGCACTGTATGCTCAGTCATGGAGCAACAAGCTTGTTATCACATTGATTGTTTGACTTAATAATCCATATTCCTCATTTCAGACAAGAATCCGCCTGTATATCATATAGCGGAGACTTACTCCCAGGAATTTAGACACAGCTGTCAGACATTGCTGTGCCATACAGATAAAAATGAGTCCTTTTTCAGGGGGTCAAAAAAATTACATTGAAGTTTTGAATTTCTGATGAATTTCAGTTTTATAATGGCTCCTATTCTATGTAATCCCATGGTTAACCACCGTCGAACAGGAAAACTCTGTGGAGTCCAACACTGAAACTGGAGTATTTGCCTATTTTTTAATTTCTCATATATATATATATGTGTGTGTGTGTGTGTGTGTGTGTGTGTGTGACATTTCTTTTTCAGTTTTCTTTATCGTATATTACAACTTTTTCCAACCACATGTCGGAGTTAGGTACTGTATCTTAAATTCTTCATACTCCTTTGATTTCAGGTACTAAAAGTATACAACCGCTTACACACACAAAAGCACTCAAGACTCAAAAACACAGAGAGGTTCAGAAAAAGATTCATACACAAATAAAAACTGGCTGTCGCTTCTATTTCAACTCGTGATGTGTAACAAAAATGCATTTGCCTTTAAAATTCGTTTACAAACATGAGATTTGTGTGGAAAACTTTTTGAATAATTTATAATGCTTTTGTAGAAATCGACAGGACATGGAATCTCTTACTAAACAACACTAAAAATTACAATTTGTTCAGAAACCAGAAGTTCCAATTCACTTAGTTAAACTGATACTTCATAGACAGTCAGCTGAAAGCACATTCACAGAGAAAGGGGGGGGCGTTTTCTGAAAACAGAACTCTCTAAACAGCAATATCAAAATTATATAAAATAAATTTATTTGATTCATATTCCCCCATCTCATGTCACTGATTTATACATCACTAAAGGTCATCATTAGTGTATCCACAAGGTCTTGTATTCAAGTTTGTATGTATGTTTTATGTATGTATTTTATTTACATATAAAAAAAATGTTTTGCAGCCAGTTCCCAATAAATTCACCTCCAACCTCAGTGGTAAAATGTACAATAAAGAAATGAGTATCGCAACCTCATCTGTAACATTTGGGAGAAATGTGGTCATACTGACATCTGGAGACTCAAGCGTTTTAAGGGAAATGTTTGGAGATGACATTTAGCCCATTTCATAAAGGTTACATGTGAAAAATGAAATCTAAACCAAATGCACATATAAATATCCTTTTTAGCCAGATACCTCAACAATAATCTGTCTGCAAGCATCATCCTGCAAAAAAAAGCCCCAAGAAAACAGCCACTGACTGAAAACAGCCTTTCATTTCAGGCAAGGCAGAGACGAAACACGGTGAATGAGAAATAAATGAAAGAACACCAAAGAGCGAAGCATTGTGGGCAAATTAAAGACAAAACTGTTTAGTCGGGGAACAGCAAACGAAAGATACACGTTTAAGTGGCATCCACGTGGACGAGGGAAAAACTGTCTGTGTTAGCCAGAATATGGGATCTTTTAGCGTTTGTAGTAAGTCCTTCGAAGATAATGTCTGAAGTGACATTTAACTCTCGATTAACTAAATCTTGGTTCTCATAGGGTTCTTCATAGGGTTCTTAAACACTCCACAATGAATCATTCAAAATGACGGGGGTGGGAGAAAGGGGTGTCTTACCTGGTCGTCTTTTGCCAAGGCAGCTGTTATTATATTTATCATCCTTTGTCTTTATCACTTCTTCTCTAGATTAATGACAGTGCACGAGAAACAACATTCTTCACTACTTGGATTAGAGTTTTCCCCAGAATCAGGGGTGGGGGTGGGGGGAGAGGGAGAAGGAGCAAATCTGGAAATCCTGAATTGAAAGCCTGCAGTCCAAAGGGCGACGTACATTTGGTATGGACCTTTTCACCAGCCTCAACACAAGTGCTCTTCGGAACGGGGAGGTTCTCCACAGACGAATTCACCCTGTCCAGTGAACCAAGCAAAGAATCAATCCCACGCTGCGGACACAGGTAAGAATCTCGCTTGCATTCGGTCAGCTGGAAAATCAAAAGCACTTTCTCTAGTTGTTATTCAGCCAGATACGTCCTCTGTTTCTCACAAGAACTTCATTGGGGGGGGGGGGGGGGTACAAAGGTTTAACCGTGGGCCGATTTACGGGGTAAATAATAAGGGGGCAAACCGCGGTGGGGTAGGGTGGGCCATGTCAA
>JABFEA020000119.1:17063639-17081389 GCA_019775915.2 Cyphomyrus plagiostoma | reverse complement strand
CCCCCCCCCCCCCCCCCCCCCCCCCCCCCCCCCCCCCCCCCCCCCCCCCCCCCCCCCCCCCCCCCCCCCCCAGCCCCTCTCATGTCCCCCTCCAGTGTCCCATATCAATATCATTTGTTTTCAGTTAAAATTAATGGTTTGAAAATAGATACACATTTAGTGAATGTACGCTTATAACTGCTGGGAATTCCTAGGGAATCACAGTAAGTTTTCCGTACTCCTAGATCGGATTTTCTCCAGGCCTTGACCAGGCGCTCCCAGACTGTAGGTGGGGCGACCACATTTTGCTGCAAACCACCAAGCTGATTTATTGAAAATGGCAGTCCCTCTTGTAACGGCCCCATCTCTCGAACAGCGTATTCGTTGTACATTTGAACACATTACCATTTTGATTGATTAACAGCCCATTTGCCTTAAGTCATTTCAATTTTGCTATATTAATCTGGAAAGAGTAGAAGAAAGAAGGATATAGGAACTGAAAAAGGACGCAGAGAAGCTGTAAGCGTTGGAGACCTCATACTGAGTGGGTGCATGACGTAGACATGATGCAGTGCCTGGCAGCCCAGCCCTCTGCTGTGACTCCTGCGTCCTTTCCAACTTCACAGCATGCACACACATGCAGATAGCATGCACACCATGCACACATATTCACACAGCATGCACACCATGCACACATATTCACACAGCATGCACACACATGCCTGATAGCATGCACAGCATGCACACATATTCACACAGCATGCACACACATATTCACACAGCATGCACACACATGCAGATAGCCTGCACACATATTCACACAGCATGCACACACATGCAGATAGCATGCACACCATACACACATATTCACGCAGCATGCACACACATGCAGATAGCATGCACACCATGAACGCATATTCACACAGCATGCACACACATGCAGATAGCATGCACACCATACACATATTTACACACCATGCACACACATGCACACAGCAGGCACACACATTTTCTTGCAGTTCCAGGTCACTGGCACAACCGGGCAGCTCTAAAATGGACCTAGTCCTTTCTCACAAAGACAACAACTAGTTGACCCATTTGGGTTACAGGCAGGGCCGTAGCCAGCATTTTTAAAATAACAAGGGCAAAAGTGTTAGCCCTTCCTAGGTGTGACCCACAATGGATCGCGGGTATTGGAGTTGCAGAAAAAAATACTGAGGACTTGACCTCGGTATCCTCAGTGGTAGGTATGGAAAAGCTTACAGGTACAGCCAAGTGAAGACCAGCTAATCAAGTCCAATCAGTCCAGATACCGCTACACGCCAAGCACACATGCCCATGCAGCAAAATGCTTCCTGAGGCAGTCACATTTCCCTACCACCGTCACAAACAAACTGCTCTGCATCGATAACCACAACACCCAGAAATACTCACGGCAGAGGCAGAGAGGATTTGCTACAAATATTATACAAATATCCTATGGGTTTTACCATGAAACAAAGAACTTCTATGGGGTTAACCAGTAATCTTAATGATCGACAGCAGCTGGAGAACCGTAAATGACTAAATTTGGTGATGAAACCAAACATCTGAGTTTCACATGACAACAGGCATTATGAATGGCCTGCATCGAAGGCATTTTCCCAGTGGTTTCCATTGCATGGCACCAAGATGCACGCGACAGTAGATGCGACGAGAATCGTGTCGGAAGCCTTGCCGGCGGCTGTATTGTTTCCAGGCTCTAATCGCTGGTGATTATAAACCTCAGAGTAGCACTTAGCATTCCACACGTCCTACTGGAATTGGGACGTGGATGATCCAAGAGAGCAACTCGCAGCCGCCTGCACACACATCGCAGCCGGCTGCTCTGCCCTCCCCACAGCACCTATCTGCAGGTTAAGCTGGCCTCTCAGACCCCTGTGCTGCGGATTCGGCCTGGAGACATGAACCCCCCCTCTCTCCATGCATCACCTCAATAACTGGCCTCTATTAGCAGAGTGGATCAATCTCGCCCCTTGGTCTTATCTGTTAGGCTGTATTAGGGGGTCAATGGCAGAATCACCTCCGTTAGTGTTAAGGGCTTTATACAATGGCCTCCATGAGGCTGTGAGCTTCATGTGCCTTAGGGACAGACCACAGAGGACACTGTCACACGTACATATTAGATTAAAAAACACAGCCATGAAAAATATGACATTGACTTTCATATAATGCATGTCATCCTATGTATTTATCAGATACTTTTATCCAAAGTAACGTACATTTTTGAGAAAGCAGGGTCACCCGGCCCCTGGAGCAACTGGGGCTTAAGGGCCTCGCTCAGGGGCCCAAGGGTGACATCACTCTGCTGAGCCGGGGACTTGAACTGATGTCCTTCCGACTATAGGCACACATTTCTAACCCCCCGAGCTATGCACCGGCTCCAAATGCTATTCCGTTCAATACTACATGAAAGGCACAGCATTAAAAATCATGTAAATGAATCATATCAAACAAAGCCTTGGACATTTGAAAATGTCAGATTTTGTGCAAAAAACCATAATGAAGCCAATAAAGAAAAAATACACAATATATAATTGTTACATATAATAATAATATATATGTAACAATCTTGTAAGTGACTGACAGATTTTAAAAAAAAAACATAATAAAATGCAATATAACCATGACTTATTAGTCTGTTTGGGATTGTATTGGGATATCATTCCGGTTTTACGTAGGTTAACACGCTTGCTGAATGAGATTCCACAGCCACTTTGTTAGGTACCAGTATGGACCCCCAGGTCTCTCCAGGACTATTTGAAGTGTTGCTGAATTGTGTGTTGGGAAATGCCCTTCTGCTGTAGCACTGAGCTGCTCTTTTGGCACTTTGTAGTTTTCTGCCCATTTCCCCTTCTACCTTCCTCATTAATTGATGCTTTCTGTACATCGCACCATTCCTCGTAAATTCTACACACAGCGGTCTGTGAAAACCCCATAAGAGTGGCTGTTTCCGAGATTCCGGAACAGTCGCATCTTGTGCCAAAATAAATCACAGCAATCAAAAGGAGATGGAGCAGGTGTATCGGCTGTTCTAATGCTTATTCGAAAAACACATGAAACCCCTGACCCTGCCTATGTATCAGCAGATGTAGCCACGCGACTTCAGGTACAGTTTGTGTCAATGAGCAGGTGTACCTAATGAAGTGGCCACTCAGTGTATGTCTAGAGTCTAATGTATAGTTGTTTGATTTGCTTCATCTAGGTGGTTCTGTCACTTTATTTTCAACAATAATACTGCCAGTGTGTGAGGGACATCTGAGGAGACATTTGGTAACACTGAAGTCAGTGCCACCAGACATTAAAATCTACAGGAATTACCTCTATATCCTATCAATCTTTTTTTTAAAAAAAAAAAAAAAAAAAAAACACTGTAGTTGGTCATTGCAGATTCACTACTAGGTGATTGTTGGTTGTTCAATAAGTGTTGATGTGTTACCATGTCAAGAGCAACGCTGTTGAACCGTCTAATAGCGGCCTTTCACTTTGACAAAACACCTGGTTTAATGTCATATCGAATCCCTCCAGCCGACGGCAAATCTTCTGCACTGTATCAAATTTGAACAATTCCACTTGATTTTTGTGTCAGTGATTCGTTGCTGCAGATGCAGTATCATTTTAAGGTTCTCATTGAACTGTATTTTCACACTTGAGATTACAATAAACTCAGGTTCTGACTGGAGGTGTTAGCGACAAATTAATCAGCGCTTAACATTTTTACGCAAATGTCTAACTTTCCTCTACGACATCAAGTTACATCCCACTTTTAACACAAGTTATTTATATAAATGCAATGGTCTATTTATAAGGTGGACGAGTGAAGCCAAATTAAATATCGATGGGCATGTATACTCTCCCCAATTCCTACCCCCTGACTTTTAAATTAAATGTAACTTTTTATTGTTTTTACGTTTTGCATTCCCCTCGCGCGTTACAGCCGTTGAGCTTGATAAAGAGTTCACCATTTATTCTGTACTCATACCCATGCATGTAACGCATTAAGCAAATTATTAGTATTGTTCTTGTCGCTCTTGTTTTTGTCGTTGATGATGATGACTTCCAACAATAATCTTTCCACATCGAAAAACGCCGGCATGTCAATTCGAAATTTATGGGAATATATTTTTGCCCAGAAAAACTTAAATCACGTCATCTGGGATTATTTATGTGTAACCTATTTTTCATTTTCTTGGTCTGCTTAGGATCAGTATTATTAGTACATACACGAAAGAACACGTTAGCGACTAAGAGTTTTAATGTAATTGTATTATGTAGTAATCATTTCCTAATACAGAAATATAAGAATATGTTTTGCGGTGTGAACGCGTGCGATGACATCGTTAAAATAACACCCTTTGCCCTTTTATTATGAAGAATAATGAAAAAGACTGTGATCACGTTACATTCAGTTTCATTATTTTCCTGTTTTTATTCTGGCTGCAATTCAAACCGCCATGATGGTATTGAGCAAGAAGATTATTAATGAATCACGGCATCGAATACAAAGTTAGAAATTCGGCATTTCTTAAAATTCACGTGAATATTGCCTTTTATATTGTGAGAATAAAACGTAAAGATATTGCCGAGTTTAGCGCACGTATGCTTCATAACAGGCATAATTAAAATCAATTGCTAAGGAACGCACTTCGTATTACAAAATAATCGCGCCAGCACGCCGGAACCGGGTTACAATTTTTGTTTTCGTTTTTGGCTTTTATCGCTTAAAAAGAACATTAGAAAAACTTACCCTACCTGAAATAGTCCATTTTACAGAAGATCTCCTTGTTTTTTATGTAGCAGCTGCTGTGTTGACGCAATGACGTCCTGCAAACGGAGCACTCCAGGCACCGCACGTGCCAGATTAAATTATTCACCTGCAAAACAAGGGGAATCTTTTAGGGTGCCTTCTTCCAAGTTTTATATAGCCTAATGATATATGCCATTATTATTATTATTATTGTTGTTGTTGTTGTTGTTGTTGTTGTTATTTACCTAGAATACAAACGTGAAGCAGCATGCTATGGACTTAATGATACAGTACAGTATAGTTTGGTAAAGTCAATCCGCTTTACACAATGTGTTTTGCACACAAAATATCAGCAAGAACAAACGTTGTTTTAAGCAGCTTTTAAAATATACAACATAATGTGTGAATAATATGCACAGAGATTGTGGTGCCACAGAGAGGAAGAATCTGCTCACCTCGATTAGCAGGCCTATAGCAATAGAAATGAAACGGAAATTCATTTATGTTTCTTCCTGGTTTTGCTTATCAAATAGTTTTACAATAATTATTTTGTACGGAAAATAAATGTTGTTGTAAAAGGAATGAAACTTCGTTAAAATATATAGCAAAGTAGCAAATAAAATCCTGTTGTAATATATATACGGCCTATTAATACATATAATATAAATATTTGCACAAAACATATTTATACACTGAATATGCAATATTCATTATGTATATTATCTGAAATTATTATATTGTTTCATTAATGTTGTTTTAACGTTGTAATTGTTTTACCATTGTAATTGCAACATTATAATGTCGTATATAGATTTTTTATGAAAATATATTTTCTACTGTTTATTATGTATTATATAAATGTGGCGTACATTTAAAAAAACAGAAGCTATCGATATTTATTTTCCTAAAAAATTTTTAAGCCTAAAATAACGGCCAACCGTTATTGCAAATGCAATTTTTAGCACCATCTGTTGAATACGGCTGAAAATAGGTCGCAGGTAGAATGCTCCAAAATCAATATGCGCTGCATTATTTTTAACGCTTACATTAATTTGTTAATAAGATTTAATGGCTGGTTTTTAATATGAGCAGAAAGATGTAAAAATAACTCTTAAATAATTGCGACAAAAACATATACGCTCATTTAATTTGATTCCCCAAATATTTTACCACTGTCCGTTTGTAAAAATCTAGATTTAATAAAAAATAAGCTGTTAGTTATGTCTACCCTAAGCAAACAATTTCCTGCTTTAAAAGAAAAATTAAAACTTGCGGTTTCATGCGGACCTAACTGGGGACTCTCCATTTAACATCCGTTCTGAAAGTATTAATTAAATCGAGGGAAAATTGTAGTGTATTGTGATTGCAAATCGATTAATATTTTACTAAAACTTATTTGACTGCTTTAGATCAATGTAAGTTAGATTGATCCTGACTACTTGCTATATGTACATATATAGCGTACGATACGGTTCTGTATATAGGATGAATTTAATGATGTGGTTGTTCAATTGATTTAACGATCAATCATTGTCACATTTTAACCTCTAATTACGTGTACCTAGGGGCTGTTTTACAAACAAACATAAAGCTACTTCTAGATGAAGTAAGGTCTTTTGTGGTATGGGCCCGTGATTTCCATACCTTGAGTAGATATCTGTCGAGGATCTCCAGCCCACAGCTTGCACACACGTTTTTTCCTGTTGACGGTACGGAGGAAGAAGACGACGTCGGGGAACATATCGACGGCGTAGACGGAGGAGTCGGCGAAGATCGCGTATCGTCCTTTTCCATAGTCGACCTGTGGGATTCTCCGTCTGAGTGAGACTGAATCGGGAAAGACGTATTAATGTAAAACAATCAGCCCACACTAGGCGCGAGACGCGCGCGCGAGGTTTTGGCATACTGTATGTGCACAGAAAACACTAAAGGTCCGTGTTATGTTACATATTATTACAGGGGTATTAATTCCAGTTTTTTAAAAAAGAATTATAAACTGCATCCTAAAACGTATTTTGTATTAGAGGGCAACTGAAAAAACTCTGGGATAAATAGCATCTAACTAATTAAACATAATTTTTCAATGTGGCGATTAACTTCGCTTATCTCTAATTTATCAAAATATTAGGCTTTCAGACAGAAAATAATTGACACAACAGATTCGCAGGACACTTATTTTACAAAATCAAAACAAAATATAAAGCAGGCGTGCATAGCCTATATAACGGTGTATTAGACACGTAAAATCTTGTTGCGGGACTCGCAGGATTAAAATTGCTTAATATCTACTCACCATTATCGGTGGTTGCTTGGCTTCCACACAGTGCGAGGATACCGTAGTACTCTGCTTTTCTGGAGAAATCACCTACAAGACAGATTAACGAGCGATGCGAAGTCAACAGGGTGCGTTCTATCTGTAGCAGTAAGCCTCCCTGATATATTTCGGGCTATATAACTCGTCCGACACAATAAATAAGAATTTCCACGGCGTATTTAGAGCTTTGCAACAAAAGACCTTTTTAATGAAGCGATTTCAATTTGGATTGATTTTTCCCTGCACTTAACCCATGCCTCTTAAAGTAATCGCCTACCCAATGCAATCCAGAGCACTGAAAAAAATAAACTACCTGCAATTAGAAATAGCTTGAAATGTTCGGGATAAGAGGGACCCGGAGTGTCAATTTCAACTGTCAATCAGAAAAGGCATCGGGCCACCCAAAGAATTGCAAATTTGATTTTTAATGGCAGTAATTAAAATCGAATTTTCTAAGCAGAATTGGGATGTGAAGAGGATGGACTGCAAATCACACTATTCATAAAGAATAGTTTTCAGAGATCGCAGCTGATCCTTGCACATAAACGAGAGTTATGCTTCTGACACCGACATAAAATAAAAAACGCAACACGTATATACGTCCCTCCGGGTGACAGTATCCAAGAGTGCGTTTGTATTTACGTAATGAAGCTGTATTATTTATTACCATTTACAGCCAAATTCAGACTTGTTGAGCTTTAGAAAACAAAACGTTTTTAAGATTTAAGCAAACTGGCATTTTGTTTACGGATATCGGTTGATACAATAAGTAAGTAAATATGCATTCCTTGTGATCATTATAAACATGAAACATCGGGCTAAACAGATATGTATCCGCATAAAATACCAAAAACGTTACCTCTTTTGTGGGTATTCCTTTGGATAGAAATTGATTTCCCTCTGGAAGAGGGGCCAGAACTTCATTTTTCCAATACATGAAAAACACTCCCAAATGATGCCAGTCTACAACCGACCGAAGGTAGAAGCCCAGGGTTCTTCGAGTTATGCGCTGCGAAGTAATGATTTAACTCTTAATTGAAAAGAAAAGCCGCAGTTGTATCCTTCGTGTCATAGTTCTTCGGACACATGGAGTGTTTTTCCTCTCTGAAAGCGCGGCCGTACTGTAGCTTCCAGGGGTAATCGAAGCATAAACCGTGAGGCTCGGATGGGATAGACAGCAGGCGGCCAAGTAGGGATTGTTTTTCAGAGCGCCTTATTTAGAACAGTTTGTAAAATTCTTCCTTCCACTTTTTTTCCCTTTTGGAGTGGGATTGCTGACTACAGGAAATAGGTGAAGTCGAGGGACTGGCAGGTCTGCTCTCAATCTCCTGGAGAGCGGGAGACAGCCAGTGCAGAGCACCTTCTCTCTACGTCTGAAGTGAAAGTTTACTTGTGCGCCCCTCCGAGGGTGGGGGAGGGTATCTTCTGACATAGGTGAGGAGGGTAGGGTTTATGAGGATACAGTCACGAAAATGAAATTCATCTTGCAGAAATTCTTTATAGATAATTTAAATTTACGCTTACGCTCCAAGCTGTTTTCTGTAGCGATGTCACAGCCCTTTATGCATTCTCAACGTGTCTGACACAAACCGTTGATAATATATTTTCGTGCGTTCCGTAGGGTAACAACAACATAGCATAGTTGTTATCCTTCAAGGATTTCTCTAATGTCTTTTATGCAACTTTTAGTAATATTTTATTGCATCAGGCAAAGATCACGAAAATCATGGGAGCAGACATGCAGAAAGGATGTAAACACTTTTGTTAGAGCACAAGGAATTAAACTGAACCTGGTTATGATTCAACCAGCTAAATGCACGAGTAATATTAATATAGAATCAAACCCAAAACAAATATCTGGGCTATACGAAATAATGGAGGTTTCGATGACTGGCATCAGTATTAAACAAATGGATAAATACAGATTAATAAAGCAAACTAAAAGCGCAAGTTAAAATAATTATTGATGCTTACAATAAGGAGGTAATATTTAATACATTTTTAATATCGAGAGAACCAGCCGACAGTTATTTTGAGAAAACTGAGCGCGGCCGCAGCAAAGCACCAAGTAACCTCCGCCAAGAGCCTCCCCCCCCCATGGAGTCTGGTAGGACAGAGCATCAGAACGCTGACTACCAGATTCACCAAGTGTCCTCCCTCGCAGCCGCCCGCACCACCAATGGCTGAATCTGGATTACCGGAACGCTACTTACACATGCACCTTGTGTGAAGTGCACTCATTTTGTTTTATTTGCTATTTAAGTGCACTATTGCACGTCTATTTATTTACTACTATGCCTTTTCTTGTTCTTTGCACTATATTGGTGTGGCTCCGCGTATAAGCAATCCAGTGCACTTGTTGCACATGACATCTAGAATCCTCAGAGTTAAACTGCTTTGTGTACGGAGATCGGGGATTGGGATCGGGGATAATAAAAACCCTGGTTGTCATGAATATTAATTATTATCAATATAACATGCTCTCATTAATAAGCAGCTGCATGTCTTTGTTTTAAGTACTAATATGCTGTCATTGTTGTAAAGAAATTAACCTCTCCGTTAACTGGCAGTAGGCTACTGTTACGCGCCCATTTTATGTCAAAATCACGCCGTTCGGAAGGCTTAGACGTATATCGTAGAACATATTAATGTTGAGTAACATCTAGTTCTTTTTCATGTATTAAATCTTGATGCAGCTCTTGTTTTTTAAGGTTTAATAAATAAAGTTTAAACTGGCATCTTGCAACGTACAGATATGACAAATAAAAGGTGGGAGTAACAGAAATAGTCGCGCGCATGATGACGCGAACAAAACAGCCTTTATATTAATATTCACCAGTAATTCATGAATAATAATTTTAAGATATTGCATTATATAGGCTAAACTAATAACTGCTTACATCTTAAGTGTTTGAAATTTTAAATCGGACATATCATAATTCACGTGAAAAAAAATAAAGTTAAATTATTTTAAATCCGTAAAAATATTTTTTAGGGTTCCAACTTCAGGGGCATTTACGTGGACTAATTTAGCCTGCAAATGTTTGAAATCAACTGTAAAAATTTAACCAGTAACTTCATAGTTTGATTAAGCATTGCGATCTTTACCTTCAGAAGGTAAGGATTCAGCGACTGCTTCTTTTTTAACAGATGTCATCATAGCAGGATTCACTCTTTGACGGGCGACAGGTAAGTTTACACCTAAAAAAGACAGCTTCGTTTTAAATGATCGCTTTTTTAACCGAGCTGGTAAATATAGGTAATATACTGAGAAGTTGCCTAATATCTTGTCAGATGTAACAGGTATTATTGACTTCAGCAAACAGAATGCGGATCTACTTTTGAGATGGGAAATGTAATTTTTGGGGATGGCATTAAAATTGTTACGTTATATTTAAAACGCAGTCTAGCAGTTCAGCTTGGCTACCAAAAAACGTACGTATTCTAAACAGGCCCATCAGCAGCCTAAGATAAAATACGGGGGAAATTTTGTTAAAATTAGTAATTAGTAGGCTAATGCGTCGATTTTGGGGAGCTTAAACAAAATGTAATATGATGATATAAAAGAAAACGTTTTAACATTTATTGGGCAGCTTTTGAAGAAACAATAGTAGAACATTGTTATAACTTGATTGAAAGATTTGTTCTGGAAAGTGCACCATAATTGCATTAATGAAATAAACGTATTAGGTTACAGGAAACACGCGAAGCTGGAGTGACAGAACAGCTGTTGGAAGTTTCGACATTAAAAGTTACACTAGGTAAATTAAAACCACACAATGCATTATAATTTCACAAAAATGTGCTGTTGTGCAAAATAATGCAGCCCAGGCCCATCTTCGGTCATTATTTTTAAAAATACTGAATTCCCTATATTTGCACTTCTTTCAGACGCTAATCTGGAAGACCCAAGTCTTTAAAGAATAAAAGAAGACAAACATGTATTAAATAGTAGTGTTAAGATCTGTCAAAACCTAAGAAGCCATAGTCATTCCAGGTTGTGAAGACAACCAAAAGCGGATCACTAACTTGTGTTGTTACGCTCTAGAAGGTAATCGCCCATAGCCGCGCGGAAAACACTTTCGACCGGACTTTAGCTACATCTACCACCCATTGGCGGAAAAACTGAATGTGACTGTGTCAGACATCAAGTTGTGTCTCTAATCAAGTATCTTTTGTATATGAATATAAACAAGAAAAAAAAAACCAGTATTGTAATGAAATATAGTGACATGACAATTAAATAATTATTTATATTCTTCTCTCATACTCTCTCTTTGGTTCCCAATCTTTACAAAACGTCTTTATCTTTGCCTTGTCTCTGACTCCATCAATTAACCGCCAAAGTATTAAACACACTGGTGATTTCCGACGCCTGAATCAGCCATTTGTAAATCCATCACATATGAACAATCCGTAATTCTGTGACTATAATTACAAGAAAATAACGGCATTCGAATAATTACTTCTTGCTGTATTCGCAACATTTTTATGATAAATGTTTTGGTCTCCAATAGACGTTTAACCAATGAGAACTAGAAATGACTGAAATATGGGCAATATAATGTCTACTTGTTAAAACTGGGTTAAATGGGTTTTATATAGATATGTGACTATCATAAAAGTTAAAAACAATATTGGCCCTTTCTTTTTGAGAGGCAGCTATGATACTCCGCTGCACAGGCCCCGCAACAATCAACAATAGTGCTAATATGAAAAGATTAAAAAATCTCGATCAACTTTAAAAGAACGTGTAATCAGTTTTTAAAAACCTTATATACATATTTTCTATTTACAGGCGTATCTATATAATGCATTCATAAATAGAAATTAATGCACGTAAATATATGTAGCCTATCAAGTACTAAAATTATTGTTTTAATTGTATTATATCCAGCAGTTAATTTTCCACGAAAATAACACGCGTACATCAAAGCACAACCATTCTGTCAGACCCGTAATGGGATGTTTACATAACAAATGCGTCCTATTCATTCATAAATATCCCACGCTAATTTGCACATTAACTGGCCGTGAGGTGAACGAGGGTCAGTAAATTCAAATATTTAAGCAATTTAGCTAATAACTGGAGTTATCAGTTTTGTTAATGACAGAAATTAGAAAGCAGTACAAAACATTCAGAGGTACATAATTATTTTAAATATAAAGTGAGAATTAACATTTGAATGCTGTAGGTATATAGATTATTTCGTTTACTTCGATGGAAATGGGGTACTAGGAAATTGTGCAGTTCCCTATATTGATAAAGACCAATAAACGTTAAATTTTATAATGATCTTGCAATTCATCTATAGCCTGTTTAATTTCATATAATGAAAATTTCGCCGACAAATGCTCTGTCTTACTCCAGGTCGCTCTATAAACAGTGTTCGTCAAACCTGACCATTAAAAATAATATGACCCAGAGACGAATTCGTTGTCTCGGTATGGTTTTTGATGTATTGTGAGATATAGAAGCTGTATTTTAAAGTTGTGTCGACTCTATACGACTATGGAGGTACGGAACTCGAGACACCGGTAGGCCTAGGCCTTGGTTACTATTTTTATTTAAACAACATGTCACATTGCAGTACGACATGAAGGAGTTAATTGTTCTCTGTCATCAATGAAATAATCTATATTCTTACTCAATAGCGTCGGAGAGAGTTTGATATGAGGGGGAGCAAAGGTCTATTTATAGGGTGAATGAAGCTAATTCAAATCCCGGGGGGTACACGTCCCCCCGTACCCCCTTGTTTGAACATGGCCAACACATGTAAAAGTTTCCGTTATCGGTAGACTTTGTATTAGAACTCCAATCAAAATTCTATAACGTTACAATTAAATGACACCTATTACAATTTCCGACTAAACCTAAATATACCACACAGCAATACTCTGGCAGTTTTATCGCTGCGGTCGCAGTTTCCATCAGGAATCGTGGAACAGCGGCCGTGAGCCTCCGCGATTCACGCGCCACCAAATCCGGCTGTATTTTAGACGGCGAGTCATTACGATCACAGTGCGGGAGAATTTGACAAATGGCAGTCTGGCTGCCCTAGCTAATTTAAAGAGGCGAGATTAACGATTTTTTTTTAAATACTGCCTCACTGTTTTTTTAAAGAGTCTTATGGAGACATTGTATATAATAGACAGCTAAACAAGAGCAGTCATATAAAGTTTTACTAAACACTGTAGTACTACAAAAGTGACGTGCACTGATATAAGCAAGTTAAACAGCTGGATTAATACGACTGTGTGAGATCTAGTAAGTGTTTTACGATGCTGTCAAATTACAGACCCAACGAAGACTACAGCAGTAAAAACTGGGAGAAAATGATATCTAAAGTAGATTGTGAGGGATTCTACTTGGTCCATGACTAACCTATTGATGCTGCCTATCTCGAGATGGAAAATTATGCAACAGTGATATAACAAAAGATAGTTGTACATAGGAAAAAGCCAGTGGTAGAATATTGTGTCATCTCTCCAGAGACTGGAAGCAGTCAGCACAGACCACGGTGCGGCTAATGGGGGCTGTCACGTGATGGTGGAGCTACAGCACTGACTGCCCGGCATTCCTGTCCATCTAGTGACACGCAGACAGTCCCGCTGTTCAGATTACGGCAGGTTATATCGGCTTGGTGGCAGTAATTCTACCATTGTTATAGAAGCACAGTTATATATTATACAGAATATATTTAAAGAAGACAGAAATCAGTGACCAAAAATGCAGATTGGAGATTTTTTTTTCATTTAAAAACGTGAAGATAATTTTAAGTAGAAAATCATGATGACAATGATGACAATACTAAAACACAAAAACAGTATATAAATATATAATAAAAAAAGAATGAACAGACAGACAGATGTCATTATGTGATAACAAGGACCCTAGGGAGGAGAAGCATATGCATAGAGGGGTCATGTGATGGAGGGGTCATGTGATAACACCAGAGCTTTAGTGACAACACTGGTAACAGCCCAAACAAAAAAAAAACTGCCAAGAGAAAGCCTTCAGCTAATTAATTAATGTGGTGGAAGGAGGACAAAGATAAAAGAATTAATTACTTATGTTTCATTACTCACTTGGCCGTTGTTTTGTTTTTGCACAATCTAGAAGTAATTGTAGTTAATGGGCTTCAATTGTGAACTGTAGGGAAATTAGTTCTAATGAAGCCTGAATCCGAACATTCACATCCTTAAGCCAAACGATTAATTCCCATTGGCTGGTACCATGCATTCAATGCACCACAATCTCAAATAGTCAGAAATTTTTTTTCCCTCATCTTTTCACGTTTATCCTAACACCAGTATATGAATTTACACCCTGTACAGGAAGAAAAATGGTTTCTGCAAACAATGTATTCTGAAATCCAGGAGCATCCGTACGTCTTCAAATAAACTTTTCAAAGTACACAAAGCACACCGTCATATATGATTAAGAATATTTTTTCCCCTGTTCAGGTGTGTCTCCTCAGTGTAAGTTGATGCACACCTTATACGAATTACCAGTACACTGCCGGAAAACATGCATTTAGAAAGTAACACATTAATTCTGCAGATCTGTAATATAACCCCAATACCAAATTATTTTTTTTAGGAGAAAAAACATTACAGACAACTTTAGGGTTCTAGAAACCAAGAAGAAATGACTGGTTTGTAAGATCAGCAGTGACAGCAGCACGGCAGAGTGCTACGTCATGTTAGGGCTGACCAGTTTCTCAGCAGTCAGCCCTGTCCCATCGCAGGTCCAGGCTTCAAGCATGATACCTACAGGTACAATCTATGGGCAAGTCTCTCAATTACCAACAATCCCATATAAACTGGCACCCCATTCCAGGTAAACACTGCCTTGGTCTTTCTGCTTCCTGGGATAGAGTCCTGGTTCACCACGATCCAAAATGGGATAAGCATCTACAGTAGATGCATTCATCTAAAGTGGCAAACATTTTGTGAAAGCAGGGTTAGACAGTCCCTGGAGTGACCAGAGAGTAAGGGTCATGCTCTAGGGTCCAATGGTGTCATCACTCTGCCGGTGCTGGGATTTGAACCAACAACATTCTGATCATAAGCACTTTTAGAAAATTTATAAGCTTAAATAATTAAAAAAAAAAATCAATCATATGGATAAACTAGCAGCATGCTAGCAAAAAGAAGGCAAATCCTTTGTTTAAAAAAAAAAACAAGAAAAACTACAGCATACTACAGAATTTCACAGCACACAATAGCGCTCCCCCAAAAGCAAAAACCCCTGCAAATCAACACAGCGTTCTTTTCACATAGGAAACATATGACATATGATTCTCTCAAAGGGAAAAAAGGACATGAGATTCATTTATTTCAGCAATATGATTTGCATGTTTACAAAAATTCAATCTATTTTTCCATTACCAAGCTGAAAAAAATCTGCTATCTCATTAGAACCAAATGAGCACAGCAAAAAATATCCCGTATCCCTTTTGTGCTGCTCTCATCTTGAACTCTGGTCCTTAAAATAAAAAAAAAAAACACCATTACTCATATGAGCAGTTTTGAAAAAATTCTTGTTTTAGCAGAATAACACAGTCGGGAAATAGACAGTCCATTTAGTACAGAACAGACAAACACAAGCACACGGCAAACAGCACCCGAAAGCAATAGGCTAGCTATTGCAAACATAGTGTATTATATCGCCAATACTTTTATTAAACAAAATGAAAACAAATGCTGGTGATAACTGCAGAGACAAATGTTTGTCAAACTCAATGGTGTCCTCGCCTTGCCTACATTTCCCAAGTACTTGTGGGGAAAAAAAATGGCATATATACATTCAAAAGAATTAAATGTTTAGTTTCAGCTAATGATTAATGAAACCAAAGTCTTCTGACTGGTCTTACAGTCCAAACCAAAATAACATCACTACTGCCATATCAAAGCTATGACCAAATGTGAAAAAACTGAGCACAGGAAGACACAGCTAAATTACATTAAGCACTCAAGGACCTCCTATTTTAATGTCAGGGGGACACGCAATACACATTTGCATACAATTCCAATTTCTAAGGTTCGAAGGTCAAAATATTGAGAAGGCCACAGTAAATCTATGATAAGGTTTATTCATTAAAAATTCTCCGTAGCCAATGGTAAAAACTTAAAAAGTCAAAAAAAAAAAAAAAAAAAGGTCAAAAATTTTGAGAAAGATGTTTAAACAAAACAGTAGCATTCTGTGTTGCTAGCATCCTAGCCAAAAACCTTGGTGTAACAGTTACAAAGCACCGTGGCTGGCTCGCTGACGTCCAGGCAACTGGTAGCTAGATTGCCACGTGACCAGCCAGGCCCTCCAGCCTAAATTTTACGTTTGACAATGCGGCAGAGAACAGAGAGTGTGATTGTAGCACTTTGTGACGGTCCCCAGGCTACTGCAGCGGGGCCTGCTCCAGGAGGGCGCGCCGAGCACACGCCACCGCGTCATCGTCGGTGTTTGCGGTGATGCCTGCCGTAGGGGGCCGGACGCTTCTTCTCTGGAGGCTTGTTGTAAAGGTACACGGAAGGGCCCGAGTACTGCTCATCCGGGTTCTCCTCCATCATCTGCAGCTTCGCCTCGATAGCTCGGATCTTCGCGTTCAAGCTTTCAAGGCCAGTGGGGGGAAAAAAACGGAAGGGAAAGGGGAGGAGGAGGGTTCAATTCACAGGGAAAGAAAACCTACCGCGTCCACCCAAGAAATCACTCACTATCACAGTGACTCACAGAGACTGCCATTCAAGGTTTAGGGGAATAAAAGCAAATTCTCGTAAAAAAAAAACGAGCCGTCGTGCGAAAGCTAGTTTTCTTTGTTCTGTCATCAGATCATAGGTGCTGTTTTTTACCCATGTCAAATATACTTCCCATTTCAAAACTGCGTCTGAAATATTTACTTAAAAACGTCAAATGTAATATTTACACACTTTAAGGTCAAAGGAAGACATCTAAAATCAAAATGATGGGCACACAAAACACTGTTATTCCCAAGTTTATTTAATCAAGGGCAATCAATGCCCTTAGGCATCATACACAAGGGGCTTCCTAAACGAGGTGTCAAAATAAGAGTCTTCAATACAACAAATTGTATAACCATAACATTCATGGAATTATGGCTTTGATAGACTCAGCAAACTTCAAGAAGAATGGTCACTCGGGATCTGTGCTGAAACTGGCTTCTTGAATCAACCTTGTACAGTGGTTTTGTAGCTTATAATTTTCTTCCTTCCTTCACTATTCAAAGACCGCCACTGCATCAAGCAGGCAGACTGAACAGTAAAACCTAACATCCGATGTCAACCATCCTGATTGCTATATGGCTCTTGAGCCTTAGCAAGGGCTTTCCAGCATAATTCAGTACAAGCCTGACAGATTACCAAACTGCTAAAGGGCTAATGTTAAGGCTGAGACCAACAGAGTTATAGCCCAATGGCTCTATCAGGGTCTAGTACAGGGGTCTCAAACTCCAGTCCTGGGGTGCATTTCTTGAAACCATCATTGCTAACTATGTTAGTAACTTCCGTCATTCAAACTATGTAACTACGACGCAGGTGTTTCCCGAAACCATAGTTCAAACTACAGAGGTAGCGATACTGCAGAAGGCAGTGCTATCGTTCGGCAACCAGAGGGTTGCCGGTTCGAGCCCTGCTTACTCCTGACCCCATCAAAGT
>JABFEA020000119.1:17022084-17047936 GCA_019775915.2 Cyphomyrus plagiostoma | reverse complement strand
AGGCAGTTCTGAAGGCGAAAGGGGGTCAAACACCGTATTAGTATGGTGTTCCTAATAATCCTTTAGGTGAGTGTATACTGTCATATATCTGTGTGAAATGTCTAGAATGTATGACAATATGAAAGAATGCGTACCGCCCAAGCCTAGTGTCTCCTATATTCTCAACTAGTTGATTAGAACATCTATTAAATGAACTTGAAGGCTTCATTAGGTGCTGTAAATCCACTTTATCCTCACGCTTTCCCTGTTTTAAAGACACAACTAACCAGTTGTCTTACAGAACTGTGATCTAGGAGTTTATTCCATTATTCTAAAGCAGGTCATCCTCTTTAACTGTGAATAATTCCTTACTTTCATTTGTTCAGCAGAATCACTGGCATGCTAAGACATGTTCTTGCAAATTGTTGGAAATAATGAAGAGTCCATGTCCTATAGGTGGAATTTATGCATGACTGAAATGTGACCTAAAAATCTTTGGCTTGAAAAACACTCAACAACCATGGTATTTTCCTTGGCAGAGGTAAAGTTGATATGGTGTCTGATCCTGATAAGGATGTTGCAGTCTAGCCTTTGTTGCTTGTCTTTGAATAGTTCCTTTAATACTATTACAAAAGCCTTTTTAGTGTGTGATTGCTAAGAATTTCCACGCTGCTTCCACAGCAGAGTCCTCAAAGTAGACGCTTTGTTTCTGAAATCCTTTTCAATTCTTTTATACACTTGCGCATCCATCATATAAATACTGCGCTCTTCTTGGATGACTTCAAAAGGTGTTTCTGGAAGAGGAGGACTGCTGTTATGTTACGGGTCAGACATACTGATATTAGAGCACATTGAGACTCCCCGTTACTGTCCTGCTTTTGGTGAGACTTTAATTTCTGAGCAGAATTGGTGTTTTCCAGATGCAGCTCATCCTTCTGTCAAAATTCACATACTGTTACAGAGTAAGGGGGTTATTTTCTGTAAGCTAATTAGTGGAGTGGCTGACAGCTCCAGTGATAGTTGGGGGGGGGTGGTGGTATTCAGTCAGTATCCACTGATACCCCTTCATTAGATAACCTTATGTAGTAGCAGATTTATCTCCAGAACCATTGCGAATGTTGATGAGTTGTGTGTTCAGTGATCTCTGTCTGTACACCACTCTTGTACTGAGCTGATACATTTACACTTATGGTCACCGCGTTACCTTTAATGAGTCTGGCTATTCTTCTTTGACTTCACTCATTAACAAGGTAAACAAGTCCCAGAGAAGAGTCAGATGCCTATGATTATGGGCGCACTGCTGTGGCATTTTGGGTGCTTTAAACCTTAGCTTTTCATTTTGGTATTTCAGTGTGTGCTTCTGCTGCTTTCTGGAACATGTTCCTTTGATTTAAGTTCTCCAGTCTTGGTATTAAGATATTCGCCCTTAAAAGCTGTAGCCTCTGAATCACTGCACAGGATAAGATGCTCGTTTGTAGAGCCTACGCCTCTGAGCATTTGATCAACACTGAAAATACGAGTTAAACATTTCTTGCCAGATATCACTCTCTTTACAGCAATATAATGACTATACCAGGCTTGTTGTCTCCTCTGGCAGTTCTGTGGACACCCCATTTTGATTTCTTGTTCCCCCTGTAAGGCCTTGCCTGTCCATATGTGATACACTGTCTTGATCTCTGTTGGAGTTCTAATTAGCCAAGATTTTGGGACAGCTGCAAGACATCCATTTGAATCAAATTAGTCTTTCTGCTGGACCAAGGACCTTTTCCACGTGATCCTGAGAATTTCTGCTGACTGATTCACATTTCCCTATCATTGCCTCTGGGCAAAACTTTTTCAGATTATGTATTGTTTCCAAATATAATGTTTCGACCTTCAGGTGAGCAAAATAGATTGAGACTTTCAAACTTTCTGCTCAATTCAGTTCATGTTTATATGGCACCTTTCCCAACACAAACACCCGAAGGCCCCCCAAGGTTCAGGTGGGCAACTGATGTAAAATGTTCAGTTTTGCAATGCGTCATCCCTGCTGCATGATTAGGGTGAAATTTAATCAACCATTTTTTATTCATGGCTGCAAATAATGAGAGATAAATATGAAAAATTAATGTAAGTATATTTCTTCTTCCATGAAAAAGACCTCACATCTGAAAATGTGCTTTTCAGATCTCAATACTCAGGCCTTACGAACAAAGGAAAGAAATCTTTCTGTGGATCAGGGGCCTTTCATCCTAGTAGTAGTAGCCTTAAATATTTCAGAATTTCATTTTTTAAGGTAAAAAAAAACATTTTCATATTTATCTTTTGGGAATGGTGAAAATATTTGAAAGCCATTTATTGGCTAAATAATCGGATTCATTTTTATTGATAAGTTGAGATCAGAATGCAGGGAGGATTGTAGTATGTTGGGTTATAAATGGGGCATTTTGACCCTCCTGTTTCTCCTGACTAGTTCACTGTCTCTGTCCGCAAGTCCTAGGCTGTGTCTCACCACCGCATGTCACAGGTCAGAGCCTGTATCTCCCACAGGTAAATGTTTAACAAAAGTTCATTTTAAATCAAAAGCAGCCAGGATGATGGGTGATTGATTTTATGCATTTGCACTGAAATGAGTCTTTCTAGTTGCTAGGCAGATTAGATTCGCAACTGTAATCTCAGTGCAATTTGAATGAATTAAATTGAAGAAGTGTTGGGTTTGCACCAGGAGAGTGGTAAAATGCTTTAGGCCAGGGGTGTCAAACTGTAGTCATGGGGGGGCGGAGCCCTGTGTAGCTTAGTTCTTTCCTATTCTACCACAAATGATTCAGCTCAAGAGCTGTGATCTAATTAGCACAAGGAGTTAAATCAGGTGTATTAAATGAAGGTAAACCAAAAACTGTGCAGGGCTCTGGCCCTCCAGGACTGGAGTTTGACACTCCTGGTTTAGGCATCTGATTAATCATGTGATCATCTCATTCAGCCCTTTGCAAGATACTTGGCTATGGAGTGTGGTGACTCAGTGGGAGAACCGTCACTTCACACCTTCACTAATTCATGTCTCTAAGATTTTTCATGTGTGCGTGCATGTGTTCGTGCATTTGTGCATGCATGTGTGCGTGCATGTGTTCGTGCGTTTGTGCGTGCGTTTGTATGTCCTGTGCTACCGGGTTCTGCTTGGCCCTCATCGGGATGATGGATGGATGGAGATTTTGATAACATCACAAACTGATGTTGTACTTTCCCTTCTCATCTAGCAGGTTCCAGGCTTGAAAAGGTGAGGCTTTTACATAAATTGGCAGCAAATGCTAATGACATAAAGTACTCTCTGGAGAAATAAGTGGGTTTTTTGAAGCCCAAAATTAAATATTCCTGATTAGAATTCTTTAAAAACAATGGCTTTAATATATGCAATTTTACTTTTACTCCAGTAAACATCGGTGTGAAAAGGTGAGGATTAGTATGAGGAAGTGCTCAGATTTTTCCACCTGTTACTTTATACTATGAAGGCGCTTGCTTGGAAACCTCTTCCGGAAGATGAAATGCGAATTGTAGTCTGGAAATACGGTGCCACGGTAATGTGGTTGAATCCTGCTGCAGAGTTCCTGGTATGAAACGCTTTAGAACACCATGATTGTCACTCTATAGGTATGAGAATCCATGAAAATGTCAAATGGCTTCCATCTAAGTTTGTAAAAATCAACAAATTAGAGATAATTAACCTGTTAGTACATGAAAATGGGGAGACTCAAGGATTTCCATCGTTCTTCCTTTTATGATATGTAGAAAGAAGCATAACCTGTAAGTCAAACCAGGCTTCATAGCTCAGCTGGTTTTTCTTTCTTTCTTGGATCAGCTGATTATTCTGTCTCTCATCTTTCCATCTATCCATCCATGTATCCATCCAATCTTAGTGTTTTATGTCGATTAAATTATTTAGTTGTTAATATCTATAATATCTAATATGCAATATAAAAATGCAACTGAAAGTAATTAGCTAGTTTATGTAATTAGTTTAGTAATTAGTGTCTATGCAATGTTAACTAAAATGTACTTTATTTAGAATCCAAATACTACATGATTAGAGTATCCTTTAGTGCTGTATGTCTGTTTTGCACCATAAGGTTGTCACTGTAATGGATTTACTGGTACATGAGTTATGAAGTTGAACTGATCCAGTACAGAATTTAATAACATCATTTCATTACTGCTGCTTTCGGTAAAGTAAGAAAGATGTTGAGATTTGTTTTGAACTGATTGCAAAAAACCAAAACAATGGTGTATCTGCACTGCTTTTACGCTTTCATTATGATTTAAAAATAACATTTACTAGATGATAATTAACATTGACTTTCCCCATTTAAAACAGTTTTGTTGTGGAAATGTCCAAAATATTACGTCCAAAAATGATTTGGCAGCATCCACAAATTCTGAATAACAGATGCAGCGCAGTGATACGCAGTCTGAGATATTTTTATGGCACACAGTTCCCTCCCAGAGCGCGAACAGATCTTTCATGAGATGCTATCATGAGTAGACCAGCTGTCCATCCTCCATCCATCACAGACGAGGGCATCGTATCGCACTTAACACCTGCGTGGCTGTTTTCTGCTTCAGCTCCATCGTAAAGGCACGGCACTTTTTCCAGACCCGTGGCCGCTGGCGACGTTTCTGTTTCAACTTAGCCTGAATGCATTTCATCTTTCAGAAAATAAACCCCTATATTTGTGACTGGGACTTCGCTGCAGGTGAATCACGATGAAATCTCAATGGGGATGTGTTTGTAGGGAGAGCGACGGCGGCTTAGTTGTAGCTTTTAGCGATAGCGTTGATACAGTTGTAAACGACAGAATGTAAACAGGCCCCTCCAGATTCCTTTCCGCACCTCTGAGCACGTGAGCGTGTTGGGAGGTGTTGTTATGTCTAGGCTTTAACCTCACGCATCGATGTTAAGCCAAAGCCTCGGATCCACCTGCATGCCAGCCACATCTTTCTGTTCACACATCTTTTCTTCAGCGTCTGCTTCGTAGAGGGGGGGTCCTCTTCTGCCACATGCCCTCCTCATTTTTCACACCAGTGGGCTGTGAAAGGTGCAGTTCAGAAAAGCAGCTTTTAGGAATTTTGCTATTGACCAGAAAAAAAAGAGCCGCTCAGCTAAATAGCCATCAGCTGTTTGCTCCTGCCTCAGCCCCCTTCATGGGGGGCTCATATTCTGTAAGGTATCAGCAGTGCCATCTACTGGTTATGTTAGTCATTGCGTGTTCACCCCTTTCCTGTATTAATGCCTCCGCGCTGAGGTTTGCTGGGGTTAGGGGGTCATGTCTGTTGTTTGCCTTCATGCTGAGGAGTGACACCCTCCCCCCCTTTTTTATGCTTGGCCTTTGCACCTGAGCTGGTGAGTCCTGCAGCCATTTGTTAACCACAAGAAACCAAAACAACAAACTAAATGTGTTATGTTCCCTCCTGGAACTGAGGAAATGGACTGGGAACGTTTCTTAGCGGTCAAGGGCAAGCCAGCAGGACAGAGGGGGGTGTGAGAAAACGTCAGCAGGGGGGAATCTGCCTGTCGCAGGACTGCGGGAGCATTGCATCCTGGGTGAACGCTTCACAAAGGCAAACATCTGTATCTCAAAAGCCAGATGGATCCAGCATTGCTGCTGCTTGGACCCCTAGTGACAGATTAAGTTGGCAGTGTGGCAGGTGACACGGTGGCTGAGGGCTGGCACTGCTGCCTCCTGCCTGCGGCATTTGGGGTTCAGATCTCACCTCGGCTCTGTGTGGGCTTTGCCTGTTTCCTCCAGGTACTGCCATGTCCCCCTGGTTTGGGTGATTAGTGTCGTTAAATTACTTCTAGTGTGTCAGTGAGAGAATGAATGTCTGTCCTACAATAGGCTGAGATCCCAGCCTTTTCCACCGCCTGCTGTCTGGTATAGGGCCCAAGTCCCCTGGTGCCCCTCACCAGGATCAGAGGACAGGGGATTGATGGATAACAGTGTTTTGCGTTAGTCACATTTGAGTCCTTCTCCTTTAAGTCTCGCTGTTAAAATTCATGAAAGCAAACGTGTCCCTAGTATTATGACGTGATTTGATATTGATTGATATTACGTGGGATTTGAACCAACACACATTCACTGATCCCTAACCTGAAGGGCCACACACTGCCCCAAAAAATAGAAACCGAATGCATTTTTATGGAGTGTATATTTAGGAATTGAGTGCCTGGGAGTGTCTGGTGAGTCGACCTTCTCAGGCACAGTACTGTGCTTTTTGTGTCTGCAGGTCCCCCCCTAAGACTAGGCAATGGCTCTGATTCAGCTGGGCCTCCTCCGCTCGGCGCTGTGTCGCTCGCTGCTCCCCGCGGCGAGGTCTTCCTTGGCCGAGTGTTTCAGGCTGCCCGCTGCCGCGCCTCGCGGCTGTGGACGCGATGTAGTGCCCGCGGCCCCCCTTACCCGCCACTATGCCAACAAAAAGAGTAAAGGTGAGTGTGGCAGCTGTGGTGTGTCCTGGTGCGACCTGCACTCGTGGACGTGCTCAGTGGGCTCCTGCATTTCCACATTTCGGGCTGGAGTGTCTATCTAAGGGGACCAGGGTTCAGCTTGCTGGGGTCCTTAAGTGTCTTTGGCTGCTTTATTGTGGTCTTATCAAGCTTTTGTTAGTAATGTCTCTGATGTGCCAGCATGCTGGTCCCTCCCTTTCATTTCTGCTTTCCTTTTAAGCAACAGCTTTAAGCACAATAGTGATGTTTCTCCTGTGTCCTATGCCCCCCCCAGCCAAAGGGAAGGGGCAGCTGGGCAAAGTGAAGATCAACACAGAGTTGGTGCATGACATCCTTAACCTGGAGGAGGTAAAGGAGGGCATGGCTGCCATCCTGCTCAGCCTCAAGGAGGAGTACAGCCGAAATCTGAGCCTGCGCACCTCCCCCGGTGAGTGCCAGTGGGGGAGGTTGGTGGGCTGGTTGCCACAGAACTAAGAATGGGGTTGAGTCACTCCCCCCCCCCACTGTGTCAGTTAGGTGGATAATCACTGAAAAGAGGAATATCCTCGTTTTATGCCTGAAAGTCATAGCTTAGACTTTAAAATACAGTCTTTTATGTTTATATGCATATTTCATACTCATTTTTAAATTTAATTATAGCATTTGTATCAGCGGTAGGCAATCCTGATCCGGGAGTGCTGGTATCCAACGGGTTTTCCATCCTACCTGGTCTCTTATGAGCCACACCTGATCTCAGGCAGATAGGAACTCATCAGGTAGGAGGGAAAACCTGCAGCATTAATGTTGTAATGCAGAACAGCACCATTCTTAAAAGACCTTACAGTATATCTGAAATTTATCAATAAATAAAGCCAATAGTCTTAAACAAAATACTTGCATATTAACACACCTTCACTTATATTATACAATAAATAAATACTTGCATGTACTCCCTCAAAAATGTTATCACGTATCGGACAGGTCATGCAAAATGGGACAAAGGACGCGGGAGCTGAAGATGGGACAGACAAACAGGGATTTATTCAGCTAATAGACTGAAACAGAAAGGAAGAGCATTACAGCAGGGTTGCCATATTTGGTCAGCTGGCTGGCGTGAGATTTTCAGTTTGAGTCTGCACATGTATTTACATGTATGTAAGCGTTTTATTACGCTGTAAATAGCCTGTAGGCTTTGCATGCAGAGCTCAGTGACGGGTAAGCAGCAGGAGGGTCACGGCAGCGGGAGGGAAGCCCGATGCCCATCCTGTAACGAGCTGGATGAAGGCACACCAGTTACCAGTGGGGAAGTGCATCCATTGGGGTTTAAGGGGCTCAGCTGCTGGGATTGTAGCCGCACGCCTGTGTCTTTTGGAGAGCTAGCACTGCTCCTCCCCGGGCTTCCAAAATCGGCTTCCTGTTTGGATAGGCGCTCAGTTAAAATGCCTGCATTCATTGTGCGACAGAGATGATGACAGAGATATCCAGGTTTAAATTGAACAAGAATGTAAATGTGATGTTATAAGTGTATCGCGTCAGGCTGGTAGCTGTACAGGTGCTGCGGGTTACGTTCCGAAGAACCCATCGTAAGATGAAAATATCGTAATTTGGATATGATATGACGATATTGTGCATTTAGTAGACATGATGGGAAAATTTGCTTAAATACCTGAAAACACTGTGCGATACTTAAACACTTTTGTTAAACACTTTACAAGATGTTTATGCTCGTGATCACTACAGAGACTGGCCATCACCTGGCATCAGTAGAAAGTATGAAGTGGTACATCAGTATCGCGGAAACCGGTGATAACTCAAGGTTTGTATGGCTACTGCATCGCTATTGCACCATCATAAAGTCGAAATAATATAAGGTTAACCGTCGTAAAGCGAGCCGCATCTATACATGAAAGTGACAGTGTGAGAGATTGCCTAAAACGAGATACAGGGAAGCCCCTTGTGAGATAATCTTTGGGTGCTTGATGGTGCCAGTGATGGACCTCATGTTGGAGATGATGTACGGCTGTGAACGCCTCCCCACATTCTGTCCCACGCCAGTAATGACGCAGCCTAATGCAGTTTTATTCATGTAGGAGGAAGAAGATAAGATGCAGTTTATGCTTCTTTGTTTTTCAAGTGCTGTTGCTGTTTTTGTGCTCAAGTGTGGTTATTGGGACGTTTCCCAGCAGCGGCAATGATTTATGCTAATGTGCGAATGCATCTAAAATGGCGCATCCCAGAAATACATATTTATACAGGCAATTGAGGAATGCCCAACCGATCATTTCACATTTGATCTGGTACTTAATTGAGAGACAAAACACCACAGGATGTCAACATTGCTAGAAATGCAAAACCTTTCCAGCTTTCGTTAATCGGGGGGGGGGGGGTTTGAATCCGCATTGAAGGCGCAGCGTTGCCTGCTCTGTCGGTAGATGTTGGCCAGAGGGCCGTCATCCAGCATGCAAAGGTAAACCTGAAAGACGGGAAAGACTGAATCGGGTGACATCGTGACGGAGTGATGGTTTGCTCATCTGCTCTGGGTTTCACTGCTGGTTTTAAGTTCCTGGGCTGTCTCCTGGCCATTTCTGTGTGTCGCTTCCCTACAACAGGAATTGTGACCTTTATGATAAATAAACTTTGGAGATACTAAATTTTGTAGGTTAAACTTAACACGTAATTCCTCGCAAAATTATTAGATTTGGCCAGCAGATCGATCTTTCATCTTTAAAAATCAATATAATGTTATTCCACTAATAAGTGATGGCAAGTTTCGCCACTGGCGATATTAGACAGATGTATGTTGCTTATCCTTTGGATTTTCCAAAATATGGAGATGCGTGGAAAAATGTACTTCATTTAACTGAGATACAAAAATGATTTCATTTTGGCTGTACTACTTCTGTCTCCTTTACCCGCATTTCTGCATAAATTTCCAAGTTAGTGCTGGTGCTTGTGGTCAGCCAATCAGCAAAGTTTATCACTGCGAACCCCACCCACTAGTTCTTAGTCAAACAAAACGGTCATACTCCAGAGTAGGAGCTACAGTCGGGCCGAGTTGCTGTGGTGGGAATGAGACGGGAGCTCCTGGTTCCCAAAAAAGGACACAAGTGCCTTCAGTCATCTGCCACTAGGAGAAGGACCAGATGGGACTCAGCTGCCCCGCAACCCCCCGCCCCCACTTGCCCGTGATGTCTCCCTTCATCTGCCGAGTTTACGAAGAATAACCACTCCCACAAGTTTAACACAAAGGACTTATAAAGTTCTGACGTCACTTGAGAGCCTCAAGCTCACTCTTAACTTGGTGTGACTCTGGCGCTCAGGCCATACAGTGGAGTGTTATCTGAGGATAGGCGAGTTTGGGTCGCGGCCTGACCGGGGCCAAACCCTTTCATTAATAACTTCCATGCTGATTCCCCCTCTCTGCTGCTGGGCAAGTGCTAGCAGATGTGAAGGGAGCCAAGGGCATTGTATTAGTTGCTTGCTTCTTATAGCTTGAGTATGTTGTGTTTAAATTGCTTGTAATGGTTGATCTATAAAAGATCATGTAAAATGTGGCTATAAATACCACACTTTTTATGAAAGGTTCATGCAGAAATCTTGTCTGAAGGCCACTGAGGAGACTCGCTCCCCGAAGCGCTGACGGGATTTTCTGTGTGAGTCTATGTCTTCTCCTCACCTTCGTGTCCGTGTCCATCAGGCATTTTGGTGTCTTTGCCCAGGTCAAAGACAGATGGGCACCTCTCATTCCCTCATAGTAAATTCCATGTTTGTGCATGAACTGATATATTCTGTGCTGGGCTTCAGGCTTACTGTAACTATACATTAGAAGAATGGATGGATGTTACATTTATATAGCGCTTTTCAAGACCACAAAAACCACTTTACAGCATCAATGGGGAGCCACTTTATCCACCATCACTGTGCATCACCCACCTGGATGATGCGATGTCAGCCAATGGCAGCCAATCTGCCACCTGGATGATGCGATGGCAGCCAATCCGCCACCTGGATGATGCGATGCCAGCCAATACACACCGGTACGCTCACCACACAGTAGCTGTGGTGGTGGCAGGCCAAAAGTTAATTCACCAGTTAGATATAGGAGATGATTAGTAGGCCAGATTTGAAAGAGCCACAGTGGGCAGCTCTAACTTGGGCATCGGGGTACCGCCCCTTCTTTTTCTAAAGATGCTCAGGAAGCTTTTATGACCTTAGAGATTCAGGACCTCAATTATCCATCTCATCCAAAGGATGGTGCCATTTTTATAGCATTTTTTTTTATAGTGTCACTGCACTGGGGTATTGGATCCAAACTGACCACAAGATGGGCTACACTGTTGGTCACTCCAACACCTCTGTATCCAATGACATGCAAGGAAGAAGATAAAGGAACATAGCCTATTGGCAAAGATCTATATAATTATCACTGTTACATTATTGTATCTCAAGTATGTGTAATAATAGCTCGAATCATGCTTTCCAAGGGAACCTAAGTGTTCTTAGCAAATGTAAGCTAAGCCTGAATAGTGGCAGAGGGTTTGATCGTGTTCAGACTTGGTTCCTAGTCCCATCACAAGCTACTTTCAGACAGTGTTTCTAGTGATGCCCAATCACAAGCAGTGTTCCCTTCTTGCTCAGGTGCTCTGGATCATATCGTGGTGACCACAACAAACGGCAAAGTCCCACTCAAGCAGCTGGGACAGATCTCAATGAAGTCTCCACAGCTCATCGTAGTCAACATGACTGGGTCCCCTGAGGTATGATACTGTTGAACCTCGATCTTCTCAGTCTCAGTCATTGTACTGCTTTGAGATGCATCACTCCATTGAAAAAGGGTTGAATGTTGATCTGCATGCACAGTGTGGTGTTAGGTGTGTCTGTGTGTAGGTACACACTGCCTGGTTGGCACTGAAGCTTAATGAAGCTAGAGCGGCCTAGAGCCTCACTGAAAAGCGTTGCATGCATTCTTGGTAAAGAAACCCTTTGTTTTTCATTTTGGAATAATTCCATCCTTGTTCAGTTCTGTGTGCCTCATCGGGTGTCCCTGAGCATGAGGAGATGGTGATCTTTTAAATCTCACCATGGCTACAGCACAACAAACGTTATTTTTGTACCTTTTAAATGCACAAACATGAAGGTGGTCAGGAACTATTAAAGTGGGGGAGGGATGTAGCTCAGCAGGTTAGGACACCGTGGCTGTGATTGGAAGGTCATTAGTTCTAACCCCAGTGTTGGCAGAGTGACTTCACCATGCCAGGCCTTCAACCCCCAGTTGCTCCACGGACTGGCAGATGCTGCTTTCTCAGAAATGTATGTACATCCACTTTGTATAAAAACATCTGCTCAATGAGTTAAATGTCTAGATAAAAATATTGATTGTTCTAATGGGAAGGTTCTAGATAGTTCTATATGGAATATTAGACACAAAGCGGGTAGTTGGCTTCCATAACTGTGGGAATCGCTTTGCGAGTCTCTAAGAGGTGTCCCCAAAAAATGGGAAGTAAACGAAGCCACTCAGCATTTGAGGGAAGAAGCCAGACTCTGCTGCTGAAACATGAGTCTAAAAAAAAAAAAAAACGTGAAATAAAAAAACAGACAAATTGATTGATTATTTGGGAGTCTTTTGTTCTTCAAGAGCTATTGAAACAAAAGGCCAAGAGTCTGCAGCCTGCTGTCAGGGGGAGGAAGTGACCGGGCCGTGCCCCCCCCCCCCTCCACTCCAGGCCTGTACTTCACAAGCCACCGCCATGTTTTTCACCTCCTCCAGCAACATCCTCGGCTGTTATTGATGAGGGCCGCCTCTGGACTCAGGCTCTCTGCAGGCACGGGGAGATTAATGCATTTTTGTCCTGGATTATTTTCAAAGCCCTGTCTCTTTTTTTATATACCCGGGGGGTGTGTGTTTAACCAGTGATCTTTGGTCACAGCTATCACCCTCCCTTGCACCCCCCTTGTACCCCCTGTGAAGTTCCAGCTTGGGTATGTCACCCATTCAAGTGACTGACTGGCCGACACTATTTTTTTTTTCTTACTGAGGCATTCAGTTAATTAAATAGTCATTTAATGTGCAGTTTCGGTCACTGAAATCATCTAAGCAAACCTTTTAAAGATTTCCTTAAGTATGCTCACAATTCGGCAGTCATTTTGTAATTGTTCCCCATGTATTTGTCCAGTTTTAACATCATCTTCGTCTTTTGTTTTATGTTGTTAACATAATCAGCTAATTTGCGTATTTGAGATTGAAGCCAAACATAGGGTTAAATACAAATTTCCACTGAAGTTTTGTTAGAATCAAAGCAAATTAAAGAGCTGTAACCCAAAAGGTCGATCGCAGCAATTAACAAGAAGTAACTCTTAACTTTTCCAGAATTATCTAACGGAAATTTGGGTAACTGGAAACACACATCTGTAACAACACTGTGTATAAATGGCTTGATTAAAGTGTTTCTAAAAATGGGTTCTGGAAATGCCTCAGTTCTACAGACAGGTTTCAAAAGAGCTGCATGCACGTCTTATCAGAACAAAAATGGAATTATGTGGGGAACAAAAGGATGAAATGAAGGAACAGAACTTGTCACAGGTCTTGGTTTGGTTTGTGTGGATTTCCCCCGCGGGTCTTGGTTTGGTTTGTGTGGATTTCCCCCGCGGGTCTTGGTTTGGTTTGTGTGGATTTCCCCCGCGGGTCTTGGTTTGGTTTGTGTGGATTTCCCCCGCGGGCCTTGGTTTGGTTTGTGTGGATTTCCTCCGCGGGTCTTGGTGTGGTTTGTGTGGTTTGTGTGAATTTCCCCCGCGGGTCTTGGTGTGGTTTGTGTGGTTTGTGTGAATTTCCCCCGCGGGTCTTGGTTTGGTTTGTGTGGATTTCCCCCGTGTTCCTCGGCAGTGACACCCTCCTCAGGGTGTGGGTGATGAAATGCAGGAGTGGGGGTCACCCCAGGTACCCCGGGCTTGGTCTGCACCATACTCTCACCATACCTACCTGCCTGTTACAATGAAACTGATCTTACGTAAAACAGTGTTTGGTCATTTGTGATGGAGACAGCTACTGATGGAGCATCTGACAACTTGTATACTGGGCCACACTGGGGCAGCCCTCTTCTGCCCAGTAACTCCTGGGAGAAATGGCTGAACTGCACTGGTGACATTTACTGCTGCTTTATATTGTTGTAAAAATCCTTCATCAGTGTTCTGCTATCAGCATTCAGCAAAGGCTCATTGTGAATGTTTATAATGCTAGTCATTTGGCAGTTAATATCAACTGTGTTAAAGTAGGGAATTAGCTGTTAATTATGAGCTGATTTGCTTTTATAATCTCTGCTGGTCAAGCTATTACATTACACAGGTGAGGTCACCTAGCTCACACCTTGGTTCCTGGTTTATCATGCCCCATTTATTGGTAACGGCATTAGAAACAAACATGCTAATGAATGCTTCGCTCTGACCAAATTACCCAGCGGGCCTGTAAGCCTAGCTTCAGGGTGACTACAAACCTGTAAAAACAAACAGCCACGTAATGATTCTAATCCATTATGCACATTTATAGTTGGACTCTGATGTCTAGCAATTTATTCAAATTATAACCCAAAAGGGTTCAAATTATAACCCAGAATTATAAATCCCACAATGGCTGTTGCATCATCTTACACAGAATATCAATTTCAGCACTCTGTCCCCAGGAGAGCACCCCTTGTGTATTCGCTCACTAGGTTGTGATAGAGTCCCCAGCCCCCCCCCCTCCCCGGTTGGCGTCTCCGAAGCCTTTGAATCCGCGGTGTTTAATCAAACGCAGCGGAACTTCATTTTTAACAAGTTAGCCAGAATGGGCCAGCTGCTTACACAAGTGCGGAGAGTATCCCAGCATGCTCGGCGAACAATATGAAATTGATATGAATTCCTTTTGGAGAAAAATCAGGAGGAACGTATCATACCCGTTGTCCTAAAGTGAGAGAAACACATCTGGCAATTAATGGAGACACGTGGACAAAGAGCACAGTAATGAAGTAGCGTTTGGTCTCTTGTCCAATTATTCTACGGAACGTTGATGTTTTGCTGGTTTTCATATGAGCTTATTGGCGTGCCCTGGCTCTGGCGTCAAGTTCTCATGCTTTTTGTTGCTACGAGGAGCCGCACATGAAAATGCAGCTTCTCTGTGACCTTGGCCATAGCTGCTGCCCCCTGGCGCCCCCTTCTGGCTCGCTCTTTGTCTCCTGCCCCGCCTCGGCTTCCTTACGCGGCCTGGGGGCCGCAGGCACAGCACTGGGGGGGGGTTTTCCCTGCCCAAAGCTCGCGTGTAACTCCTTGCCAGGAAGCTCTGCCGCGATTTTGATTGCATCTCCAAGGCAAGTGGCTGGGATAGTCCCTGACAGCACTGTGGTTCCTCAAACGCTGCCTTGGGGGGGGGTGCGCTGCGCTGTGACACGCCGCTGCAGCATTTCCACCCGCATGGGCCTTTTCTCTGGTCTGTTTCTGAGTCTCTGTGTTTCTACTTTTTAGCCAGATTAGCTGTGACAGGATAGCTGCCTTTGTGAGGATCTGCGTCCCCAACAAGCATGGCAATCAGGCACTGTGGGCCTGCACCCACAAAATAAACATTTGTGTAATCTCCTTAAAAAAAAAAAACTTTTTGTAGGGTTGATTCAATGTGAAGCCCATGCAGTTGTGCGTGTGCGCGCGTGTGTGGATTATGTTTATATTACACTGTGGGGACCAAATGTCCCCTACAATGTGATTTTTTAAAAAAAATGGTTATTTAGGTGTTATGGGCACCATTTTTTCAGGTCCACACAAAGATCTATGACTGCAATCAAAAAACCAAAAATGCCAAAAATCTCGAATTTAGTTTGGTTACTTATGGTTCAGGTTAGGGCTGGGTAGGTTAAGGTCATCATTCTGGGATTAGAGTTTTCCCCATATAAATGAATGGAGAGTCCCCACAAACATATAATTACAAACCTCTGTGTGTGTGTGTGTGTGTGTGTGTGTGTGTGTGTGTGTGTGTGTGTGTGTGTATATCTATATATATATAGATGTCTGTTTTATGCACGCCCATCAGTGAGGAGATGGTACCCAGTACCCCCCATCTGTCTCAGATCAAAGCCTGAGAGTGGCCCACCCGCTTCCTGCCGCTTCTGCATGGAGGGTTGCGGTGGGGGGGTGAACAGTCGGCAGGCTATGTCAATGCAGGTAAGTGCACTCCAGCTGGTAGCCATTAGCACTGATGCCCCCCCACCCCTGGCTTTGATCGACCCCCAGGTCACGGCGGCGGCTGCTCGCGCCCTGAGAGACAGCAGCCTAAGGCTGAACCCGGAGGTGGATGGAACCATCATACGGGTGCCTATCCCCATGTGAGTGAGCGGGCCCCCCGGCACCCATCCACTGCCTGCCATGCCCAGCACATCCATGCACATCCATGTGGCCTGCCATCACTCGCTGATTTGTTTCAAGTTTCACATTTTTATTTGTCACATAAACAGTAATACTCAGTACAATTGGCACTGAAACAAACAGCCGCCCCAGACTGGGGGGAAAAGGGGGCAGAAGTTTAGAAAAGAGAGAGAAACATGTTTTACAAAAATTAGTCATTCAGTAAAAATCATAAGAATCTATGGTGTGTAAAACTGGCAGTAAGTGACAGTAGAGTAAGAGTCCAGAAATAAGTATTTATGTGTGTGTGGGTTTGTAGGTTGTCGAGATCATTGGGCTGTAGATCCTGCCCTCATTTACGATCCGAATTGCATTGTTTGTTTGTTTATTATTATTATTATTACTTTAAGTAATACCACATCTATTTCAGAGAAGATATTATGAGAATTTTATTACTCATTATTAAAATGTTATTGTCATTTAAATAAATTTTCTTTGGAATAACTCATTATTGTAGATTATCTTCTTATGTCGCTATAGATTTGTACTATTTATCTTATATTATTGTACTGATGTGTTGCTGCTGCTTGGGACTTTGCACACAATAATTTCACTCACCTGACCTCTACCAGGTATCAAGTGGTGTAACAAACACAGTGATTTGATTTGACACTCTAGAGTCAGTATGAACAACACTGCCAGGTCATTCCCAGCCCCTTTCAAAGATATAATTCTGTAATTCTGACACTTACTAAGGGAACGCAATGCCAGTGTATTTCTTAGTTTGTTTGTTTATTGCTTTACATGTAATTTAATTCACTATAAATGCACCTCATCATTTTAATTTGAAGGTACAAACTTTTTTTTTGCAGATAACATGACTTTGATCATCATAATTAGCTACTTGTAATTTACATTGTCGGTATTTTCGATATGATCCCCCCCAGTTCTGATGGCTGTAAGTTTGCCCTCTAAACCCACTGTTTTCTCTGTTTATTTTCATTCCTCGGCAACACCGGTAGGTACTCGTAGTGCAAAGTAGGATAAACGTTTCTCTCAGCAATCAGTCTGGGCACGCAAATTTACATTTCTATTTATGTCTGATTGGACCGGAAGATGCAATTATGGTTATTGTTTGCGGTAAACAGATGCTGCTCATGGACTCTGTTTGCAAGTGAAATAAGGCCGTGCCAATTAAGAGGAGCTATCGCATCGGCTGAAGATGACACGAGAATCTCCCTTAGACAAACCCATGTAGCTAAATTGTTGTGATTTTTAAGTTTGAATTGCACCAATTACTGTACCTTTGAAAGATTAAAAGAATGGCATAACTTTCAGTTATTTTTCATAAACACATTAATAAATGTAATGTAATGGTGTTTGTAACAAACTAAAAAAAGTGTTTTGGTTGGCTATGTATGCTCCTCCGTAAGTCTTTAGTGCTGATGTCGTTTGCAGACTCTTATCCCTCAGGCTCTTGTCACCGTCTAACAGCTTGTTTACGGCTGGCTCCCTCCCACAGATTTAAACTTAATTATTGTGGGCTGGTAATCGTGCTGATTTGTAGTTAAGTACAGCTTTATGCTTTTATATGTGTGTATGCCACAAGTACATTCACAAAAAAAACAAAAGCTTTGATAAACTGCCCTGACATTGGCATTTGGATTGCTTTCAGGTGTCTCCTGCGTACTTTGTTGTTCCTGCTTTGTAAATCAGTACAACGTGAAACCTTGTGAATTTCCCTGGTTAACAGTTAGGGTCGTCTCAGTAATAATCAAACACATCGCTGTGGTATCTGTATCAGCTTACCTCCCTTGCACCTTCACTTTCAATTTTACCGCAGTTCTTCATTTTTACTTAACAATGACCCAGCTGAGAGCCCAGAATTGCAGACATGTCATGCCTTCAGGCTGGGTTTTTCAACTGAAAGTCTTGACGATGTTCTCTGTGTGCAGGACTTCATTCCCGTCAAGTTCCTAATACATTTAGATGACGCTGTTAGCAAATTGGCATCTTTGAATTGCTTGAGGTGTGTGTCTGTATGTGCCATGTGATGGACTGACATCCTGAAGGAAGCCAGCCTAGTGCCCTGTGCCGCCTGGAACACACTGCAGGCTCCCTCACACCCTGTACTGGGTAAACTGTCAAGACGTCCTGTTAATACTAGATACATCATAACAAAGTCCTTTGGAAAATAGTAAATCAGCATTTCTATTACTTATTACTTATTTATAATTTTTAGTTTAATTTCTGTCTCTCAAAGAATTCTGTGTAACTCACAGGATTGTTTTTCCCCTTGATCTTGATTAAAATTGTAGTATAAATACTGTAAATAAAAAAATAATTTATTAATTGGCTAAAAATGGATGTAATGAGGACGCTCGCACTCCAGTGGCAAAATTAGTAAAGTAAACCACAGAACCTCGTTGTAGATGGAACGGGGGGGTGAGGTAAACTATGTCAGATCGCAGTCAGATTCCAATCAACCACTTAATTAGGCCAAGTTCATTAAGAACTCTGAGGGAGAGTAATTGGGCAGGTCACAGTGGCTCCCTGAGTCCTGCACTCACAGCCCAGCTTTAAGTCAGCAGTCTGTATAAACTTGGAGTTGTTTTCCCTGAAAGCACTGTATGAAACCTGGGCGAGAAGGTCCTGCATTCATAGGCATATGCCCCTCCGCAGGGTTACGCGTGAGCACAGGGAGAACCTGTGCAAGCTGGCCAAGGAGTTCAGCCACAAAGCCAAGGAGTCGTTGAGGAAGGTGCGATCAGGGGCCATCGGCACGCTGAAGAAATCTAAGGATGGAGTTTCGGAAGATACCCTGCGCTTGATAGAGCAGCACGTAAGTCTACAGGGCCACGCTGGGCTCGGAGAGTAGCTGCAATGGTGAATTGTAAGAAGTCCGAGGCTGTGTTGGGATCTTGTGTTAATCTGTCTTCTTACATGGCGGTGCCTCGTCCAGCCCCAGAGCAAGTCCAGCTGGACCGGTCTTTCCATTACTCTTCCTGTACCTCGTTCATTGTTCCCAGGTGCAGCAAATGACAGACAGCTTCACTGCCGACATAGACAAACAGCTCGCCGCCAAAACTAAGGAGCTTCTAGGATGAGACGTCCTGGAGGAATCGCCCTCAAAGGGCCTGTCAAGGAACCCCAACCCCCTGTCATCAACCACAGAGCGAGCGGCTTTTAATGTCATACGTTGTCTGTTGTCTGCCTACCTTGGACTGGAGATCTTGTAGACATGTGACCTTTGCAAAATGAATAAAAGAGACATTAGCATCTGTCGCTAAAGCGGAATGTGGAAAATCTGAGGCCGTGGCACTGAACGTGCCGCCCAGGCGTCGACCGGATTTGGCAGCCGATGCCCACAGTCAGTTGGGCCCTTTGTGTGTCTTCAAACAAACCGGCAGAAAATGGACTTTTAATGGGATTTTGAGTCCTCCTTCTAATCAAACTGCCGGCATGAACAGCGTGTTTATGCACGAAAACACCACACTGAATGTAAACTGTGGCATCAGCGTCTCCTTCACATGATTACAGGTATTAATGTTTGGCCAACATTTTGCTCTAAAAACGGCACAAAGCAGATTTTGCAAGCTCGTTTCATCTTGTTTTCCACCCGTCGCACCATATCTCCTCAAACCTACTAATGTACACAGAGAAAAATGGCGACATTATTCACCCATGCTTTGAGCGTTTCAGTTTGAGAGGGTTCTGGTTTTAGGTTTTTTTGTTTGATTTTTTTTTTTTTTTTTTTCCTCCGCCAAACTCGGCTCCCTTAAATGAGAGCTGATTGTGACCACACTGCATCGATCTCATCTGTCATAGTCTTTTACATGCAGGCTTTAAGTGTCGCAATCTGGAGTTTCTGACAGATATTTGCTATGACGTGACCTGTTTTCCCTAAACATATGTAACTCTTGCCGTAGAGTTAGTGGGTCTCTGTACTGACTCTCAACTGTTGTTAAACACTATAAGCATCCTGTAATATTTTTGCCTTAAATAGTCAGAAATAACCCTTAAAAACTGTTTGATGCACTCAGTAGGTTTTCTGAGATGCTGAGATTTTCTGAGTGGTTTTTAAAAGGCAGCGTTATGATGTGGATTTAGTCTTCGAGAAACTCAACTGACTTGAATGTTGTTCCTCTTGCTGTGTAGATTTCATGCATGTGTTGACTAAATTCATCACACAGTTTGAGTAAAAAGGACACAAGTAATTATGGGATAGATGTAATGAATAATTCTGGGTGTATCAATCAGGAAATGAGCAATGAGCACTATAGATTCTTCACCGGACACACAGACAGCAGCAATTTTCTAAAGAATGTCATGAGGTTCACTTACTGTTCAATGAAGCATTACTTCACCTATGAGGCTTGATCTTTGTGATTTTAATAGTGCTGAGGTTGGTACCATATGTGATGGTTCCAGCATCTCAGAAACAGGCACCTTCCTGGGATTTCCACGCGCTACAGTATATAGAGTTTACAGAGAATGGTGTGATTTACGAAAACCATCCAGACAGAAGCAGTTCTAGAGGCTGAAAACATCTCCTTAATGGTAGAGGTCAGAGGAGAATGGCCACAAGTCAAAAATAATAACTCAGTACAGCAGTGCACAGAAGGTCTTCTCTGAATGTGCTGATAGTATATCTTAGAAGCAGTTCTGGTGGGCAAAGTTGGTCCTACCTGATACCAGCTAGATGTACCTAATAAAGTGGCCACTGAATATTTACCTCAACAGCATCACTGTTTTAATGGAGTCAGAACAGGTATAATACTGCTGTACTAGAAAGACCTGCCCTAAAATGCTGTCTGTACCTTTTGTCACCTCACTTCAGATACTGTTCTCCTGGGAAGTTCTTCAAAGAGCAGCAGAGATGGTCCATTTTCAAAAGCTGCAGTAAAATTCAAATCAATGTATGGCAGTGCCAATGGATACTATAGGTGACATAGGCGGCTGCCTAGGGCATCACCTTGTGAGGGAACTCTGATTTGCTCCGACTTCACTTTGCCTGAACCGCGGAGTGCCACTTCGGCTAAGTCCGGTGTGATTGTGAGCTGTGAAAGTATAACTGATGGAACCCAAACTCTCAGTCTTGTTTCCAGTGACCCACGTGTTCAGTCAGGATTCAGATCATGTGGTTCATTCCTTAAACATTTCAATTAACACAAATTAAGCAAGTTTTGTGGCATCCTGCCAGGATCGGGCTGGTAGACCAGGGCCCAGTCACAGAGCCCAGGCGTCCTCGGGACTCGGGAGTGGACCATGAGACGCCAGGTAAGCGACCAGAGCTGTATATGGCGGCTACCTCTTCAACAATGAATGGACTCACATGTGATGGCTTCCAGTCCAAGCAGATATCAGGCAAATTTAAATCCTATGCAAAAGCTAATATAGAAAAAAAATGGCAGTGGCAAGATTTTTTTTAGCGTGTGTTTTCAGTCCATATGTCAGCAATTTGGGGGCATTGTGTATCTTGGCCAGACATACTGATTCTTGATAGATGAATGAGTGAAACACTTGGGTCTGCTGCCTGAATGCAGAGCGGCAAATTGCTTTCAGCTGATGGTCTTCATTCACTTGACATTTATCAAGCACATTACAGTTTGTCTTTCTGTTTATTGCCGTGACTCAACAAACAACAAAGGCCAAACCGTCGGGAACCTAATGTTTCTTTGTCCGTCGACGGTGAAAATATACAACCGCGAATAGGATCACTGCCCTTGGTAATTGATGGTGTGCTTACTGTCTGGACCCTGGTAGCTGGTAAGTCAATGGCTGCTGTGCTAGTGACGTGACCCCACATCTGAACCCTTCGGCTGTAGGTAAATATGCCTTTATGCACTGCTAACGCAGTTGAATCCCAGACATACTAATGCTACCAGCACCATGTGCAAAACTACTAAAACAAAATGGCTGGGGTAAGGCAAAATGGAGAACATTCTGATGATGGAGAAAAACTAGCCTGAAAAGGAGTAGTAGTGCGGCCTCGTCTGTGTGTCTTAACTTCGCCGTGCAGAAAGAGACCTGCTCCGACATTGTTACCAGTCACTGACACTTAAGACTTTTTAAAACCTGGATAAGACACCTTCACTGACAAGGACACCAGTGACTCTGTAATAATGTATTTGTATAGATAATATGCATTGTTTATACAGTTATTTGTTATAATTGTATAAGGAAAATAGGGTTTTAATTAACTGGTATTCTGGGGGGGGATACTGAGGGTTTTTGTTTCACAGTTTTCAAACACCAGTTAAGGTGTCATTGCAAAGAATTTTGAGGGACAGACTTACAGCATGAAAAGTGATAGCTGTTGTAAATCGTTAAAAAGTACAATCAGCATCTGGCCAAAGTCTTCTGTCATTAAATATGGAAAGTTTGGCATTGTTTCTTTGTGAGCTATAGCATAACATAAATGATCCAATGGATAAACTATTTTGCCATATTCATATTTAATTTAGCTAAAGCTTGCAAAAATGGCTTTAGAGAGGGGGTTGCATTGTTTTATTACACAGTCTTGTTTGAACATTGAAATGAAATGTATAAAAAGTCAGACGTTTGTTGTGTAGCCGTTTGGTCCGTTTGCAGCAGCAAATCAAAATGCTCTTGACAACAAAATTAATTTGGCAGCTTCTGCTTGTGGCTCTGCTGGTGCACAGAGATGCTTGTGAGTTAAGAACAAAAATATCCTGCAAGTTTCAGTGTATTTCATGAAGTAATGATAGTGACTCAACTGTGAAAACTTGAGTTAAAACAGGGAATTGGATAAAAGTATGGTTAGAGTCACAGATCAAGACGAAAATACAAAAAGTACTAACGTCTCTGAATATCCCTCCGAGGACGGTCTACTCAATCATCAGAAGAAATGGAAGAAGGGTCTTGCTAGCAGTGCCATCTCTCCAAATAGAGCCGTCGGCTGAGGAGGAAGCTGGTGATTGATGGCACCGTGGGGCCAGTGACAAATTTCCAAAAGCCGCAAAAGCAAAATGAGTGCGATGACAGGAAATGTCCATCAGCCAACGATATTCAGAGCACTTCATAAAAGTAGTGAGTATGACAGAGTGGTGCGAAGTAAGCCATTCGTTAAAAATAAGCCATTTCAACGTGGTATATTGGCACGTGGAGCTCGGCGAGTGATGCATTCTGGGACAGAACCATCCTCACTCAGTCAACAGCATTGCTGCAGCTGAGTGTGACATTGGTGCAGAAATGCTATGGGCTGCCTCCTCAGCACGAGCCAGAAAGCTTATTAGGGTGACAGGAAAAATAGATGAATAAAGTCTCACAGCTGGTGTTTCTTCACCTTTCAGCAAGACAATGGTCCAGAAGACACAGCCAGAGGTGCACTGGAAAAATGAAGAAATACCGCATCCTGGAGCGGCCCAGTCGAATTCCTGTGTTGAATCATATTGGGAATCTGTGGAAAGGCTATAAGACTGATCATAAACAGCCTTCATGGAATCTGAGGGAACATTAGCAAATCTGGCAGTGATGGTGGGTAGAAGATGTACAGTTATTTAGTAGGTTTCAGTGTGACCTTCCGTGAAATCATGTCTTTACAAGCCTTAGTAGTTAAATCAAGTCTAAGGTAGAAGGCAGGGTCCACCAGAGATGGGATCGCAGGTCAGTCGGAAGCACAAATACATCACAAAGATCACATGGCTTATTTATTATGCATTTAATCAAAGTTAATTAAGAAAGTTTGCATGGTGTACGGCCAGGATGAGGACAGGCGAACTCAGGGCCCAGTCACAGGTCCTCGGGAGTGGACCATGAGATGCCAGGTAAATGACCAGAGTATTATATGCTGGCGACCTCTTTAACAGTGAATGGGCTCGCATGTTGCAGCCTGATCGTAAGGCATTAGCACAAACACACACCAAAGGCTATTTTGAGCTGCCGTTTCATGTGAACCACACATCTGTGTATTGTGTGAAGAAGCCAGCATAGGCAATGAAAAGTCAGACAAGCGTCGGGAGAATGTGTAAACTCCACAAGCAGGACTGAGGTCGTACTGGAGACACCAATGCAGTCTGCTTTAGATTAAATACTTTGTTCTTTTTTTAAGTGTGTGCCTTATTTCATTATTTTTCAAAACGAGACACAGGATGAAGCAATAGTTTTGCAAGGCTACATATAAATTATATTTAAGCATAATGTTCTTAAATCATGCTCATATTACTGTGCAGAATTCCAGCACTGAGGTCTGCGTTTTGCTATGTTTCTAATAGCATTTTGTAACAATGTAGGTAATCTTTTTTTACTACATTATGTTCAAAGTCATACTGACTCATACAGCTGGATTTGAGAAACATGCTTATAAACCTGGAAAGAGAATTGTTAGTAAGAAGTATATTTGACACATTGGTATGCATTTTATGTGCTACTCATTCATGGGATATATGGTAATAAATACATAAATAATACACCAGGAATCTGTAACTAGTTCCCGAATCAGAGTTAAATTGTTATTCAAGGGTGATCATTCTAACAAGATTTACTCTGGCAATGCATTATATTGGTGAAATCATTGTTTGATTTATGAATAGTGTAGTATGTTATGGAACATTTCTACCTCTCCCTCTGATGGTGTGAATGAGAGGGTATCTTAGCTTGCAGAAATAAGTAAATTACAGAAATTACAGAAGGACTGATTAGAACTCAAGGTGAAACATGCTGTGCCTTAAAATTACAGCAATTACTCAGGTTTGCCATGGGGAACAACGCTGGACCCAAACCACCGGTCTGCACAAGACCTGCTCTGCACCAGCGTTCTGTCCTTTTTATATGCAGATTATTCTGGATTAAATTATTTTTCAATTCTCTCCTCTTGGGGGCTTGAAGCAATGGCCTAATGTTGATATGCCAGTTTGCAGGACCTATGTACTTGACAGGCAACGGGGTCCCCTACAATACAGCATGCTATTATGGCATTCTGTCTGTGTGCACTGATTACAATTCATCCACACGTTGACGTTCAGACGGTTCCACGGACTCAAGAGTGCATTTAATCACTTCTCCAGCATGGAATTGGCACCCGAACGCCCATCACATCCTCGCCTGTGGAGTGCGTAAGCTACTGCACGTCCTCATCAAGAAACCAATCAAGACTGCACTTCTCATGCAGAGGAAAAAGATTTTGCCGGGACGTTTATGAGATAAGGACATTACTGTGTATGCAGATTAGACTGAAAATTCTTCCCAACTGGATTCAATTTTCAAAAAGTGGCTCAGGTTTATGGGTTGGGGTTAAGGGTGAGGGTTAGAGTCCTGCTTAATGATTTAGAAAGTAATCTGTGCATAAGATGGAATGATAGTTAATGCTCTAGCAATACAGGATTTGGGACCTACCACAGAGGAAAATTTGAAGCTAATAGATTTAATTTGTAGTGTTATTTAGACTTAGATCAATGTAAAGTTTCTCATATCTGCCAACACTACATTATTTACAGCTGTCTCACTTATACTATGAATGGATATTTATAGATATGTTTGACTGCTATGCATTATGGAGTTTCATGTTAGGAAGATAATTTTTATAAAAGATAAATACAATGTCTTGCTTATCAATTTTTTTTAAATTATTTTTTATCCTTTCATCCTATTTCTTGATGAGGTTTTAGTGAGCGTTATGGTAACGGTTTAGAGAAAAATATGGTTTTAAATCTTGGCTTTAGAGAGAAGACTGTTATCTCACTTTTGCTCTTTAGAAACATTTTGTGGGGGAATAGGTAACCATATAATCAAGTAACTAATTCCAGGAGGAAAATTGTTTCCTTCCCCCTGGCTGGATGCAAAGAGAGGGACTTGTTGAGTGGCCTGGAATCAGCCCTGAGGAACGTGCACCCATTTGGGGGAGGGCAAAGCGCCCCGGACAGCAGTCAGCTCTCCCGGGACACGGAACATGTGCCCGTTGGGGGGGGGGATGGCGAAGTGCCCCGGACAGCAGTCAGCTCTCCCGGGACACGGATCATGTGCCCGTTTGGGGGGGGCGCGGCGCACCGCCCAGCCCACCGCTCACCCGGCCCCCGCAACAAGGGGCCGTTGGCGGGGGGG
>JABFEA020000119.1:17002653-17019452 GCA_019775915.2 Cyphomyrus plagiostoma | reverse complement strand
AGTTAAGTTCTCCCCAAGCGAGCTTGATGGGCCGAATGGCCTCCTCTCGTTTGTATAGTTCTTATGTTCTTATGTTTTGTCTCTTTACACTTATGTCGAAGCATTTCACTATACACTATACTAAATTTGACTGTGTATGTGACGAATGAAAGTTTGATTGATTGATTGAAAATGTTTAGTGCATGTGAAAGGATGCCACTGAACATGTAATGACTAACATGAAAGTAAATGATGTACATAGACTGTAGTTTTATGAGGAATTTTATTCAATAAAGAAATGTAGAATAATAAAAGTGATCAGTAAGACAAATTCAGTATTGAGCAGATAGACAGGGTGGCCTTATACGTGAGAAAAGACGCTTACCTGGGTGACTGTGGCTAAAACAAAGGATTTAAATAAAGTTGTCTAGCAAGGTGTCACCTCGTCATGATTTATTTTCTTTCACTGTGTATGTCTTGACAAGACAGACAACTGCACCCGGGTACAGGTTAATACTAATGTCATTTTTTGTTAATATGGCATTTCTGCTGCATACCCACATTCAGGAAGCGGTACAGGCCCGAATGCTGCATGGCGTTGCCGTGGAGACACCCACGGTCATACCTCCATGTGAAATGAAAACACATGCCCACGATAACCCAGTATCAGTTCGAAGCAACTTAAAAATCCGATGTCATTCAGATGCATCTATTTCCCTGGGTTACACAAGACTTCGTCTCCAGCTCTAGGCACCATGTAGTTGTATAGGAAAGATTGTCTTAAGTAATACATGATGACCTCCACCAAACTATCAGCTGAAAAGCAAATGCGTGGAATGGACAGGAAGTCTGCTAATCTGTAACGCAATACTGAGGAAGGAAGAGGTCCGGAAGCAGCCTTCAGAGCTTTCGCCAATCATATTCATCACGGGCTTGGCCCAGACTCATTAGGCTGCATTGCTGCACTTAACTAAACATCTTTTTCATGAAATAAATGCTTCCAGGTTACTTAAAGCCCAGGTCATGCAAGCATCTGATCTCAATTACCACGGTGATATCGGACCTTTCTAACATGGTAAACCTACAGCACCATGGCAACCAACAGAGGGTGTACTTCAGTATAGATATCTGTCGTCCTTCTCTTCAATTTTGGAGGGGGGGATTATTAGGTAATTGATTCCTGATGCACTTCTTATCCTGGAATATTAATTGCCCAGTGATTAAAACTTCTTTGCATTGTTATAAGGATGGTTGAATAGGACCAACGTGAGCGTTCGTAACTGATGGTCTTAAGTGTCATTTTGAATGAGAACGAGATCAGATGTTCCAAGTTTAACCCCAGATAGTAAAGTTGGAGCTATTCAGAACTGGTGCAGCTAAAGATTCTGAATGTGTCATTTTTTGTGCATAAAATTAATGCAGAATATGAGAAGAACCAAAGCAGGAAAAACCTGCAGCACACATGTTCCCTTAGAGTCGATGGAAAGTTGCTTTTTTTTGGAAATTGCCGCATTTGGACGGGAGGATAGTGAGCCGGCAGAGGTTTCCCTTGCCAGGACAGCTCAGAAGAAGCCTGGCTTCTCCTCCTGACATCCACAAAAAACAAGGTAACACAACCACTTTCTTTTGCTATCTTTCTCTTGCCTTTCATTTTTCTGGGGTTGGAGTGGCATGGCCGTATCCATGGCAACAGAGTGCTGTAGCATTTCAAGCCCATTAGTACGAATATATTGTATGCTGTCATTAAAGACAGATATATAATTTAGGCAATACTCCCCCCAGTGGCGAGATGCTGAACTTTTGATACGGATACTGTAATAACAACAATTAAGAAATGTTTTCCTCAGGTGCTGGTCAGCAATCTGGAATTCAAATACAATTTATGAAATAATTAAATTCAAATTCTTAAAACGAATACCAGCTATGAAAAGTATAATGATTTTTAAAATTGTTTTTAAAATGATATTTAAAAATAATAGACCGGAATAAAGGGACTACTAGCAGAAAAGGTATATGGGTGATTAGGAACGCTGACTTTCTGTCTGTTCAGATGAAGAAGAGATGTAATAAAAGACTCTTTAAAGTTTACTGGCAATTAATATCCCCCTGAGATACTGCAGAGGCAAAGTGACAATGGAAAAGAGCATTTTGGGCAACAGGTGTTATCGTAGTTATATGTATTACATTACATAACACTGACTGCTTCAGTCACCTAAGACTTTTGATACTTTTATAAGTAAAACCCACGAAATTTACAAATATGGACGATTATTGAATTCTATTGCTAATTTCTTAGATTTAAAAGGTTACAAATCTAAGGTGTTATTTCATATACAATTTCATGAATTATCGTTAGAGAATCAATAATAATTTAGAGTTTTATTCGGATTATATTTGTATGCTCAACTTTCAGAAAATGAGACTTGAAAGTATGATTGCACATTATAAAATCCAATTAAGCAACACTGACAACTAGCCTCAGAATCTGACTTTTCACTTACCTTCTACAAACCATATTTCACCAATAATATAAAGTAATAATTAAATGCTAACAAGTTCAGTATTTCAATGTATTTCATTTCTGTGACTTGTTCTGGTTACCAGCATATATCACTAACAGATTTCTTTTATTAATCTAAGATTATTAAACTCAAAAGAACTGTTCAAAATAACTGTTAAAAAACAATTTTCTTACTTTAAATCTTTGCTGAAACAGTGTCTTACTTTCTTGCTTTAACAGTTACGGACATGCTGTGTAAATTGAAGTTACAAGTACACAGACAACCTATGCAGGCATTTAAGGATACCGTCTCTGAACACTGCACCCTGAACACTAAAACTGGTCCGCTGCAGGATTCAGCTTGAATGACCTGACACAGCTGTCGTGCATGTACTGCATCTCAGAGATTATTTGGGAGAAATTCTCAATGGATCCAACAGCACAAACCCACTGTTAGTATCTTACACTTTAAATTAAATATTGTCAAAGTGTTCTATAACAGCTACTCCACACCGTTTTCATTTTAATTTTAATGCCTGTTTATGTACCATATACATGAACTCTAGGCCTATTTATTTACTTACTTAACTGTTCTGTGCGACATAGTCTGCAAAGCATATTCTACTTTTTATGCAGCATAATGTAATTTTATTTTTCAATTTCATAGTTTCTGTATTTGGTGTATAGTTTCTTAATAGAAACCATTTCAGCTGACGCATGGAAAAATTTATCTATCTGTGCAATGTCTAATAAAATAAATTGCTTTGATATTTCCCATTAACATTTCATGATGCTGAACCTTCAAGTTAAAAATCTGATAGCTGAACACTTTTATGAAAACAAATAATTTTATTAATCCAGTAAATAGACTGCAAGCTGCTTTTCTTAATTGCCATTTAAACTATTAAGACAGTAAAACGATTACCCAATTAAATTGCATTAACTGCTAATCATCATTATGATGATTTGCGATAAACAATGTAGTTGCTTTGGGGATTCATAAAACCTACATCACAATCCTGACTCAATCATGCCACTGATTCACATACAGTAATATAATTTCTTGAATAAATTCACATAAACTTAACAAACTTATAATGCTTATTGACTAAAATTCATATTTTCTGCTGATAATTGAATCTTTTTATATGGGCCTATATCTTTTTTTTCTTCTTCTTTGCCATATATGAACTCCCAGGTGTAATTTTATCAAGGCTTATGAAACGGACAGTTATCTTGATACTAATATGAATCAACTTAAATTTTAGCGTGAAATACATTATATTGCCTTCTAGTGGGGAAATGATCTTGCATGCAATGAGACTACCATGCATCATGCTAAAGAACTATTTGTGCTTTAGTTCTTTCAAGAATAATACAATTATGGATATATAGAAACTCACTTAATTTATCATGAATAAGCAGGCTTTACTTCAAGTCTGAGAAAGCAAATTCAAGTACATATTTAGGTAATACTACATCTGCTTAATTACCTTAGCAACATTTTCTGACACACACAAAAAAAATCCTTTTGACAGAGTGCTTTTCTACAATAGTTCCAACAGAGGGAGGCAAAGCGTTACAAATAGTATATTATTCTCCTATGTCTCTTAATTAAGATTTATTAACGGGATAGTACTAAGATGACCAGTGTAAGTGATAATTTTCATTATTACTAAAAAATCTCAATAGATGATAGCATAATTCTCAAAATAACCACACAAAGGAACTTTGATATAACTCTGGCTCAGTAGGTTATGTACAAAATTGACTAGTTTAAGTTAATATACTGCAAAGCTTCTAAATTAAGTGAGATTTTAGTCCAGGAACTGTTCAGAGACAACCTGAGAGAAGACCTATGTAAATATGACTTGAAAAAGATCATATTCAAAGTCAGTGGAGTCTGTGAACTTACACCACGTCAGCTACATTTCAGATTAAAACCTACAGCATATACTGTAGGTCTATGCACTAAACACATTTCACAACGTTTTTACAACTCTACGCAATATCCAAAAACTCATATCATTTAAAAAACTTATTTGTCTCATTATGTTTCTTCGATATATATATATAAAAATGTTTGTCTTTGGCATCACGCAATTTAAATTCGGGATGGACAGATTAAATTATCAGTTTATATTGGATCAATAAAGAGTGTTCACTGTTCAACCAGTAATGCTTTGTTTTCATAATATTGAGTAGCACTCATAAGCTTTACACGTGTTTTTACACATCTAGGATTAACGCAGAAACACTACATTTTAGTAATTTTGCTGTTCAAGTCAATCTATTATTCGCCATTCGTCGAGTTAGCACAATTCATCGGTTTATCATTGTCCCCTTGTTGGAAGCGCTATATAAACTTCTGCGTCAATGAGACGGTATCACACCTTAAATTTGATAGGTAGAAGGGCATGGTGGGGGAGGTGTGCGAGCTTCAGACCTTTACATCACGGGACTTTCATGCGATTAAGGCTCTGGATCTGCTTGCGGCACATTTTTGTCTTTTAGGTAATTTTCTTTAAAAAATAAACAGCAGTAAGCCTATTTGTGGATGCGCTGTGCCTGCTTTGCTTCAGTATTCTGGATTTGTAAAAGCTTTGTCGTATAATGAGAGGTGAGTAACGCTGGAACTCGGAACGTACCTAAGATTTTTCTTTTTGATTTAGATTTGACTTAAATAGATTCAAATGCGTGTATAACGTGAAATGTTTGTGTGCTTGAACAGTTCCCAGTCCGGCATCGATATGTGCAGTTTTTCTTCTGGTACGAGGATTTTTATGCCAAGGACAAGATACTAAATCAAGTAAGTGCAAAGTTAACTAACGCTGCGATTGATTATTTGAATAACAGCAGTTCAGGAGCAGATGCTCATTTAAAAAAACTCTTACGTTCAGTTACCAAGGTCTTGTCTGTATTTTATCTCAATATTTTTGAAGTTATTTCTCAGTACGACGAAGAAGGGGACAGAAATGTCTGGATGGGGCGGGTGTCCCTTAATTACACCTTAGTTCAGAGACATTCTTCTTCTTATGCTGGGACCCAACATAGTATTACAAAGCAGGTCTAGAGAAATAATTCAAATGAATACTTCAAAAATATGTCTACTTTTGACTGGCTATGTTAAGTAGCACGGTGTGTCAGGCTCGAGCGCTGTGAATTTGTGGTTTCCATGACGGTCATTTATTAGTTTCATAAACGTTAACAAAAATTGCAATTATTATTTGTTAAAGTTAACGAGACTGAGTACTATTATAAGCATTCTTTCTGTCCTTGTTTCACTCAGCCATTCCATTGGGTATTAGGAGCCTTTTTGCGCTCTGATTGGGCGCCGCCTCCTTCCTCTACATCGGTGGTATTTTGGCGATGCAATGAACATGTCTGATCATGGACGGGACCTGGTTGTGGGTCACGTTCAACTGCCCTTGCAGTGGGGGTGGGGACGTTCTAATGCCATCTGCGATTTCATTTGAACTGTATGATACCTTTAATTGTATATTTTTAGGTGACCTATCTCTTGCTCCAATACTGTTTACACTTGTAACTAGTCATTCATTGGAAGCTCAGTGTATCTGCACTTACGCCTGATTGGTTACTTGACCGCTATATGTTTCTAACTTGCTTTATTGCCATTGTTCTCTACCTGCTGAATAAAACGTAATGTTAGATCAATTAAATAGCTTTTTTGTTGTCTAAAACTGAAGTATGTGATGATCTTTGAATCGGATGAAGGAAATGTTAGCATGTTCTCTCTCTGTGTGGGTCTGCCAGCATGGTGCCCTGTGATGGACTGGCGTCTCTGAATTGCCCATAATGTGTGTTTGTCTGTGTATGTGCTCTTTCATGGACTGGTATTTCATCCAGGTTGTACTCTGGCCTTGTGGCTATAATCCACGGCCACGTGTAACCGTGTATAGGATAACAGGCATTCAAATGAGTGGAATTCACATTTTTAGTGAATTAACAGTCCTGAATGTGTATGTTTTCTTGCAGCCAATCCCTGTTGTCATTTCCCCTGCCAGAACTGGGGTGTGTGTGTGAGGTTTGGCATGGACAGATATGAATGTGACTGTACTCGCACTGGTTACTATGGAGAAAATTGCACTATTCGTAAGTAAGCTCATTCATTCATTCATTCATTCATATACTTTTTTATTGGTTCAGTTTTTTCCCTCCTGAATCATAACTGTCACTGACATTTCTTATGTTACCCTGGCGGATTTAAATATCTGAAGAGCTTGTCGAATTGCAATTTTAGATTTTATTAGAGTTTAATCTTGCTATTATTTTGGGCCTCTAAGCATACTAGACTGGTATTTTTAAGATAATTCTCTTACTTTTGGTTTAATCATTTCCACTCTAAACAGAATTATGACCCTGCAGTGGACTGACATTCTGTCATGAGGTTTTGCTGCTTTATCCACAGGAAATTTTTTTTCCCCAGTTTACAACTACATGACGAAATTTAGCTGTTCACTGCAATTACACCCCAGTGAATCCGGAAGAAAGCATAGCGGGTGCATATTGCAGGAATGAAAAGTTTTTTTTTTTTTTTTTAATTATTTTTATTATTAATCACAGTTGCTAATTGTGGGAAGCCATCATGATACCCTTAACACTGGTGCCCCTGCATCTGTAAATCCAGCTTGGGAAATTCGGACTTCCTAATCAAACTTTTTGTTTCTGCCTTTTGTTCTCAGCTTTTGGCTCCATACCCAGAGCTCAGCCCACTGTACAGCTTTAATACATGTGTCTATTAAACATTGAATTATGGTTTGCTGGTATTAAAGCACTTGACACGTTGTGACACTCTGATTGTTGCAGAATCGAATAAAGCGAGTTGGTTTGTTAGTAGGCCTTGTCTATCCTCCTCCAGGTTATTACTTAATATTCTTACAATACTCCATTATCGCTAAGATGTGTGTGGAGTATTTTTCTTGTTCATTACCTATATTGGAACACTGCTGGGAAAATACTACCATAGTTATAGTAGCTAAATTCTCAGGTGTTTTCAGTCTTATTTAGGGTTTGGCCAAATCATGTTACATTGCAGTGAGAGTGGGTTTGGGTTATGTGATGAAACCTGTTATTTTGATGTTGCGGGGACCATTTTTTCTGTCCCCACAAGGGGAAATTAAATTTAATTTGGTTACTTATGGTTAAGGTTAGGGCTGGGTTGGGGTTAAGGATATCATACTTGGGATTAGAGTTTTTCCCATAGAAATGAATGGAGAGTCCCCACAAAGATATGAGTACAAACGCGCGTGTGTGTGTGTGTGTGACACACCATGTGGAAAATATTTGCTTAATTCATTTTTATGCTTAAGATGCCATGTGGATTTTAATGGTAGGATTTCTGTCCAATTTTGTTGTTTTTAGTTAATTTTATTGACCTTTAAGTCCTTGTTTAGATCAGTTTTGAAATATTTCCTTTTTCCTCTGAAGTCTGTAACATTGTCCTACAATGTTTTTAAGTCTAGTTAATTTTGCCATTTAACCAACAGCAATAACTAGTGAAAAATATTAAGTACAAATAGTGAGGGGGTATTTAGTTTTTATACATATTGTACAGATTTGTATTGCCCTCTTTCCTTAATATCATTTTTTATTCAGGAAAGCATGGTCACCTGTGGATGAATATCCAGCCTGACATGTGAAATGTCTGTCATTTACAGCGGAGTTCTGGTCCAGAGTCCAGCAGCTGTTGAAGCCCAGCCCTGATGTAATGCACTACATCCTCACCCATTTCAAGTGGCTGTGGGACATCATCAACCAGACGTTCCTCCGTGACATGCTGATGCGCTTGGTCCTCCAAGGTCAGAAGCTTACAGCTTGGTCACAAGACACATGAAGTTATGAATGTTGGAGTCAGCTAAGCAGTCACTGTATGTTTGATTCAATGTGGAAATCAGTTGCTGTGCTTCAGGAAACTATGATAGAAGACTGTTATCAATCAGTCTTCAGTGTTTTGAAAATCTAAGTCTCCAACCATCTTACTGTTGCCTTGAGAGCATGGGAATTAATTTAGAGGGAGCTAGTACATGGGGAGGAATCAATGCCTACTATTAGTTTTCTTGAAAGCTTGCTTGTTTTTTGGTATGACATACGTTTTTTATCTGGCCAGTCATGAGCCTTGCTTTGCTGTCAGCCTGCTATCTGATATCTGTATCTGGGCTCATTCTAGTGCTTCCTCCAGCATTTGTCCTCCAAAGACTGAAATCAGAATCGTTTATTCATCACCAAGTACTTTTACATATGAGGAATTTACTTTGGGGTGTCATGCAAAACAAGCATGGACAATCAAGAAAACTGTGGAAGAAAACTCACTTCTGGTGAGGAGATGGTTGAATCAGGTATTAACAATTGCACCCAGGAGCCCTCTAGAAGAGGACTCAAATGGTGCTTTTCCACTGCCACTAAGGACTGAGGTGTACCTGAGCAGAACCGCAAGCTGGCAGTTTTCCATTGTAAATTATGTGAGGTGTACCCAAGCCATACATGCACTGACAGGATGCTGCCTACTGCAGGGCCAAAAGCATGACAGAACCGAGCTGCCTGTGTCCCCACCATCTGATTAGTAAAAATGCATAGCGATACCTTTGTTCTGCACATGGATTATCTGAAGAAAAAGCATATATTGTTTATTATTATTTTTATTATTATTAGTAGTAATAATATAATAGTAATAGTATCACACATCACAATGTATTGATGCACTTAGAATTAGCCTAAAAATGTAATATATAACAGCTGAATGTAATAGATTCGAAATACGCAAACTAATGCTGATTCTGCTAGTGTTTGATGCTACCATAACATGGCGATTCAAAGAATCTGTGCTGTCCAACAAAATTAGGAAATGAGGTGACAGTAAATCGCGATGTACACATGTGAACAGTAAATAGGCGTCTCTTCGGTTTTGTGTCGCTGTCGCTCACCCAGCCCCCCAAAGCCTTTACTCAGCTCTCCCTTCTGCAGTGGAAAACCAAAACGAGCTGGAACCTGTAATTCTGGTACAGCTCAGGTACAGGTCTGTTCCTGTATGCCAGTGCTTCTGAGTGAGGACAATAAATATTTGGATCAAAGGTACAAAAGGATCACAGGTCAGGAGGTGTGTCATTTGGTCAGTTGCCTCTTCGTACCTCACTTCCTGGGGGGGCATGTGGGGGTGAAGAAAACTCTATGCCATTTGGCCCCTGTGGGCTAGGTGGGCCACTTACATATCAAAGGGAGGGAGTGTATGGTCATTGGGTGATGAAAGGCAGCTGTCATGTTTGTAATACCCTATGGAACATATACTGAGTTCCATTTCCTTTGGAGGTGGGAAGCTGAGGGTGGTACTGGTGTCGCACCCAGGTTAACAGCATTCCAGTACAACAAGTCAGAAACCCATTTATCAATACCAGTTCCAACCAGGTTCATTGTCAGCCGTCGTTAGCAATATCAGTTAAGAACCCATTATGTGGTGTTTTGCACATAAAACACCATAAGAATATGTCCACAGATAGCGGTTGGACAGTACTGCGTGTACAACCAATTTAATGGCCACAAATAAGATGTAAGTGCTAATACACAGCATAAAACTACAGCTTTAACTTCTGTTGATGAAGGGCGCAGCCATCTTGAATTTTGAGGCCAGAGGTTGCAGAGTTTCCTTTGAGTTTCTGAGTTGGAACTCTGACTTCAGGGGACATTCAAATTGAAATTTCTAACTAGGAACTCAGAGAAACCCATATTCAGAAAGAACACAGCATTGCACTCTGTTTCGCTTGTATACAACCAACTTAATAAATTATATAAATAAACGATAAATAAAATCATGTGCTGCGTGCTGATGCAGTGTAGCAACAGATTTGTTAGACGGGATATAGAATGGACAGAATCAGTGGTTGTTAATGAGTCCTGCGGCCAGAGGGGATAAACTGTTGCTCTCGAAGGAGCTCATACTTGGTCGTAGGATTTCCATTCCTAGGGTGGGACAGTCGCTGTTCCTCGTCCCACTCCTATGCAGCCTTCGCCCTAAGGCTCTGACACATTGTTCCTTCAGACAATGTCGTTCTCTGCAGTAAAGATGAGCCAGATTCTCCAGCGTGAGAAGCAGGTTGACTTCAAGAAGTCTGCCGCCTGTACAGAAGAATACTTGAATGAGATTAAAGCTTTCTGCATAGTGTTAGTAATTTGATATGTGACTGTTTCATATCATGACAGACTGCACTAAACTGTCAATAGTCACTAGTGCAATTTTGTGCAATCTAAGAAGCAAGCAATTTATAATGAATAGCGATTTACGCTATATGGATAAAAGTATTGGGACACCAGGCCATTACACCTACAGGAACTTTTATCATCCCATTCTAAATCCATAGGCATCAATATGGAGTCGGTCCCCCCTTTGCAGCGGTAACAGCTGCCACTCTTCTGGGAAGGCTTTGCACAAGATGTTGAAGTGTGTCTATGGTCATTTTTGTCCCTTCATCCAGAAGAGCATTTGTGAGGTTAGGCACTGATGATGGATATTAAGGCTTGGCTCACAATCTCTATTATAGATCGTCCTAAAGGTGTTTGATTGGGTTGAGGTCAGGACTCTGTGGGCCAGTGAAGTTCTCCCACAGCAAACTCACCCAACCATGTGTTTATGGACCTTGCTTTGTGCACTGGGGTACAGTCATGCTGGAATAGGAAAGGGCCTTCCTCAAACTGTTCCCACAAAAGTTGGAAGCATGGAGTTGTTCAAAATGTTGAAGCATTAAAAGTTGCCTTCACTGAAACTAAGGGGTCTGGCCAAACCCCTGGTAAATGGCCCCATACCATTATACCTCCTCTACCAAAGTTTACACTTGACACAATGCAGGCTGGGAGGTAACGTTCTCCTGGCATCTGCCAAACCTAGACTCATCTATCAGGCTGCCAGACCAAGAAGTGTGATTCATTACTCCACAGAACACGTTTCCACTGCTCCAGAGTCCAGAGGCAGCGTGCTTTACACTACTCCCATCTACGCTTGGCATTGCACTTGGTGACATGAAGATTGCATGCGGCTGCTCGAAGGAAGGAAGCCCATTCCATGAAACTCTTGTTGCACGGTTATTTGTGCTGGGGTTAATGCCAGAGGAAGTTTGGAACTTTGCAGTTACTGAGACAATAGGCCAATGATGACTCTTCCGCACTGTGTACCTCAGCACTCAGGAATCCTGCTGTGTCACTTTACATGGTCTTGCCACTTTGCGGCTGAGTTTCTGTTGTTCCTACACATCCATTTTGCAATAATACCACTTACAGTCGACAAGTGAAATATCTAGCAGGGAATATATTTTATCAACTGACTAATTGCAAGGGTGGCATCCTGTGACAGTACCATGTTTGAATTCACTGAGCTTTTCAGAATGACCCATTCTTTCACAAATGTCTGTAAACCTGACTGCATGGCTATATGCTTCATTTTATACACCTGTGCCAATGGGTCTGAATGAAGTGCCTGAATTTAGTGGCTAAGAGGTATATCCCAATGCTTTTGTACATATGGTGTATGATCCCCTGAACCGTTGCAGAATCTAATTAATATTAGACTGCAGAATAGCTTGGCCAAGTAATAAGGTAATAATTATAATTCAGGATGACTGCTGAGATACTCAGGTTTGTGTGGTGTGGTATCGGCTCCCTCCACTGGGGCCTGTTTCAGGAAGCAGGATTTCTTGCTTAGCCGGATAAGTTGTCAGATTTAAAGTAGTCTGGGCTAAATGGACTTCATCTTTGTTCACTTATATTTACCCCAGACTACCTTAAACCCAACAAGTTATCCAGCTAAGCAAGAAACCCTGCTTTGTGGAACTGGCCCCTGGTATTGAAAAAAATAAATAAATAAAAGAAAAAAAAATGTTTATGTATTCGATATATGTGTAGAGAACCTTCTCAGAAATTGGAATATGTATGACTATGACTTGCATCCCACCCAGGGTGTGTCCCTGCCTTACATACTGTGCTGCTGGGCAGCGGCTGGGCATTGGCTGGGCATTAGCTGGACATTGGCTGGGTAGTGGCTAAGGACTCTCCATGACCCTGTCCAGGATAAGGGTGAAAGAGGGATGGATGGACGGATGGATGGATGGATAAATATGACATTATAATTTTATCATTTCATTATCATCATTTTACTTTGGAAGTAAATAGTGTGATGGTTCGAGGTAAAGTGAGGCTCCTTCTTATCCCAGGAGGAGCTGTGCTATAAATATAAGCTGAATTTCTTTTGAAAAATATCTTCCCAAATTAATAGATTTCATCACTTTCCCGACTGACAATTTTCCCCTTCTCCATATAATGGGATATCTTACAGGAATACTGGGATACCTTCCTGGAATAATGGGATACCTTACTGGAAAACTGTGATACCTTACTGGAATAATGGGATACCTTACTGGAAAACTGTGATACCTTACTGGAATAACGGGATACATTACTAGAATCCTGGGATACCTTACCGAAATTACTCCTGGGCAGGACTGGAATTTTCCAGTGAAATTGCAATTTCAGTTACAACAGAATCAACCATGGAAAAAAATTGTGGCTGACCTGTTTTTTTACTGGTTATATATGGCCTTGTACAGCATTATATTACATTGGCACTCCTACATCTACAACTATGGAGTTATGAACTCAAATGTTCTGAGGTATTTAATGCTTCCAAGTTGTGTTTAATAGTTCTAATAACTAATAATCTGCATGTATGTTTAGTACTTACTGATGTGTGTAAGTTTGCATAAATCTCCGAGACAGTGATTTATTTTTTTATTTGTTCATTTTTGCCTAGCATATTCCATAAACGTTTGCTTAATCTCAATCATCTCACTAATAATTGCCTGGAAGAGCTAATATGTTTATGAAAAGGACTGCCATCCCAGAAAAGAAACTTAAATGTCAAATCGACTGCTGCACACAAGCAAATGGGAAGGTTATGCTGAAATTATTAATTGTTTTGACAACGTGACATACCTGCGGGCAGGTGGGAAGGAAAGGTTGTAGAACAATAAACCATAGTTATAGAATAGATTGAAATTACACAGAAAGGGGACCACAGGCCAGGATATGACTGATTATTTTTCCCACCGATTGCCCCCCAGATGCATTGTGAGATATGAGTGACTTTTTTTTTTCTTAGAACCCCACAGCATTTCTAAGGTCTAGTCAACCAGTGATATTATTTGTTCATAATTGATACATGGTTCATGGACTGATTACTAAAACAGAAAGCAAGTCAGTGTTTTTTGGAACTCACTGACATTTTTATCATATAAATTCCTCTGCTGCCCCCTGGAGGACGGGCTCCTCCTTTGGGTCTGATTAGGGTTAAGACTTTCTTTACTGTCCCCTGGAGGACGGGCTCCCCCTTTGAGTCTGGTTAGGGCTTCCTCTGTTGCCCCCTGGAGGATGGGCTCCCCCTTTGGGTCTGATTAGGATTAGGGCTTCCTCTGCTGCCCCCTGGAGGACGGGCTCCCCCTTCGGGTCTGGTTAGGGTTAGGACTTCCTTTGCTGCCCCCTGTAGAACAGGTTCCCCCTTTGAGTCCGGTTAAGGCTTCCTCTGCTGCCCCCTGGAGGACGGGCTCCCCCTTTGGGTCTGATTAGGATTAGGGCTTCCTCTGCTGCCCCCTGGAGGACGGGCTCCCCCTTTGGGTCTGATTAGGATTAGGGCTTCCTCTGCTGCCCTCTGGAGGATGGGCTCCCCCTTTGGGTCTGATTATGGTTAGGACTTCCTCTGCTGCCCCCTGTAGGACAGGCTCCCCCTTTGAGTCTGGTTAGGGCTTCCTCTGCTGCACCTTGGAGGATGGGCTTTCCCTCTGAGTTTAGTTTCTTCCTTCTAGGGGTGTCCAACTCCAGTCCTGGAGGGCCAGAGCCCTGCACATGTTTGGTTTTCCCCTCATTTAATTAACTCTTTGTGCTAATTACCACACAGTTCTTAATCTGAATCATTTATGGTGGAACAGGGAAAGAACTAAGCTACACAGGGCTGTGACCCCCCAGGACTGGCAATGGGAAGTCCTGTTCTAGGGTTTCTTTCCTTGCAACTGTCGCCTGACATGTCCTTCTGTTAAGTGATGTGCAAGGGGAATGTGCTTGTGTTAAGTGTTAAATCTAAATCTTCAAAATCTCACTTTTGATAGTATGCATATTTTTGTTTGTTTGACCACAGAGAAATTTAATTTGACAAAATGTCCAATAAGCTCAAATGGAAAGTTTCCTCCTCTGGTAATAAGACTTGGCAAATATTTATAATCACTTTCAGGTGAAAAAAAATAGAATGATATAGTTTAGAAACTGGTGAACTATATTAACCCAGTACATATTTAGATTTAGAATGGACCATTTGGATACTTTCTTATACATAGTTAAATTTATTTGATGAATTGTTTGTTTGTGAGAAGTTTACCCTGAAATGTATCCTGTTTATTTAATTATTTTTTTAGTTAAAAAATAAGATTTAAAACTTAGAGATATAATACCCCTGTGTCAGTTTCACACAACAAGGAGATGGTGAAGATTTATGTCTCTATTCTCCCTGCTACGCATTTACCCCAAATTAGTGCAGATCTGCAGGGGATCGTTCCATTAGTGGAAAGCACGTGGGTCGATGCAAAAATAAAAGACTGGAATACTTCAAGTTTGGCATCACCCAGTCGGAGAGTATATAATGACGGGCATCTCCACCCGGGCGTAACATTTCACTCATTAAGTTATGCAAACGTGTGTGGAGCAGCCAGCGTGAATGGCAGATAGCGATAGGAGTCCGCGGGAAGGGGAGTCGCTTCCTGAGAAGGAAGCTAATTAAGCATTAGTGATAGTGCCCCCCGCTAATTAGCCTCTCCTGATTTCATTTTCTAAACCATCCTTTGTTTCCAGAGTTCAGAGGTTAATCGATGGGAACAGTTTGAGGATCTTTCCTTTCCAGCAGCACAGAAGCTAATTGGTGGAACATTTCGCACACAAATCCACGGAACTGCTTTACAGGCTTAATTCTGTTTTAATAATGCCTAAAGTCATTAAACGAGACATAAAGACCCTGAAATATTTCACCTTAATTTATTTTATTGTGCATTTATGCCTCGTTCAGTTTTATTACCCACGATAATAATATACATGTATCTCTAGAGGGGAGGGGGCGTCGTTATACCTATGGTTCGCATCATCATTTGCTGAATTCATGGCCAGCCAGACCACATAAAAGCCAGCAGCGACATAAACCCCTCCAATCAGCCAAATCTCTATGTTTCACTTCAGTGCGGTACGTATTCTCATATTCCATCTACGTATGTTATACGCATTTATATAGAAATCGTTGTGTGCGGTACTGTATATTGTCGATTTTTGTCTTTTTGTATAGTTGTTTACTGTGCAGTCTGTCATTACAAACGATTTAACCTTTGTAGGGTACTGAACCTGTTTCTTACTGAATCGAGTTGTTTCTTTATGCTTCCGGTTTCTGGAATATACCCTAAATATCCGGCTTGCCTGTACATGCTCTGGGCATCTTTCTAACCTCTGACCTACGATTCGTGCCTGTATCCTGAAGTACAGTTCATTTAACCTACTATCCCTAAATTTTATATCCAGACCTCTTCCATTACAGGAGACTTATGTGCAGTAGCGCTCTGTTCTGTTAATTGTAACTTTATGAAATTGTGAAATTAGTATTTTATCATAATGTCAACGCATTTTAAAACATGGTCCAGATCCACTAAGTTTTGTTGTACCTAACTGCACTAGATATTTTGGTAGAAATTCCTTCAAGCAATTACCAAAGCAATCCAGTGCATATAAATCAGAACCCTTTTTATTATTCCAGGGGAAATTGCTTAAATTAGTTATGACCCTGACACGATTTGAACATGCAAACATTTGCTCTGAAGTTGGACACGCTACCAGTGTGCCACATATATTGATTATATGTAGATCAGGAAATTGGGTGTTACAAATATAAAATGTAGTCAAGAATGAGATTGGATGCAGGTCAGTTGTTAGAAGCACAGTTATGTGCATGATTACGGTTGAGACATAGTCAGGTTTAGAACAGAAGGAGAAAGGGGAGAGGGAAATAAGATGCAAAGAACAATGGCAAGTGTCGTAGCTTTATGTTCTGACATATTGTTAATATCCAGGGGAGACACAAGAACACCAGTGTGAACTTCATGAGCGGTACTGACTAAAATATTAAGTAAATATGGTGTGCTAACTGCGTGAAGCCCTAAGATGCCTGGCCCTAAACCAAAACACACGCTAACTGCGTGAAGCACTATGAAGCCTGGCCCTAAACCAAAACACACGCTAACTG
>JABFEA020000119.1:16989437-17002553 GCA_019775915.2 Cyphomyrus plagiostoma | reverse complement strand
TTCAAAATGGATGCTGTAGTAGTCAGCTGAGGCCAGCTGTGGAGGATATCAGTTTTAACACGGTAATATAAAGCACCACACCAAACGTTAGTCTTCGCCTTCGTGTAGCAATTCCAATCGGGTAATCAAAGGAAAATGGACAGTGGTCATTTGATTTATGTTCTTGGAAAAGCATGGAAAGTGACCTCTTTGCCAGACTATCCGGAAGTTGACTTTTTTCTTTTGGGTGGTGCTGGGGAGGAGGTGCTGGATTGCATTAGCTCAGGTTTAATTTAACTCCTCAGCCCTGTTGTGTAGCTAATGATTTTATACCACCAAGACTCTCTTCCTACATCCCTCTCGTTGACCACTCTTCGCTTTGGCAGATTTCAGCTATTTCTTTTGGTATTATCTTGATTCCGTAGTGTGCCTTTTTATAGTTTGGAAAGCCAATATCTCTGAAGGAGATCAGAATGTCAATAACTGCATGCCACTTACACAACACCCCAAGGACCTGTTCAAGCAATTGTCATGCGCAATTAAACTTTTAGTGGTCAGTAATTCTGAAGAATTTTACTTGATTTCAAGCTCACCATGTCATCTTGTTTCTTAAAAACTATAACAGTTATTTTCATTACCCTCTGAAAAGTGGAATAATTTTGAAGGTCAACAATAACTCTTAATGTTAAGTTGCTTTACTTTGTCCTACGAGCACAATTAACACACATGAAAATGATGGCAGTATCTGATTTTTTTACACACCACGCTATGAATTATGATAATCTTGTAAAGGAAGCCACCAGGATTTTTGAGAGTTTCTTTGGATAGTTACTAAATTACATCTCTTTTTATTACAATGTTTGTCGTTTCAAGAATCATGGCTCTCTAACTGCAACTTTGACTGAAATATCTTCCATTATATGTAAACACAAACTGATATAAGAATTAGCAATAAAAATTGTGCATGTTGTATAAGATCTTAAGGTCTGCATGGAGTATTGGTGCCTGAGTTGTTGCCTGTAGGTGTACTGTGTTGGTGTACTGTGTTGGTTCTGCAAATTGATAGGTTGGGTGGTTGTAAAATTAGTAAATTCTATGACCTAAGAGTCATATATATCTAGCACTTTTTTTTCCTTGGTAGTTTACAAAGGATACTGATGACATTCTTCTTCAAGTAGACGTCAAAGAGGACATCAGTAATCACATTGAAATACTGACCTGTCATATTCATTTACATTGCATCATGGTAAAGTAATATCCCTCGACAGAAGCATGCAGGCTTCTGGTTTACGACATTGTGATTTGCAGCACAGAATGAGTGATTTCTAAGTATTTCTGAATTAAATCATGGACCTACGAGTAGCTTACCTGAGAATATAGCAACCAAGCTGCTGCTTTTGAATGCGGAAGAAGAGGATTTCACACGGGAATGAACAAAATTGAAAGGCACTGCAAGAAATATCTTTGTATGGAACAAAGATTGTTTGTGGTTTGTTCCTTAAAGTCAGGCTAGATAAAATCAGCTATTCACCGGAGCGAGGAGGTTACTCAGAACACAGCTGGGGGCTAAAAAGTGAATGGGGGGGGCAGCCTCTGACTGGGTCAGGTTACCACATTTGCTGATTACTTCCAGACACTTGGAAGCTGTTTGACTTGTAGTAACAGCAGGCAGCTACAAAATTCACAGCCCTCCCTGTCTGCACTCCAGCAAGTGTGTGTGTGTGGTGTGTGTGTGTGTGTGTGTGTGTCCCGTACATGACTTCACCTGCCCTAATGAGTCAATCACCATGTTCAGTTACTGCACATCTCATTATTAACCCATGTGTCAGAGAGCAAATCCATTCAACTGTTCCACTGTTTCTCTCTCTCTCTCTCTTTGCCCCCCTTCCCCAGCAAGGTCCAGTTTGATCCCCAGCCCCCCAACCTACAACTCTAAGTATGGTTACCTGAGCTGGGAGTCATATTCCAATGCCACCTACTATACTCGCATCCTGCCTCCAGTGCCAGAGGACTGTCCAACACCCATGGGGGTCAAAGGTCAGCCCTGATTGGAGGGGGGGTCATTGTTCTCTTAAAACAGACTAGTCTTGGTATCCTAATGGCAGAAGCCATATTAAATTCAGAATAAAGATAATCAATTTAGAAATAAGAATAAGATTAATTTATAGACTTGGAAACAAATATCAAACTTTGTTTTTCACTGTAACAGTTTGCAGCTGTGACATTGTAAAACTCCAAAGTCCAAAATCTCTTGCCACCAATTAAATTTTTTTTCTTTCTTTTTCTTTACAGGAAAAGCAGTACTTCCAGATCCCGAGATTCTGGTGGAGAAGTTTCTACTGAGGAAGAAGTTCAGACCAGATCCACAGGGAACCAACCTGATGTTTGCTTTCTTTGCCCAGCACTTCACTCATCAGTTTTTCAAGACCCACAACCGTGTGGGACTGGGCTTCACCAAGGCCCTGGGACATGGAGTATGTCTGCAAGGGAGGGGCGGTGGTCTTTTACAGCCGTGTTTCCCATCTCAGTCCTCAGGGACTCACAGACATGCCACATTTTATATCCCTGCCAGACAGTCCACATTTTTGCTGCTGGGAGTTGGGCGGGAGCAAAAACGTGGACTGTCTGTGGGTCCTCATGGACCGGACTGGGAGGCAACAGTTTTACAGGAATCTGCTGCTGCTGAAGCTATTAAATTATCACTGATTGAAGCAGCACTTCCTGCATGCTTCTCTGGCTCACAAAAATCCATATATAACACTCTTATTTCAGAGCTAGAATGATGGACATATGATGGCATCCTCCAAAGTCTGTCAATTAAGAAATTAATTTATTAGTGTAATCTAAAAATTGTCACATTTTTGTTGATGAAATATGGCTTGTGATAGGGATTAGTACTGAAATATCAAATATCAAGTAGCATAAAATATGAATATGAATAAATTATTATTAAAATGGCAGGAAATCTAATAGAATATAATAAATTTTGAATTCAAAGGAAAGGAGTGTCTTCACCTCCCTGTTTACTGAGTGGCTGTTTAGCCTAATCCTTTACAAATGTACATTCATTGTCTGGTAAGCCAGCTTCTCATTCAGAGGAGCCCTTAACTTACCCGCGTGGCACCTAGCCATGTTTCTAATTAGCGTGCACCTTCACCAGGTGGACGCCGGGCATATCTATGGTGATAATCTGGTTCGCCAGCTCCGACTTCGTCTTCACAAAGACGGGAAACTGAAATACCAGGTAGGAGATCTGTTGGCAAGCAAGTTTGAACATGTCTGTAATATTCTGTTCCCAAACTGTGACTCTGAATTGGCAAAAGGTTAAATAAATGTAGAGGGAGTAATTGAGCAGTCCTGTCCCTTGAAGTGAAACTCTCCTCTCTTAAAGGGACACACCGCCTTGCGAGGAGCTATTCAAGAATGCCATCCTACATATTCAAAGTAAAGAGTATTATATGCACTGTGTGATACAACTGGCTCTCTTTTCAAAAACATTATATTCTCCTGAATTACCAGGTTGCAGCTCCTCTGCTTTTATTGGAGGTCTGGAGAGCATTGTCTGTCCGCCCCCTTCATATTCTGCTCCCCATGAATTGCTGATGCTTTACTTTCTAATCCTTGGCTCAGATCCCCAAGATCGACTGTGTATGTCAGTTTGGAGAGCTCTTCATTTAATTAGGAACTCTTTGAGAGTCATCGCATGGGAGAAAGTGTTACTTGAAGATTTATTTATTGAATATTATGCAGTTGTTGATTCATCAATCCCTTGTGTCCCTGTACTTGGTACTATGGATGGATGGATGGATGGATGGATGGATGAAAGCAGACAGATAAGCATATAAAGGAAACAACAGGCAAGCACTGTTTACTTCCCACTGTCAGCTGAAGCAGATGTGAGGTCATACACGGGTCTTTTGAACATTTTTAGCACGTCACCCCAGAACATTCATATATCTATGTTAATAAGACCTCTCACTACAATACACCGGGCAATTTCACAGCAGGAGACTGTAATGGTGTTTTTCCACTGGCATACAGGAACCGAGCCGAACCCGAGCCGTACCACAGAGAGGCACTAGTTACAGTGTGGTTCCGGCTTGCTTCTGCGTTCCACTGCAGAATGGTTAGCTTGGGCAGCGTGTGGCTCAGTGGGCTAAGCCTCTGTGCCTGTGATCTGAAAGTTGCTGGTTCAAACATGGTCTTGGCAAGTGTGTGGGTTCTGGAGCAAGGCCTTAACCCCACCCAGGGTGCTGCAACCGGTGGCAGCCAGCATGCTGTCACCTGCAAAGAGCAAGTTGGAGGAGGTGCAAGAGAAACTCCCCGGAGGGATCAATAAAATATCTATTATTATTATTATTATTATTATTATTATTATATTATTATTATTATTATTAAAGGCGTTGCTGGGTTTGGACAGTGACTTAAATTTGAAGAGAAGCTTTTTTTTTTTTTACTGTTCACACAGTATACATCATGATTTACTGTGTGCTCATTTCTGCTAGTACATTTGTGAGTGTCGCCTTCTTAAGTTAGTATCAAACAATAGCGGAATTAGCATTCACTTGCATAAATTTGCATCACAAATGAATTCCGTTCAGCTATTCTATAGTATCTAGAAAGAGGATGTAAATTTTCAAGTTCAGAGTTAGTGGGAATGCACCAATACATCGCAACGTGCAATACTTTTAATGATGAATAATATATGTACATAGGATATGCTTTTTTTTCCTTCAGATAATCCATGCATATCGATGCAGATCACCGGTATCTCCTCCAGTCAGGTGGTGATGCAACCAGCTCAGTTCAGTAAGCAGGGCCATGTCAGCGCGGGTACGGCTCGCATAATTTACGATGGGAAACATCTCTTTGCGGTACGGCTTGCGTATGGGTTCTTGGTGGCAGTGGAAAAGTGACAAAGCTGAGTTGCATTTTCCCTATCCCTTTCTAACTGGTGGAAGCATAACTCACCCAGTTAATGCTTATTGACCTCCCACAGATGATTCGTGGTGAGATGTACCTTCCGACGGTGGCTCAGGCTCCTGCTAAGATGAGCTACCCAGAGAGCGTCCCCGCCAAGCAGAGGCTGGCCATTGGCCAGGAGGTGTTCGGCCTTCTCCCAGGGCTCACCATGTACGCCACGCTCTGGCTGCGGGAGCACAACCGTGTCTGCGACATCCTGAAGGCCGAGCACCCCGCCTGGGGGGACGAGCAGCTATTCCAGACCGCGCGTCTCATCGTCATCGGTGAGCGCCACCTGCTGGAAACCGTGCATGTGGCCAGAGCGGCTAACTGCATAAGTGCCAGAGAATCTGGTGTGGAGTATGGACATTTTGTGTATGTTTGTGTGTGTGTGTGTGATCATGTTAATTATATCCCTAAATATCCCTACGATGTGATAAAAACATGTTATTTAAAAAAAAAAAATAGGTAAGGGTTAAGGATGTCATTGTTGGGATTAAGGATTTTCCCATTGAAATGAGTGGAGAGTCCCCACAAAGATATACAGTACAAACCTGTGTGTGCGTGTGCGGGTCTAACACATGTATATGTGCCCTGTGATGGATAAACCCTCCATCCACTGCCTTGTGCCCTGTGCATCCTGGGATAAGCTTCTCACCTCTCATCGCTGGCTGTGTCTTCTTTTGTCCAGGTGAGACCATCAAGATTGTGATTGAGGATTATGTCCAGCACCTCAGTGGCTACCTGCTGAAGCTGAACTTTGACCCGACCCTAATGTTCGGCACCCCGTTCCAGTACGGGAATCGCATCGCTATAGAATTCTCCCAGCTGTACCATTGGCACCCATTAATGCCGGATAGTTTCCATATCAATGGAGATGAAATTCCATACCAACAGTTCCTCTTCAACACCTCCATTGTCATGCACTATGGTCTGGAGAAGCTGGTGAACGCATTTTCGAGGCAGCATGCCGGCCAGGTGAGGTTCAGGAACTCTCAGGCGGTTTATGTCTGTAGGCATGCCATCTCTGTAATGTGATTGGCTGGTATCCCACCCTGGATATGTCCTGCTACCCACCCTGTACTTCCTCCTATGCCATGGCCCTGCATGGGATGAGCGGTTATGTGGAATGATCGGCTCTGTTTGTATACACTGGTCAGCTCTCAGCTTTGGGACAAATAAATTAAACCAGTTCTGATGCCATTTTAATACACAATTACAAAAAGTATTTTTACACAGTAATAAGAGTCCCATTTAGACTAGCAGGCAAAGGCAAGGACAGAGCCGAAAGCAGGCTTGGGGAAAAGCAAAAGGGGCTAGTAAACGAGACTACAGGCAGGGCAAACGGAAATTGACCACAAGGGGTCAAAATGGGGTAGGGAGGAACAGGACAGAACACTGGAGAGCACATGCAGGCAGCAACATCAATAACTGGACTGGGGAGCTCGAGACAGGGAGGCACTATATATACCACTGATGAGAGAGCAGATGAGAGGCACCTGGGGTGATCCACACAAGTGCTGAAATGGAAGGTAAGATTAAACAAACCACTGGTGTGGCACGTTACAGCCACATGAGAGAGCCAACAAGGGTGGAAAGGATGTGGGGCGTGACAGCAGCAAGTAAAAAATAAAGTATTTCAGTCTTCATGTTTTCAGAACAGATGCTAAATATCTGTGCCTTCTCAACATCTGGAAAAAGATACACTAAACCCTTTGCTTGGAGTGCTTGTTTAGAACATTTCTGAATGAATTTTGTATGCGATATGAGGGACAGAGTCAGGTATCTATCAACTCTGTGCATCTGATAATGTGAGATGCTGAATGGATGCACTGGAATATTTTCTGTGTTGTAGGAAGGTTAATCTTTTAGTTCCAATATCAATAGGACGGAATGTTTTTCTCAGGACCGATAAGGATTCTGTGCTTTGAAAATATTTAGATGAATCATATTTACAGGGTATTCAATGTTCTAAAGCATTAAAGAAAATAAATATACTTAGTGACTGCAAATTGCTAGCAGACCGAAGGCATTGCAACATTTCCGGTAGTCGGGACATTTTTTTTTTTTGGTTTTAATTTTAAAGGGTCAAAGCAAGGACTTTAACACCTCATGCTGTAAGCATCTCAGCAATCGTAATGTTCCTCTTGTGTGTGATAGACCAAGTACAGATGTTTGACTCTGTCAGACCTGACAGATGTAGGCAGCTGTGCTCTCTAAACTCTACACTGGCCACTGTTGACACCTTCGAGCTGTACTCCAGTGAACCGCAGCATTGCGGTCCTCTACACCATGTGTTGCAGATAGGTGGGGGTCACAATATCCATCAGGTGACGGCCAAGGTGGCTGTGAGCACCATTAAAGAGTCCAGACACCTACGTTTCCAGTCCTTCAACCAGTATAGGAAGAGGTTCAAGCTGAAGCCGTACACATCCTTTGAGGAGTTTACTGGTAAGAGATTACATGGGAGAACCTATTGACTGTAAGAAGTTTGCTCCATTTGAAGATGAATGGAACTTGATTACGACATCCTCAGTCAATCCTCATAAACTCTGTGCTTATACATAAATTACTGTTCTGTACCTGCGTGTGGAGAAACCACAGTAGTAAGGACTTGGCAGGAAACCTTCTTGTTTGGATAATATGTGGGAATTGGATGTTATCTCATCACGGTTTCCGTTCAGTAAAATGCTCCTTTCCCAGTTGCATTAGGCAGCTGTTCCTTCTCCAGAGCTGGAGATGGCAGGAATAATTAATCAAAAGTGTTTTGCTATCTTTTTGATGTTAAATAGTCCCATGGTCTTTGGCACCATCAGGGATGTCCTTTTCATTCTGTGTTCCTGACTGCTCCTGGCAGGTGAGAAGATCATGGCTCGGGAGCTGGAGGAACTCTATGGCGACATTGATGCCCTGGAGTTCTACCCTGCTCTGCTGCTGGAGAAGACGCGGCCTGGGGCAATATTTGGCCAGAGCATGGTGGAGATGGGGTCTCCGTTCTCCTTGAAGGGGCTCTTGGGAAACCCCATATGCTCCCCGGAATACTGGAAACCCAGCACCTTTGGCGGGCAGACAGGATTTGACATTGTGAAATCTGCCAGCCTGGAGAAGTTGGTCTGTCTCAACACGAAGAATTGCCCTTATGTATCGTTCCACGTTCCAGCAGCTAATGACGACCGGCAGCAAAACAAACCCAAGCAGCAGACTGAGTTATAACTGAGTTAAATAGTGTAACTTTGCATATTTACATTTTTACATTTTTTTAATAAAAGTGTTTTAAATGGACAAGCTTGGCTTCAGATCAGTTTACTTTATAACTTATTAGTTTAGTTTACTGGTCTACTAGTGCTTGTTATTAAAAGAGCTAGTTTCAAGCTTATATTGATCTGTAGTCCGCATAATTTATTGTAAATTGAGGGCATGATAAACACTTGTCACATAGTGTCTGCCAAGTTGATATGCAATGATTTACAAATCATATAACCCCAAATTTAATTGAAAATAGTACAAAGACAACATATCAAATGTTGAAACTGATTTTCTTTTTGTTTTATGGCAAAAATATGGGCAATTTGAATTCGATGCTAGCAACACATTTCAAAAAGGTTGGGACAGGGGCATGTTTAACACTGTGCTGCATCATCAATTCTTTTAACAACACTTTGGGAACTGAAGAGACCAGTTGCTGGAGTTTTTAAAGTGAAATGTCCCATTTTTGCCTGATATACAATTTCAACAGTTCAGGGTCGTCTTTGTCATATTTTTAATTTCATGATGTGTCAAATGTTTTCTGTGGGTGACAGGTCTGGACTTCAGGCAGGTCAGTATAGCACCCAGACTCTTCTACTATGGAGCCATGCTGTTGTAATTTGCACAGCGGTTTTGCGGAAATATAAACGGCCTTCTCTGAAAATGACGTTGTAGCCTAGACTGCTAATATTTAGACAGATTACAGCCAAAACTGGGCAAGAATAAAAGCTTGGCTTGTGTGGGCTGCATTTGTGAAATACCTCACGAAGGGTTTATCACACTGGAAATGAGCAGATTTTGGGTGGTGACCATTACATCATAAAGAGAAATACATCAAGGAGCGAAGACCTACAAAGAAAAACACTCATAAGCCTCTCCTAGAATGCTCAACCAATGAGATAGTGTCACTGGCAGATGGCCAGAAATCAGCTCAGTTCCTGTTTGTAGATATCCAAAGTTGTGGGACTCAATCACCCGATGTCCATTGCATGGAATTTGTTACAAGAATTTTTGCTCTTTTGTGTAAATCAATACAGACCAAGGTCTCTATAGAAATGATTACTGTTTTGATCAATAGAATATCCATGCTTGTCCCATTGTTATTTATTTATTTGTTATTAACTTATATAATACATGCCACGTGTTCATAAATCTGGCGTGCAGAAATATGATAGAAAATCTCTGCTCTGCCGGCCTTTCCTGTTTAGAACGAGAAATAGAAACATAAAAATATTACAAGGGAGAGGAGGCCATTTGGCCCATCAAGCTCTCTTGGGGAGAATTCAGCTAATAGCTTGTTAAAACCTCATCTAGCTCTGATTTCAAGGAACCCAGGGTTTTAGCTTGCACTACAGGAAGACCATTCCATACTCTAACAACACGCCGTGTCGCCAACCCCGACAGGAAGAAGGTCACAGAGCGGCCACTTTCTGAGACTCCTCTCAGAACGCGACTGCAGATAAACACTATCCCTCCTGGGAGACCTCCGCTGTTTATTGGAAAACGACCAAAATCAGGAAACCTAAGACTCACCCAGACAAACAGGATACAAGAGTTCCTTTATTACAAACAGAAGAGATTAAAATAAGGATTTTATTTTATATTTGAATGGAATTTTAAAACTTTCACATCGCAAAGTGAACTTTTCCTAGCTGCCTGTTATAGGGTGTGTGGCTGTGTTCTAATTCATGCCTTTCCAGGAATTTCCTCAGTACGTCGTCTGGGTTGAGACAATTTCTAACTATGATGATTATGGTCATATAGAGAGAGTAAACGGGGCGACGACGAGCAGTGATACGGGCGCAAGTGCGTATTGTTGCCGTGATAGTGGTGTAATCAACGCCATCTGGTGGTTGAACCCGCCATCTGGCTAATTAATGCGAATATGGCTCAACGACCGAATATTACAATAATATGAATACAGATACAAGAAATAGTAATATGCAGATAAAAAAGTATAGTAATATGATAGAGCTAATCACGGAGATAATAGTACCTTAATTACTGCTACCCAGTGGATGAATGACAATACATATTTCAGCAGGATTAAGTTGCCCTCCTTCATTCCAAATTCATCCTTTTTACACAAACGAGTCTAAAATAGGCTATAATCAGATAAATTCAGGGGCGTCAAGCAAGCCAAAATTCTGAGGGGGCACAATTAGAGTTAGGAGAGATTTAATTTTATACTGTGATATATCTTGAATGTAAAGAAGGAATAATTGATATTTTACAATCCGCCGAACGAGGATCTATTTCGGATGAAAATACCGCGATACCATAATACCGACCGAGCCATCTATCCATTTTCTATACCAGCTTGTCACTGACGAGCACACTGCATTCCGCACATTAATCCATATGTATGTTTTACATTTCTGTATATAAACATATGTATATTTTACAAAGCTATTTTTTACTTTAATAGTTTTACCTATGGTGGATATATACCCTATATTTAATATCCTTATCTACTGTGCTATGCTTTCTGGTTTTGTTTTCCTTCTTTCAGCATCTGGAGATGTCATCAAACTAAGAATTTCATTGTGTTTGTACAGCCAATATGACAATAAATACCCTGAATCTTGAATTGGCTCCATAGCATACTGGCGTATTTCGAAATAAAAAGATTGTCATTATGATAGTATACCTTTAAACTTAAAATGGCCGCTCTTTGGCTGATACGTAAGTTTTTTCAGAATAAAACAACTAATTACTACGATGAAATAGACATTAAAATTTTATTAAAAATAACGGAGATTTCTGCAGAAAGGCCATCCGTACCGGACATGCTCGTGCGTCGCGCGTAGCCTATTGCGGTACAGCAAAGCTTTGCGTTGCAAATGTTCCGGGAAGTTTGCATTCATTGGTTTGCCCTACTGCCAATCTTACCGTTTTGTGTTTTAATTGGCTAACGCTTATTGTGAAACCACGGTGAGCACGCCTTGTTAGCCGCAGTTCGCTGTTTACTAACCGATAATCACGAAAGGGAGAGCAATCTGACGTCTTTTTGGCACCTAGGAAACGAGGTACTCACTGCTATGATATTAATTTTACACTTATTAACATTTGTTTGGCGTACTTTGGCTTGCCTGCTCGGTTCATCAAAGGCTTCTGTCCACTGGTTTATGCTAACGGTTAAGCTGGTCATTGCGTATAATCTAGTCCCACTTCTAGATGTTATTAGTCACCTACCGTAACAGATTATGTACCGCTACAGCTTGCTATACCGCTATTCAATATAAACTTATTTGCCAAATTAACAGTTTTACTGTTCAGTTAGCAAGATAGATGTACAAAGCATTTAGCTATTTTGCTATTACTCGGACGTTAATTATGTACCGTATAACTAACCATGTAGCTAGTGGTGGTACTTTACATCAGTTAGTGTAAACAAAGCTGCTATACCTATTAAATCTATCCGGCTGTCAGTATTAAAACCAGTACAATGCGTGGTTATTGGATGTGATAGTAACGCGTTGTCAATTGGCAGCGTACTTCCGGGTAATGGCTCCTGTCTTCACAGGTTTTACTCCGAGAGCTCCTTTAGTCTCCCCTAAATATTTGATTTGGCTAATGGTGGCTGTAATAATAGATGGTAAATGCGTCATGCATAAAATGTGTCTCGGTGGATTATTTGGTAACCCATATTTTTAATGGCTTTGATAAGCGGTTTGGAGGATGGATGAATGGATGGATGGCCGTGTTGTTGATGGAGTGAGATTCACTGCGCTAAATGCACGACAAGCGGCCGATGGGAGGTCTCAGTTTTGAGCTGCTGCCGTTTTTACCAGCCTGTGTGTGCATCCATAGGTATCTCTATGTGTATAACAAGGGGGGCACTGCATAGCACCTCACGTGTGGTTTGAGATGAATGTAATTTCAGTTACATGAAAGAATACATTTTATGAGGGACTGTACCAGTACGTCTGCTGCTCCTTCGTCTGGGCAGCGTTCCAGGCGGATTATCAGTGCAAAATGCATTGGATTATTATAGAGCTAAGTGCATTGCTTTACCATTTCATGCAGCTGATGCATGATCTGTGAGAGGAGAAATGGGGCTTGACCCTTTCAGAATAGCTCCCATTGCCACTCATGGTTGCTCCTGCAGGTGGGTTACCATGACGACACTGGACGACAAACTGTTGGGGGAGAAGCTGCAGTATTATTACAGCAGCAGTGAGGACGAGGACAGTGACAAGGAAGATGAGGCTGTGGAGGACAAGAGCATCCGTAACACAGAAGTGCTGGAGGCAGAATATACCCAGGATGGCAGCGCTATCAACACAGGTGAGCGGTTTCTCTGTGGCTTTGCTGTGTATTACACAGCCCACTGATTCCTGACACTCTGCTGACACCCGTCTGCCCTTCAGGGCATGTATGCACCCCCTCTGCCTGATAACCACAGCTCACACTGCCAGCCTGCTGTGTCTGTCTGTACCAAATGGCTCATTTCAGTGAGACCCTCTTACACAAGTACTTCCACTATGTAACGCAAAGTGACAACTACCCCTCCATGTTCCAGTCTCTTATCCTGAGCTAATCTATTCTGGATCAGGTTTGGTTATATAACCACTCTAATTCACCCTTATTTGCTTATAGGCAAAATAATTAGACAACATTTTGCTTAAGGCCATGTTTTTAATATATATAAACAAATAATGCAATCATAAACATGCTGATAATATTATGCCTTTTATAAATATTTATAGCCATGTTTTAATGCTTCATGAATGTGTTATAAGTAAGGATGCACGATATAAAAAATTTAAACCGATACCGATTATGAAGTCCTTGTCATTGCCGATACCGATAAATTCATATTATATATTTGTGTTGTTATAGGGGTGTAGGCGCCCGGAGCGTAGATAGAATCACTCGGAGCCAGGAAGCGGGGAACACAGGGTTTAATTCCAGGGAGATGGCAGG
>JABFEA020000119.1:16941189-16952653 GCA_019775915.2 Cyphomyrus plagiostoma | reverse complement strand
CCACAACCACACGACTGCGCAGCATACGGCCTGATCTGCACTGCACCACAACCACACGACTGCGCAGCATACGGCCTGATCTGCACTGCACCACAACCACACGACTGCGCAGCATACGGCCTGATCTGCACTGCACCACAACCACACGACTGCACAGCATACGGCCTGATCTGCACTGCACCACAACCACACGACTGCGCAGCATACGGCCTGATCTGCACTGCACCACAACCACACGACTGCGCAGCATACGGCCTAATCAGCCTTGATTAACCAAATAAAGCAGCACAACATTACAGTAACTAACAATAAATAAAACACTAACTTACGTGTGCTACTAGAGCATTTATGTCATTTATTTAAACTTTATTTTACCAGGTAAATTAACTGAAAACCAGCTCCCACTGCTTCACGTGACATTTGGGAGAAATAGCAGAGTAAGCATCGGAATTGCCTGGGATACAAACGTCATGTGTGTAACTAAACTCTTCAGCCAATAAGGGCAAAGGTATGTCATCACGGAGGGGGTTCCAGTTTGTGCAGCCGGGTGAGAGGTCGCAATTTATCTAACTTGTGTCAGGATCAGAATGCGTTGCTTTAAGCCAGCGCTGTAATGAGGAATGAGGAAACAAACTGAAGTGCGGACTTAATACAGAGGACTAATGATAACAACCAGAAACAGCTGATCACATGGGGATCCCACACCGGGTTAACGAGGGGGCGTGGCACACAGAAGGAGCCAGCAGGACAGGGGTAATGTTGGGATAAGATCTTTATCGTTTTGGAAGCCATTAAGAAAAAAATGCTCTCGTTTTATCCTGATCATTTTGTGTTTAAATGCTTAAAGAAAGAAAAAAAAAACATTTAGGTGTAGTTTTGGGGAACCGGGTTTATTGGTTTTCCATTATTTATGGGAAAAATTACAATCAGAACTCGAAATTTTTAGGATTCGATCCAGAGTCTGGAACGGATTAAGTTGGAGAACCGAGGTACCACTGCACCAACAGCCCTGAGAGAGCTGGGAAGCATACTTACGTTGCTCGACAGCCGGCCACCCACCCTCGGCAGTATAGCCCGCAGGGTACTGGTAGCCCGCATCCGTGCTGTCAGGGTACTGGCCGTAGGAGAAGTCCACAGAGAGGTTGGTCGCTTGGCCAGGGGGCTCGTAAGCTGCAGACACCAGGTCCTGTTGACTCCTGTATAACTGGCTCTGCCAGGGGAAGACAGATAATATATAAATAAAAATAATAAACAGCAGCAACATTCAATGGGGGACTGCAAAAAAAAAAAAAAAAAAAAACAAAAACATTGAGTAAAACTGTCACAATGTGCCAAGAAATGCTGGCTATTTTGGAACTGGAACAGTCTAGGAAAAAAACGTTATTTAATCCTAATGTAGCTTGATATTCTAATATTTGCGTTTCTGGTGGGGGGGGGGGGGGGGAAACACCTGAAAACAGGCCTTACGATGACATTTAAAAACACACTGCTGCACTGGAAACTCCACGCATGGCTCTACAGTCACAGCCACTGAAGGCAGCGTCTCGGCTGCATATTTATCAGGAGACAGACACTGAACTGGCAGAAGCACAACAAGTGTGTAAAATCCAAGAAACCCCCCCCTGCAGGTGCACGCACAGACAATTTCCGTAATACTGTGAAGGCTTCTGATTCTGTCCAATAAGGAATTACTAAGCCAAATAAAACTGAAATGGTAGAGATTTTGCATTTTCTGAGAACAATGCCTTTTTGTTCTGTCAACTTTGACACAAGACGTGAAAAATCCTGAAATATGCATATACCGTGACATACACAAGGCTATTTTCCTGTTCTCCTAGGCTCTCATTCATCCTGTTCTCAGTGCGCTCTGATGGAGGCACACGTGCAGAGACGCACAAAGACACACACATATACACGGTTTATGTATTCCTATCATAATGGAGGATTACCCTAAACCTAACCAGGATTACCCTAAAACTAACCAGGATTACCCTAAAACTAACCAGGATTACCCTAAGCCCAAACGCAGACACCTGCTGTGAGCGCGAGCTGAAGCTGCTCCTGCGGCTGTGCTGGCTGCGTGAGCTGCGCAGGCTGTGGGTGGAGTGCTCGCTGTGCACGCTGCGCCGGTCACACTCATCGCCGTAAGCGTCCCGCTGGCAGCCGTAGGCCTCGTCGAAGCTCGAGTCGTAACGAGGGTCGTAGCGCCACTGGTCATCGTAGGTCTCACGCCTGCAGCACAGCGGACGGGGCGTTCACCCACTGCCAGCGGCTGGCACGATCCCCCCCCATACCCCGTGGCGTGAATCTGCCACCGGCACGCTACCTGTTGGTATAGGGCTGGCCATAGTACCCTTCCCTGCCCCTGTAGGCCTCGGGGTCATAGTTATACCAATAGGACTGGTCGTAGTAGCCCCTGTATCGAGGATCAAAGGCCGGCATGGGGTCATAATGTTCCCACCTCCGATCTGAGGAGGAGACAAAATCAGGTCATCTTAAAGTAACCGGGAAGAGGGGAGGCAGAGAGAGAGAGAATTGCAGTGATTTCCTTAGGCTGTCTAAGACATGCTTGAAGCTATTTATCTGGGTGGTAGGTGCATATCTGCTCAGAAAAACACAATTTAACATGCAAATGAATAGTAACACAAAAAAATAAGCAAGAATTTTGTTTATTCTGCCTAAAGTCACTGATATCATGATACAACAGCCAGAAAAACATATTTGATATCTTGCTGGATGGCTTGGAATGTTTGAGCTGACACACTGACAACCGTCATGGTTTTACTCCAACATGATCGCACTGTTTTCTTTGGCCGCCCGAGACTTTTGCATAGGTCCGTAGGGGCAAACTCAGAATCACAAAACACGACTTGATACCTCCGTAGTTTTTGTAAAAGTCGCCATAATATCCATCGTAGGCACTGCGGTTTGCCCTCTGGTGATCTTCAGAATAGCCTTGCCTGCCATAAGGACATGAACACAGAGAGCAGGTCACTGGTTAATGTCAGATGTAAAAAGCAGGAAAGCGGATAAGGGAATTGCTTAAAAGAAAAAAAAAACATTATATTTGTAATGGTGACATACCACTGAGCCATAGGAGCGATACACTGAGAAACAGATGCGTTTTTCAGGAGAGGGATTTTAATAACAATAACGTGCATTGTGACAAATCCCAATACATTCAAAAAGGACATGGAAATTATCGGCGATCTTCACGCTAGAGTTTCACTGTCTATGTAAAATCAGTTTGAAATATGGCTAATCCAGTTATACTGAGTTCTGCTTCCATCCATCAATGATTTCAGCTGAAGGGTGAACAGCCGACAGTGTGATAGCCTAGCAAACGCACGGCGTGGGAAGCACGGAAGGACGACAAAGGGAACAGAGGGACCCTCTATCTTCACTCAGACTAAGTGACAGACTGGTCACTTTAACATCCCCTGGAAGTGGATCCTTATACAGCAGTTGTCACACAGTAGGTGGGGGTTGCCAAATATTTGAGGAGGTTCTTCAGGCAAAAAGTCTGAGAACCACAGCACTAGACAACATACAACACCCTGCACAGTGAGGTTACTGTTTACCCACCAATAAGCACACCAGCCCTCCTGGACTGCTGACATGCTACATACACCACAACCGTGATTGGCAGGACGACTCCTGACATGCTACACATACCACAACCGTGACTGGCGGGACGACACCTGACATGCTACACATACAATAACTATGAATCATGAGACAACACTAAAAATGGCTCATTGTAATGAGTGTTTTATTTAGGTTCACACTAATCTTCCCTAAACAAATTAACAGGCCAGTACAAGTGCTGAGGCAATTAATGGCTTTTTCTGAGTACTGTAAATGCCAGCATGGGCATTAAGAAAATGTGGCTTTTTAAAAGCAGGTTGGCCAGCAAAGAAGCAAGCAGCTGCGTACACCACTGCCCAGAATAAGAAGAGGTTAAAATGCACTGACCTGGACGAGGGTCTGTCAGAGTACTGGCTGGCTCGAGAGCTGGGCCGCTCCGGCTGCTCCCTGTGCTGGTATCGTTCCGTGTCCCGGTAACCCAAGTTGGGTCCTTCAAACCGGCCATAACGTGGATCATATCTTCGGTAGGGATCATCCTACGTGCGATAGCTCTGCGTCAGCGGTAACTGGCACCCATTAACAAACAAGCAGCTTTTATCTCGCTGTAAACCTTGAACCCAAACTACATCGACGCTGTTGGTTCCCCTTCGCCAACTTGCAAGCATTACAGACAAACCAAATCAACAGAAACACTGGCTAAGATGCTGTTTGTAAATGCATTCAGTGGCAAGTACTTTATATTTATTTTACATCCAAGACTAACGAGTAACAACAAGAAAACTACCTGGTAGTATGGTTGTGCTCTGGGGTCAGAGGGAGGGTACTGAGGGGGATAAGGTAGCCTGCCATCCATGTACTCAGGATAGGCGCCCCCATAGTATCCTCCATACATGGGTCCAGGCATTGGCGGCATGCCCCCATATCCCGGAGGTCCACCCAGCACCGAAGGCGGCCTGGAGGAGTTGCCTGGCTGGGGAGGGTAAGGGGGTTGATGTGGTTCAGCAGACCCTGGAGGGACAGTCCCAGGTGGCATAGAAACGCCTGCTCCAGGTGGGGCCTGTCCCAGCACTGGGGGATGAGGATACTGGTTGACTGGTGCAGGAGGCTGAGCGATTGGATTTGGAGGAGCAGCACCTGCATTAAGGTTAGGCTGAGACTCGGGCCTGCGGGATGAGTCCAAGGCAGGCTGCTGGGCACTGCTGGTGCCCCCCCCTGGCGGGACAGCAGAGTCAGTCAACTGCTGAGGCTGAGGCTCACTCCCCCCACTGCCTCCTTGCTGTGGGTCTTTGGTCACCTGTCGATAAAAACCTGCCGAGTTACTGGCTGGCGTGACCGTCTTCAGTCCCAGTGCTGTGGATGGAGCTTGCTGGGAAACAGCAGAAGGCACAGTACCTGCAGCAGGAGCCTTGTTTTGGTTGCTCTGAGGGAAAGACATTGCAAAATCGAGCAGCTCATAATTAGTAGGCTGTTTATGATTATCAGCAAGAGGCAGAGCTTGTGAATTAACAGGGGGAGCAGAGTGACTGGGACCCCCGAAAGAATCAGCTTGAGGGAGAGAGGAGTTACGTGGCCTGCCTGTGGATACCGCAGGGAGGTTATCTGGCTTTATGACCTGCCTGCTCTCTGGGGTTAAATTGAGGGGAGATGGATTTGGAGCAGGCCTGCAGCTGAAATTCCCAGAAGAGGTGACTGGTAAAGCAAAGTGCTCCAGGTGGTTAGGAACCTTCGGAGGACCTGCTGGCATTGTGTTCGCACACATGTCTGAAGGCTGCGGTAAAGGCAGGTTTCTGGCATCAACCCCGGGATTCGGTGACATTTCATTAGAGATGATTGAATGAGGATTGTTTGGTGGAATTAGAGAGTAATTTGTTGAAGGGGGTGCAATCAAAACAGGCTGATTGGGGAATGATTCGGCGGGCGGGCTAGTAACGAGTAGAGAAGCATAGCTGACACTTGCCTGAGGATGCTTTGGATCAGCCTCAGCCAATTTCGGAGGGTTCTCAAGGTTCTCTGATGAGTGGTCAGGTCTTTCAGGGGGACAATGAACATGCTGTGGAAGCTGCAGGTCTAGTGGGCTATCCTCAGGGGGCTGAATGACCTCAGCACTGGGCTGCTTTACCAACCCATGCACTGGCGGGGCAGCAGGGGCCAGCACAACGTTGGCATTTGTGATGGCCATCTCATTCTGTGCCCAAAGCGTGGTGGCGGGGCTCTCGCACTTGAGACGAGCTCCGTGCGAACGGGAAGGAGGCCTTTTCTCTGGAACCCCGGCACCCGGCTGCTGTGTGGAAGTCATGAAGATGTTCTCCAGGTTGTCCGGTGGCTGCTCCATGTTGCCCAGAGAAGCATCTGGAACACCTATCCTTGGATGACCAGCACCTCCCTTCTCAGCTACCACTCGAGCTTGGTCGACCCCAAAGGGCCTGACGCCCACGCTATGGGCATGGACAGGCTCAAAGGAACTGTTGGGGCTGGCCTGAAAGATTCCAGTGGGCTTCGGAGGACTGGGGGTCACAGGCTGAGAGAGCTGGCCATGGCTCGTTTTAGCTGAGGCACCTTGTTGTGCGCCCTCTACAGCAGGCGAAGTGTCAATCTGCTCAAAGTAGCCAGCTGAAGAGTCCTCCAAGGGTTTGGCTACCTCCTGCTGGATGAAGGTGCCCACCATGCCCTGGGGGCGCCGAGCACCGGACACGCTCCCCTGGCTTACATTGCTATAGCTGGATGACACGCTCTCAGGCCTGACTGGGCCTGGCGCCAAACCCGGGGTCTCCAAATTTGGTCCACCCTCATAGTGCACACCAGTACTAGCCTGCCCAGGAACAGAGTTTCCACTAACATTATGGGGCATTTTTTGTGGCTCACTAGGAAGAACCTCTTGGTTAGGCACACATTCCAGGTTTTCCACGTGATCAAACTGTCTTTCGTGTTTCGGGGTGCCGCTCACAAATCCACTGTCATTTGCACACGGAGCGGCAGGCTCAGCGGTAAATGGGCCACTACGGTCTGCGGGCGTGCTCAAACCCCCTCGCTGGGAGACCTCAGATGCAGCCGGGGACTGCACAAGAGGCATTTGAGGACTGGAGGGCAACATGTTCATCCCGTAACCTACGCCAAAGGTATCCCCAACTGAAACCCCATTGACTGCCTTCCCTTCTCCTGCAAGTGTTTCCTCATTTTCAACATCATTTTCTTTGAAAAAAAGTGAAACAGTGCCTGGATCTGCAACGTACGGCACAGGGCCTGAGGGGCCAGGCGGCGGCCCTGGCTGATCCTTTGAAGAGTTCAGTCGATTATCACTCGAGCCCCCGCCCATCTGGTGATAAAAATGCTCTCGTGATGGTTGGCTGAACCAAGGGTCAGGTGCTGTGCAGTTCCGACCAAAATAGTTGTGGGCCTGGAATTGAGAATTCTGGTTCTGGGTGACGCCAGAGTTTCCCTCAGGTCTGCGGTACTCAGGCAGACCGGGTCCAGTGGGGATGCCTTGTGGACCACCAAAACCTGGCTGAGCTGAATATGCCTGTTTCTGACCCAGAGAATAAGGAGAAGGAGCAGCCTGAGTTGTATGAGGAGAAGAGGCTTGAGGGGGAGGAGCTATGGAAGGGGCATGGGGTGAAGGGACTGGGGGAGGGGCGTGCTGAGAAGGATCAGGAGGACAAACCGAGAGGGATGAACTGGAAGGCTGAGGTGCATTATCACTGGTGGGCTGGAAGTAGTTCTGGACTGAAGGGGGACGACTCCCGTGGTCAGACATCCACGGTGACGCTGCTGGCGGCATAACCAGGGGCTGGTACAACGCAGGTTCCGAAACCCCGGTGGGACATGGGTTTACACCCAGAGGTGGGGCTCCTGCTGTGACATAGGATCCATGTTCCTTGGTGTTCAAATAGCCTTCCTCTGCACTGGAGGCGTTTGAGGTTGCGAGGCCAGCGAAGTGCCCGGGCGGTTGGGCCGAGGATGCAACATGTCCTGGGACGAAGCTGTTGATTCCAGCGACCATGGGCTGATGACCCTGGGCAACTTCCGGCAGATGATGTGCTGGTTGACCTGGGGTGGGGCCACCCGAGTAGAATGGAGCAGGTGGTGGGGTTTGCACAGGTAGGTTACTGTTGGAGGTCGGATGGTGATTTCCCGCAGGAGGGGGGGCGCCGGATGGGGCCTGTCTGCCAAACGCAAAGGGGTCAGTCATAGGCGGCACGAGCTGAGCCGGCCCCAGCATCCCACTGGGATTTCCTGGCTGCTTATGAGGTCGAGTCCTTCGAAAAGCATTGGGAATGCCCCCAATGGGAGGCGGCGCCCCGGCCCGAGGCGGAGGTTGCATCATAACACTTCACCGAAGTTGCAGTACCCTCACACTCCAGAATTTATCCTTTGGAGGGCTTAATTTTGAACTCAGCTGTAGGAACAGAAGAATGGCTAGTCAGTAATAAATAAGTATTACAGCAGAAGGCATACCAACTCAAAACATGGTTAACATCCTAGGATGAGCCTTGCTGTAGAATTCCAGTAAAATACCACAGCTTTAGAAATGAGCAAAAATTGCAAGTCAATCAGATAAAAGCTCCCACTAAGCAACCAAACATAATGCTGGGTGAGCATAAATGTGCAAACAAGGAGAAGCAATCCATGCCCTTCCTTTAAATAAAGAAGCAACAATACAACACTTAAACAACAAATAAGGAGGGACAGGTAAGTAGATTAGGGATTTCTATTCAAAGCACCTGTCAACAACAGGCTGTGAGGCCAACTTGGCTAGAGATTTTGCAAATAAACAAGCACTGACTTTGCAATACTATACACCACAGTAATAGCTGAATGACTGAATTCTATTTTGCACCATAAGAGACTTTAACACCGGGGGGAAATCACACGCCAAATCCAACAGAAACACCACCAAACAAGCCTACAAGATACGGCAGAACGATCTAAACATTTTATACCGTTAACTACCTCTCACTTTCCGCGAATAGTTCATCACAGTCCCAAAGAGCTTAACGTCTCAAATAGCTATCCACCCATCCATTTTCTATACTCGCTTCTTAATTGTAACACACATATCCGTAGCCAATCCTAAAATAAAATTAAATGTCACGAAAATCTAAAATTGACAACCTTAAGAAAAGAAGCCAGTTTACAGCGGCTACACGACATTACTGGCGCATACCTAAAATACGTGTTTCAATAATAGATAGCCAATCTGTGTCGATGCCCGGACAACGGGCTCGGGTGCGGGGCGGCTGGGGCTCGCCTGCGCCGCGCTGTCAGACACACAGCCAGCGAAACGACGACTGCGATTAAGCAGCAAAGCGAAGTGTGTCAAGAGCGCCTTGTCGGAGGAAGCTAACCCGACATTACACCGAACGCCTCACGGACAGCACACGAAAAAGTAATCGGTGAAGTCCGGACCCGACCGGAGACGCAGCGAGCCGAACTGAACCGAGCCGAGAGGCCACAGGCACCCGGCTGTCTTTACTGATAAGACGGGAAAGTCCGAAGTGGTCGGAAATCGATGATGTGTCACAGATCCGGTTTCCCAACAGGACGTTAGCGGCTGCAGTTCGCTGAACCTCGCAATCTAGCCTAGCCTAGCCTCACCAGCCGCTTATCCGAATAAACAAGCCAAAGAGCTAGCGCCATGCCCTAGCAGGAGCTTCCTGCCGCTAAAGCGTTAACATATTCCCGTGAACATGAAAGCTTACCTTCAACTGACAAAACCCAACTCGCTACCAAGCGGGATTAAATGTAAATTCTTACAAAAGAGCAGAACCGTGGAGCGGACACACGGCCGCCATGTTCGGAAAGCACATCCTACTGGGCGACGTGTACCTGAGACGTCACCGCCCCAAACACAGGGCTTTTACTGTCATCTGCGAGTTTTTTTTTACCATTTAACCTTTTTTTCATTTAGTCTCACATACTCTCTATAAAACTACAATAGAATCAGGTTTATATTGATTAAAATTAAATAAATAAATATTCTACAAAGTTCACTTTAAAGTGACCGGAAATTGACCTGCAAAAACGGAATACTGTCCTCTACAGGTTCAGACTGGCAGTGCAGGGTGAAAGAGCGAGTTTGCTCAGCTGCTTCTCTTGTTTCATGTGCGTGGTATTCATTTCGGTTTCCCCCTTAATTCATAAATTTTAACAAAGTTGTAGCTACACGTTTATTTGCATGCATGTATTTATGTATTTGGTGACGTTGATGAGCGCAAGCAATGGGTGAATTCTAGGTAAATTATTAATTTAAGTCCAGGCACTAGTGGAAATGATGATGCCCGATCCACCTCCTGACCTCAGACCCTGTCACAGTAGACCAAGTGCCTTTAAAGGAGTATGCGTGTAATAAACAGGAACTGACATAGCTGGCAGTCAAATACTCATTCGCCGTATAAAGCGATACGCCCGGTAATTTCTCGTCGTACCTATTTTATATGATTTGCACTGTTCTGACAAAAAACAGCGCATGTTCACCTTTATACGGCGAATGTGCACATAATGCGCGGCATAAATGTTTCTTGTAATTGCGCAAATGCGCATAAAATGAGTACGATGTAAATTTTTCAGTCCCTGTGGATGAAGAGCCACACACAAATTAATTGTTCATGAGCCAGAGTGGAATGCTGAAATAAAATAAATACATGATCCTCCAAATACATGATGGTTAAGTTGGAAACTTGTTTTTTCCACCAAAATTTTACATCATTATGTAACAACGATAGCAGGTTATTATGTAATTGGATTTTTTTCCATTTTATGTAATTGGAGCAATTTTTAAACTTTCTAAAACAGGGGCCGGAGCCCTGTGTAGCTTAGCTCTTTTCCTGATCCACCACAAATGTTTTAGCTTATGAGCCGTGTTGTAATTAGTCCAAGGAGTTGAATCAGGTGTGTAAAATGAAGGTAAACCAAAAACTGTGCAGGGCTCCAGCCCCCCAGGACTGAAGTTTGACTCCCCAGTTCTAAAATTATTTGTGCTTTCGTTTCATTCTACCATAATTTTAAGCAAAAAGTGTGCTTTAACGATCCGCAGAGCTATGTCATCTGAAGCCTGTGCTCCTGGTAGGTCCTCCTTTGTCAAACAGATCTGCAAGGGGAGGCCCAGCAAACAACAACCCAACAAAGACACCCCGCTGACACTCCTAGGAGAACAATAATGGGAGGGAGGGAGTCAGGCTTGGGGATGGTGTTCAGCAGCAAGCACCTCCTAGCTGGGCTCCCCACAAAGCCCAACTACGTGGAGCCATTTTCTGAACTCAGCACCTGCACGACGAAAGGGGGCGCTCCGGTACAGTGCTATTTAGATGGACCATGAGTGGGAAAGTTCCAGACAGGTTTGATCTTGGCAGGTGACACTGGCTTTGGGACATGTTAACTCTGTGGCAGTGGAGAAGCATGTCTGGTCTGATCTGCTAGTCTTGCTGCCACAGTGAGCCACACTGGGAGAAGGTGTATGAATGGTTGTTTGGGCGATACGTTGTTTACATTGTTGCTACTATGAATTAGTGTTATAATCAAGACCGCCTAAACCGAGACCAAGACATTGCCGAGACTGGAGGGTATCAAGACCAAGACACTGCTGACACTGGAGGGTAGCAAAACCAAGACACTGCCGAGACTTGAGGGTACCAAGACCAAGAACAGACTAGGGCTAGAATTGACATCACATTACTCAGATCAACTGTAGCGAAAAAAGGTATAGCTGTAAAGTGTCATTACTCGTTAAATCAAATTCATGTTATCTTTTCAATTATATTGTCCATATGTCTCTCATTTAAAATCTCCCAGATTTGTCATAGTTACAAGGCCTGATGGAAAATAATATTCTCAGCAATCCTCTCCTATAACCGTTTTATCAGACCTCGTCAAGGGAAAGAGA
>JABFEA020000119.1:16851775-16863549 GCA_019775915.2 Cyphomyrus plagiostoma | reverse complement strand
CCCCCCCCCCCCCCCCCCCCCCCCCCCCCCCCCCCCCCCCCCCCCGCCCCCCCGGGGAGTGTAGATAACTTTCTGCTGAATCTCTTCACCTTGGTTGTAGAACTTGGTGCGCTGGTGTGACTCTTCACCTTGTAAGAATGGAGGTACCTGCTGGCAGAAGGGCGCCTCCTACAGCTGTGGATGCCAGAGCGGCTGGACCGGCCTCTACTGCGATGTGCCCAGTGTCTCCTGCGAGGTGGCTGCCAAGCGACAAGGTAAGCGCACAATTTATTTCACGATGACCGGTGAGACGTTTCGAGTGTGCCGATTGGCTGAGTCCTGTCTTCCCGCCCTTTCCTGCCAGGTGTGGACGTGGCCCACCTGTGCAGAAACTCAGGCCAGTGCCTGGATGCGGGTAACACCCATTACTGCCACTGCCAGGCCGGCTACACGGGCAGCTACTGCGAGGAGCAGGTGGACGAGTGCTCGCCGAACCCCTGCCAGAATGGTGCCACCTGCACCGACTATCTGGGAGGGTATACCTGTGGGGTCAGTGCCCGTAGAACATTGGTCTCCCGAGTTGCTGACAGGGCTCCATGTCAAAAAACGTTTCAGTCATCTTGCTTGCTATATATTTTTTTTTTTCCAACTTTATTTATTGAACATTTTCTAAACAAACAATCCCGACACACAAGACAACACGCATAATTACAAAGGTTGTAATTGTAACAGGTCAAGTTGCATGCCAAAAACCCACCCAACTCCCTGAACACGAGGCCAGACATAAACACACACACACACACCATTAGCACTGATCAAATATAAAGAAATTAGGAATATGAGGGAGAAAAATAAATAAATAAACAAATAAATATATATATATATATATACACACACATATGTATATATGCATAATAATAATAATAAAATAAATAACCAAAATAGGGCAGAAAGACTTATTAGTCATTCTCCAAATCAACAGAATCATCTTGCTTGCTATATTAATGCCCGTTAACAGGATCTGCCATTATAGTTTTGCCTCCCATGTTTATCTGATGACAGATTATAATTTCGTCTTCTGTTTGGAATCACAGGAAGCACCAACGTTAATTTTCTGCCCCATGTTTCACAGTGTGTGCCCGGTTACCATGGCGTCAACTGCTCCATCGAAACCAACGAGTGCCTCTCACAGCCTTGCCAACACCGGGGCACCTGTATCGACCTGATCAATACCTACAAGTGCTCCTGTCCCCGAGGAACACAAGGTCAGCACCCCCCCCCCACCACCTGATCTCCTGGCTGCCACTCAGGATGCATCTCTCTCCAGCCTGAAATCATATTAATGTATAAACAGATCATTTATTCCAAAATAAACAGTAATAGGGTATAAATAGTTCACATGAACATGTACAGTACTGTACATTAGGCTTCATATCCAACAAGTAACTTTTTCCAGAACAGAATTCTTATTTTTTATTGTGTTATTATTTCATATTCTAATGTTATATATATTTTTAAGCAAATGTACACTTACTCTCCAGATAAATAGCTTTAAACATTTTCTTTGTTGTTGTATATATGTATAAAAAATTCAATTGCAAAAGAAATAGAACAGAACAGAAACTATTAAAAGAATTAATGCTGAGTGATAATGAATCCAACGAAATGCTTTTGTCTTTGCCTCTCGCACTGATGTCATGTCAACGTCCACAGGTGTCCACTGTGAGATCAATGTGGACGACTGCACGCCCTTCATTCACCCAGTCACGCAGGAGCCCAAGTGCTTCAACAACGGCCAGTGCATGGACGGCGTGGGCGGGTACCACTGTGTGTGCCCACCGGGCTACGTGGGCGAGCGCTGCGAGGGTGATGTCAACGAGTGCTTGTCAGATCCATGCGACCCGCGTGGCACCTACAGCTGCGTGCAGTTGGCCAACAGCTACCGCTGCGAGTGCCGCAGCGGCTACACGGGTACGAGCCGCCGGGCCCCAAGACCCTGTGGCCCTGTGCCCCCAAGACAGGCCCTTTGCCACCCTGAGATGGGCCCAATGCTCCCCCAGCTCATGCCCACCTATACAAGCCCTGTTCTTGTATTTGCCCACATCCTCCAAAATAGGCCCTACCTCTGTGATTGCCCTCCCAGCCCAAACCCCCCAAAATGTTCCCCATCTCTGTGATTGTCCCTTTACCCCACACCCCCCAAAATGGGCCCTACCTCTGTGATTGCCCTCCCAGCCCGAACCCCCCAAAATGTACCCCATCTCTGTGATTGTCCCTTTACCCCACACCCCCCAAAATGGGCCCTACCTCTGTGATTGCCCTGCCAGCCCAAACCCCCCAAAATGTTCCCCATCTGCCCCCCAAAAATGGGCCCTTATATATTTATCATCAATCTTTACCTTTACACCTACCCACGGCATATGTCTGTGGTTGCATGTCTAATATGAACCCCCGTGCTCCCCCAGGTCAGCGTTGTGACAAGGTTTTCGACGGCTGCAAGAGTAGGCCCTGCCGCAATGGAGGTACCTGTGCCGTGGCAAGCAACACTCCCAATGGCTTCATCTGCAAGTGTCCCCCGGTAAGGACCAATCAGGGCAGTGCGCTGAATCCCGCCTAGGCTGTCATTACCCTTAATCCTCTGCTGTGGTTCATGGAGCGCATTTCATCTTAGGCTAGATAATAACTGGTATATAAACACATCTGTTATATAAAGACGATTAACACAAATCGTATTGTCAGTCCTGTCATATATACACTATAGATTCATACCCATCTGTACATCCATCCATTTTCCATAATCAGTGCAGGGTGATGGCTGTTTATGATACACATGTAGATTATATACATTGGTGGGTAGCGTTCTGCTAATTCGCTAATTAACGAAGCTAACTTTTTCGTTAGCGGATTAGTGTTACCGCTAACTTTCAAAACCGTTAGCGGAGCAATTCACTCCCGCTAAATTTAGTTCTGCTAATTGTAAATCCGATAACATTTTTTGACGGGTAAAGTGAATGAGGTTTGACAGGCAAAAACATTTGTAAACCCCAAAAAATAATACCTATTTGTTGCTGTCTGTTGTGAGAGTGTCTGCAACAGTCTATGTGGCACGCTGTTGACCGACTATGTGTAAACACAAGACGTGATTGGCCGATAACTTGTCAGATTTAAGGAAGTCTGGGCTAAATGTAAGTTGATGAAGATGAAGTCCATTTAGACGGGGTTACCATAAATTAGACAAGTTATCCAGCTAAGCAAGAAATATAGATTTGTGATAAGTTGTCTGGGCGATCAAGAAGTCCTGCTTCATGATAGAGGCCGCTGGTTGTATTTTCCATATTCTGATTGACAGAGCTATAGACCAATAAAGAGCTGAGATCCGATTTGTAGGTATAATAATATAGTACATGTATTTCATGAAGTTTTTCCATCGTGTGTGTTCGTTATTATGAACCATTGTATTTAACTGAAATTGTTAATATGATAAGCTTTATGGCAGTGTGCTCGTAAGTACAAGTGTCTGTAAGTCGGATGTTTTGTAACCCAGTTTCAAGATTGCCTGTATTTATGTTTGTTCCCTACAGAGGTTTTGTTGACTTATTTCACTTAGAAAACTGGTAGAACCTGGGTGTGTATGATGAAATAAGACTTGTTGGTTAATTGTATAATAAATAAATAAACTCGTTTTATTTAAGGTATCCTGATATAAATTGACTTCATCTTTGTTCACTTGCATTTAGCCCAGTCTACCTGAAACCTGATAAGTTATCTTCCTAACCCAGAAATCTGTATCCTTGACTAATTTGGCTAGGGATTCCCATACATCTGCATATGCAAATGTGTGCGTGTCATTATACAGTGACTTTGTGCTATCTCTAAGTCAGTTATCTGATGCTTTAATCCAATGCAAATTACAGTAGAGGGAAATGTTATTATTTATATGTGCTGCTTGGGATTTGAACCCAATCCTACTATCCTGTTCAGGGATACACGGGATCCACCTGCGAGTATGATGCCCATTCCTGCGGCAGCCTGCACTGCCGCAATGGGGGTACCTGCATCTCAGGCCAGAAGAGCCCACGCTGTCTGTGCCCGGTGGCATACACCGGCCCTGAGTGCCAGTACCCGGCGGACACCCCCTGCAACTCGGGCCCCTGCTACAACGGCGGTACGTGCCAGTACACCGCAGAACCACCCCACTTCCGCTGCATGTGCCCCGCAAACTTCAACGGGCTGCTCTGCCACATCCTGGACTACGCGTTCCGGGGAGGCCCAGGCAGCGACATCACGCCGGCGCCTGAGGTGCCGGAGAGCTGCAAGGTGGCGCAGTGCGAGGGCCGCCGAGGCAACAGGGTCTGCGACGGCCTGTGCAACAACCACGCGTGCGGCTGGGACGGGGGCGACTGCTCGCTCAACTTCGACGACCCCTGGAAGAACTGCTCGGCCGCACTGCAGTGCTGGCGATATTTCAACGACAGCAAATGTGATAAACAGTGCGACAATGCCGGCTGTCTCTACGATGGCTTCGACTGTCAGGACCAGGAGGGCCAGTGCAAGTGAGTTTGCTCTCCCCGCTGCCCACCTTGGTACAGCAGTAGCTGATCTCAAGTCTCATTTTTACCTTGTGCTTAAGAAAGTTATCACAGGTTCAAATCCCATTGAGACACTAGCAATGGTGTCCTTCTTTAACTCAATTAACCTTCATATTTGCATTAAATCATACTAAACTTGATCATTTCAGAGGAAGGTGTAGATGTGAATTATACATATGAGTATATATGACGGTGGCTAAAATAATTTTCCAATATCACACTACATACAAGTTCTGGGCTTGTATATCAGCTTTCATACAAGGATTGCAGACATTCTGAAGGTCACATGATGCTGTACTCCATATGAGGGCTTTGATATTTATACTGGTGGGTGTTTCCATTAATTTGTTACCCCCCACCTTTAGTAATTTGCCAAGTTAAGTCTATGGAAGTATTAGTGCAAATACCAGAATAGCTGATTACTCCTTAATAATTGTCCTTTAGCTCTACCTGCTTGTTCATCGATGTTTCTGTCAATGAAAACTCACGATCACCAAGACCCTGTCATTTGTAGTTTTTGAGCATGACGAAGCTGAACCTGAGGTTTTTGAATAACTGATGTTAACGATGTGTGCTTGATTCATTCACGCTGCATTACCCAGTACTATTGCATGTCTCCCAGCCCCCTGTATGACCAGTACTGCAAAGACCACTACGCAGATGGCCACTGTGACCAGGGCTGCAACAATGGCGAGTGCGAGTGGGACGGCCTGGACTGTGCCAGCGACCTCCCAGAGCGACTGGCTGTAGGCCACCTGGTGCTGGTGGTGCACATCCCACCTGAGCACCTGAAGAGCAACCTGTCGACGTTCCTGCGCGAGCTCAGCCGCGTCATCCACACCAACGTGGTGTTCCGGCGCGATGCCAACGGCCTGCCCATGATCTACCCATACTACGGCAGCGAGCAGGAGCTGCACAAGCATCGCATTAAGCGCTCGGCAGACCCTGCCGGCTGGGCCCAACTCCCTGGCGACATCCTCCACAGGGTGCAGGCATCGGTGTATGCCGGGCTGGGCGTGCGACGCCGCCGCGAGCTGGACCCCACGCAGGTCAAGGGGTGGGTCACATGATTGGTTTCTTTGCCGCTGATTGGTTAACATCTGCGGTCGACGCTAAGCTGGCTAAGCTAAGCCCCTTCTTCTGCTCCCACACAGCTCTGTGGTCTACCTGGAGATTGACAACCGCCAGTGTATCCAGCAGTCCAAAGATTGCTTCGAGAGTGCAACGGATGTGGCGGCCTTCCTGGGCGCGCTGGCGTCCAGCGGTAACCTGAACGTGCCCTACTACATCGAAGCTGTCTCCAGTGAGTACTCATGGCACATGGTCTACCAGTGAGTACGCATGGCACACGGTCTACCAGTGAGTACTCATGGCACACGGTCTACCAGTGAGTCTACCAGAGAGTACTCATGGCACACGGTCTACCAGTGAGTACTCATGGCACACGGTCTACCAGTGAGTACGCATGGCACACGGTCTACCAGTGAGTACGCATGGCACACGGTCTACCAGTGAGTACTCATGGCACACGGTCTACCAGTGAGTACACATGGCACACGGTCTACCAGAGAGTACTCATGGCACACGGTCTACCAGTGAGTACGCATGGTACACGGTCTACCAGTGAGTACTCATGGCACACGGTCTACCAGTGAGTACGCATGGCACACGGTCTACCACTGAGTACTCATGGCACATGGTCTACCAGTGAGTACGCATGGCACACGGTCTACCAGTGAGTACGCATGGCACACGGTCTACCAGAGAGTACTCCTGGCACACGGTCTACTACCTAGGCACCTAACTAGCCAGTGGTACGAATACCCCCTCAGGCAGCACCAACACTGCATGTCTCCATGGGTGTTTTTTAGTACAAAGAACGCAAAGACCCTACTTGTGCTCTTGGCAATATTAGTCTTGCTAACCTGCCTCCCAAGAATGAACTTGAGGAACAATGAATCACTGGAGTCCTTGATATTTGGAGTGGGGCAAGTATGACATCCAGGGATTTTTACTGTCCTCTGCACTTCTGTTCTTGAGAATTGGAACGGGTCTTCAGCAATGGAAGATGATGTAAAATGGTTACAGGAGATCACATGTGCACTCAACTACAGATAGAGAGGGACTGAGATTTGCTCCATGTTTCTGCCTTCCAGCACCTGTCTCATACAGGGAGATTTTAATCAACTTCAAACCCATGTTTTCCCCTCTGTGGCTATGTGTGTAATTGACTTTTCTGTATACATCCGAACCTCCATGTTTTGGGCCCCTGTGCACACTAATAGCTGCAAATAATCAGAACCCAGATTTCCACCACTTCCCATCCCATGATCACGGACCACTGCATCCCTCACTTAGTGCGGCGTAAATACCAGGACTTAATTCATCTCCAAGGGTTTGCCTGGTGAATTTTTTTTTTCTCATTTCAAAATCGTTAGTGGGGGGTGGGGGGTGGAGAAAAAGGAGAAATTGATCGAGAGGAGCTCTGGAAGTTGCGAGACTTTGTTATCTCTCAAATCCAAATAAATCCCCTGTCTTTACAGCTTAAAGCGTGCGCGGTAATTTGAGGTTGGTTAATCTCTCACTTTCCCCCTTAAAGAAGATGCTGTGAAGTCAGACGCCGGGTACTGAGCGGGCGGAAGGGGGCGGCTCTCGTGAGCGGGGGCCGATTTGCGGCTCTGATCGTTCGCCGAGGTCCGGCCCATTCGCGTTGCGGCCGAGAAGGAGGTCGGCTCCTGCCGCCTGACGATGGCATCTCTCCCCCCTGCAGGTGAGAACGACAGCCAGCCGCCCAGCGAACTCTACCCCATCTACCTGGCGCTGGCGGCGCTGGCACTGCTGGCGGTCGCCGCAGCCGGCGTGGTGGTATCCCGGAAGCGACGTCGCGAGCACGGGCAGCTCTGGTTCCCCGAGGGCTTCAAGGTTGGTGAGCCGGGCAAGAAGAAGAGGAGGGAGCCACTCGGGGAAGATTCCGTGGGGCTAAAGTGAGTCATGTCGTCGTTTGGCGCGTCTGTAGGTTTGCGATTGGACTGATTGGTCTACAGCAGCATTTGGGGAACCTGGGTGCCTTAAGGAAGCTCGTTAGATCCTTGTTAATGGCTGATGCTGCTAGAATGTTCCATCAGGCTCACTGGATCAAGGGGATGAATTATTTGCATCTTCGCCCCCACCAACCAACCACCGTGACAGAGTTGAACCCGAACTCATCCCTCCGGGTGGGTCACTAATCGCGTCTCTCCGTTCCGGAACAGGCCGCTGAAGAATTCCTCGGACATGTCACTGATGGACGACAACCAGAACGAGTGGGGCGAGGTGGAGTCGTCCAGTATCAAGCGCTTCAGGGTAGGAGGCTGTCTGTCAGTGGGGCTCCTCAGGAGGGAGGAGGGAGGAAGGAGAGGAGGTGCAGGACATGTAAAGCCGGACTGAGTGTGACTGTGGGGCTTTTCTCGGGAATTGCACACCCTAGGAACAGGAATCAGTACATTGAGGGACAGGGATTAGTTGTCAGAAATGCGTCGTTAGGTGATTTTGTCGTTATGTGAACTTAGCATGTGAGTACACTCTACATTCTATGTGTAACACAGCATATTGTGTTACAGTAAGCTGCTTTTACAATAAGATAGAGGACACTCTAAAATATCGATAAAACGTACAGAATAGTGAATACATAAACCATCAACATTTTGTTTATTATAATTATACGATCCGTCATTGACCATTAAGCGGTGCAGAACTGTACTGATTTAGTTATCAGTGGTCATTATAGAAGTATTTCACATAGAATAAAAATATTTCTGTACACCAAATGCAAGTAAAATAGGTTTGCTGGATGGATGTGTGTTTCTTTATTTGTGACTATACTTGTGGTTCAGTGTTGCATGTCCTGATCGAATGGAATGCTGCATGTTTGTTTGTGATCATATGTTCAGCACGGTTCCGTGTCCTGACTGGATAGAATGCTGTGTGTTTGTTTGACTGGGTTCAACATGATGGTATGATGTGGTGGGTGTGGATGCCTTCTGTTTTCTAAATGGGTGGATGTGTTTTTTTTAACAACCACCTTGCTTGTCTTCCTCAGTTGGAGGAGCAGGCGATACTGGACCAGGATCAGATGGACCATCGGCAGTGGACACAGCAGCACCTCGATGCCGCTGACCTCCGCATCTCCTCCATGGCGCCCACGCCCCCGCAGGGCGAGGTCGATAACGACTGCATGGACGTTAACGTCCGTGGCCCAGGTGGGCAGCCTCTCCGTCCCACTCCCCCTTCCCCACAGGTCTCGGGTCACATGACCCTCGCCGGCACTGAGCGCGTGCAGTGAGTGGGCGTAGACAGAGCCCTGAGTCCTCAGGGCATGGAGGTGAAGATCAAAGAGCCGGCTGGTGCCCCCTGGGACGAGCTGCACCGTTCGCTCCCCCCTGTAATCCTCCCTCTGACACCCCCTCCATGTTTTTATTAATGAAACAACACCAGGATCGTTAAGTAAAGCACTCTGGGAAGCGTGTTTGCTGTCCAGATCGATGCCCCCTGCTCCCGTCGGCACTCCTACGAGGGTTCAGGGATCAAACCTGCAGAAATGCGGGGAGGACATCTTTCGGAGGGGGAAGGCCGACCTGCTCTTTGCACCCAGCTGCCTGGACCCCCCCTTTAATGTTTCTGAAGCAATTAAAAAAAATTTCTTTATCTGAATCTGAGTTAGAAAATCCAACACAGCTGAACAAAAACAAAAGGTTCAAACATGCGATAGTTTGTCCCAGTTGATGGTGATGTGCCCCCCGCCCCCAAAGTATCTGTCCTGCCTTCCGAGCCCTGGTGCCTCTCTCCCCGGCCCATGCAGACGGCTTCACCCCGCTGATGATCGCGTCCTGCAGCGGCGGGGGCCTGGAGACGGCCAACAGCGAGGAGGACGAGGAGGCCTCGGCCAGCGTGATCTCCGACTTCATCTACCAGGGAGCCAACCTGCACAACCAGACAGACCGCACTGGAGAGACCGCCCTGCACCTGGCCGCCCGCTACGCCCGTTCCGATGCTGCCAAGCGGCTCCTGGAGTCCAGTGCAGACGCCAATGTCCAGGACAACATGGGGCGCACGCCACTGCATGCCGCCGTGGCCGCCGATGCCCAGGGTGTCTTCCAGGTACGAGCCGTCTGCAGTCAGACCCAAGTCATTGCACCCAGAAAAGGAGGGGTGGTAAGTGGGCATGAGGCCTAAAGGTGACCACCCCACTGTGTTTGGTGTTCAATGTGGAATTAGCAAGGCAGGAGCAGGCCGGTTCCCCCTGTTAGCAGTTAAATAGAGCCATTATCTATTATTATCCATTACCTATGCAGCCTATTGAATATATTTTAACTATTTGAATATTAAACCGGTATGTTAAATCATGCAGTGAAAAAATACTAAATATCTAAATATTTCACTGTGTTCCATAATGTCTGAAAATAGACAGAGAGCAGCATTGGGTATAGTTGGTACAATCTGTGTTTTTTTTTTTGCTTATTTTGGCATTTTCTCCTATGAAAGATGCTCTTTAATTATTTTGGTTTGTGCTGTAGTGCTTTATAACAGAGGTACAGCAACAGTAGATAAAGTAGAAACATCATATCAGCATTTAGCTAATTTTATTATTTTATACTACGAAAAGGCACTATTTAACCCTCTGGAGTCTAGGGGTAGGGAACACACTTTCACTAGCTGGGGCATGGTCACACATTTCATTCGATATCATAAACTTAATTCATGGCAAATAAATTATTTCTTATATATTTGTCTTAGTGTACTTTGTAAATATGTCAGATTTATGTTGACATCAAAGTACAGATTTGGAACAATTGCAGACACATTATGATTTGATCCCAGATATCTGATCACCAAAGTCTTGGCTACATGAAGATGGCTAAATGGTGCAGTTGCAACATTCAGTTGGATAAATAAATAAGAAAAACCGAACTGATGTCACTATTTCTGGCTCTTTTCATTGAATATGTAGCAACTTTCATGTGTGTGAATGAGCCACTGTCACCTGGCCACATCCCTACCCCCTTTTATGGCGCTGATGGGGATGTATCTGGATACACGCGTTTCATTGCTGCGCTGTCACCAAATTACCATGCGAATGCGATTTGAATGCGCGCTAATGCGGCTATTTAGAATGTGAATAGCGATCTTCGGGTGAGAGCGGTACTACACGCCCCCGATGCAGGAAAAACAAAGTAAGGTGACGATGCCGTCGACTCCAGAGGGTTAAATGTTATTCCCGTCTGGGGGTATGACAGCATCAGACGGCAGTAGGTCCAGTTGCCCCGCTGCCCCGTAACCAACCTGTGGCTTGTTGCAGATCCTGATCCGGAACCGTGCTACAGACCTGGATGCCCGCATGCATGACGGCACCACGCCACTGATCCTGGCAGCCCGGCTGGCGGTGGAAGGCATGGTGGAGGAGCTAATCAACTGCCATGCCGATGTCAACGCCGTGGATGACTTTGGTGCGCCTCTCGTTGATTGGTGCAGTGCTGTCAGGACATTTCATTCCACCATTCATTTATAAGCAGACATTGTACAGCAACAACAGCAGCAGCAATAACAATAATAGTCCTTATAATCAATAATAATCATTATTACTATTATTATTATACAATGTGAGCCTATAAATGAATGGCTGGATGAAATAATCATCATAATAATAATTATTATGACTGTACCGGTGGCCATGAGGAAGCCTGGGCTTTGGCTCTGTATTAGAGGTGCACTGACCCTATTTGCCCGCCCAGGTAAGTCTGCGCTCCACTGGGCCGCTGCCGTCAACAACCAGGAGGCAGCCGCAGTGCTGCTGAAGAACGGTGCCAACAAAGACATGCAGAACAACAAGGTATCACAGGAAGCCTCACACACACCCCACCGGCCAGCAAATCCCTCAGGATTCGGGGGGTCTCTCCTATAGCCCCCCCCCCCCCGTTAGCTGCACATGTTGCTGTTTAAGCTCCTCATGGTGAAGATTCCCCAAAACTGGTTAGTACAGTAGGGGAAGGGTTACAATTTATGTGCTCTCCCTGGGATTTGAACCCGTGACCCATGTGTTTTCAGTGTGACCCCTTCAGTAAGCACACAGGGCCATGCTGCACTGTTTTCCTCTTGCTCCTGCGGCACTGCTCACTGCTCGCCGCCTCCGTGTGGGGGGGCGCCCCCCCCGCGCGCGGGGCAGGCCAGGGG
>JABFEA020000119.1:16839923-16851765 GCA_019775915.2 Cyphomyrus plagiostoma | reverse complement strand
AATGGCCTTGGTTCACTTTTTTTCCCTTGCTCCTGGGGCACTTCTAACTTGTCGCCGCCGCCTGGTCCCCCCCCCCCCCCCCCCAGGAGGAGACGCCGCTGTTCCTCGCTGGCAGGGAGGGCAGCTATGAGACGGCCAAGGCCCTGCTGGATCATTTCGCCAACCGTGAGATCACAGACCACATGGACAGGCTGCCGCGGGACATCGCGCAGGAGCGCATGCATCACGACATCGTGCGCCTCCTGGACGAGCACAACCTGGTGCGCAGCCCCACCCTGCACGGCGGGCACGTGGGCGCCACCCTCTCGCCGCCGCTCTGCTCGCCGGGCAGCTACCTCATCGCCGGAAAGACCCCGGTCCAGGGCAAGAAGGTGCGCAAGCCGGGGGCCAAGGCTGGCAGCTGCAAGGATGGCAAGGAGCTGAAGGCGCGCAGGAAGAAGGCGGCGGAGGGCAAGGCCGCGCTCTCCCCCGTGGGCTCGCTGGAGTCGCCGCGCGCCTACCTGTCCGACGTGTCCTCGCCGGCCATGATGGCCTCGCCCTTCCAGCCGTCTCCGTCGGTGCCGCTCAGCCACATGCAGGGGCTTCCTGAGGCCCACATGGCCGTCGGGCACCTGGCGCTGGCACCCAAGCAGGACCTGGGCCGGGCGCCTTTCGACCCGGTGCCCATGCGCCTCTCCCACCTGCCCACGCCCAGCCCCAGCACCTCTGGCCCCATGGGCCTGCCGATGGGCTCCGGCGGCACTGTGGGCGCCGACTGGGTCTCTTGCCCGCACCCTGGCACGGCCCAGCAAGGCCAGTTCAACCCCATGAGGAACGCCACAAGTCAGGTGGCCCTACACCAAGCCAGCCCCGGCATGCAGCACGGCCTGATGGTGCCCCTGCACATAGCCCCCACCCTCTCCCAGATGATGAGCTACCAGGGCGTGCCGGGGGGGGCCCACCTCATGCAGCAGATGCAGCACCAGCAAAATGTGCAGCAGCCTCCCAGTATCCAGCTGCAGCACCAGAACTCCAGCACTGCCACCCTCAGCCAGAATTTCATCAGTGGCGAACTGAGCCAGTCGGACCTGCAGCCTGGACTGGTGGGCACCATGTCCATGCATACCATCCTGCCCCAGGAGACCCAAATCATACCCTCCTCACTCAACCAGGCTGTGCCCAGCACCCAGTTCCTCACCCCGCCCTCTCAGCATAGCTACTCTGCCCCCATGGACAACACCCCTAATCATCAGCTTCAGGTGCCCGACCACCCCTTTCTCACCCCTTCCCCCGGATCTCCAGACCAATGGTCGAGTTCCTCCCCACATTCCAATATGTCCGACTGGTCAGAGGGCATCTCCAGTCCTCCAACTAGCATGCAGCCACAGATAGGACATATTCCAGATCAGTTCAAGTAAGGAGACCATGTACGTACTTTCTTAGTCAAGGCGGACAGCTCATGTTCATTGAAATCATTCAAAAGCACTCCTTTCAAAACAATCTAATAAATAAGTGAAAAGTAAGATTTTTTTATAGCAAAGAGGGAACAGATTGGACTAAAGAAACCCCTTTTATATGATTTTATACTAATAACAATAATTATGTTGCATTCATTTTATATTTATTTATGTACTTTATGTTGGAAAATGACACAATGTCTTATTTATGTTGTATTGTGTTTTCTGGTAAAGGAATTTTTGGGGCCAAAGAGGTCAGGCCTGAGAACAGGAGGAGCAATGATGCTTTTTAAAGAAAAATAAGGGAACATTTTCTATGATCGTGCTTTTCTCTGCAACATAATAGTGATTAACATTAACACTGGTATTTATTGGCATCTTAAATTGTTACTGTAATTGGATAAAACACAAATCTCTCCTTTCCGTCTCCTGTTTCTTAACTGTGTGATACTTTATAAATTTATGTAAAAAATGTACTATGAATACTTTTTGTTTTTTTGAATGTTTTGTATTGTTTTGTGTTTCAGTATTAACTAGATTTATATTAGTCTTTTAACAGAAAGTAGATCAGACTTGCTTTGTTTCTCAGAACCAGATCACATAAGCTGTGGTTTTATTACTGATGCTTGCATTGAAGTTAGCCGCGTAGGTGAGAGGTTAACAGCTGTCGTCACTGTACACAGGTATATTCAATTACTCACCGTTAGCCAGAACCACATCTGTAGATCTACGGAAAGATTACACATTTGGTGGTTAGTATACCTTTGGCCAGAAGGTGGGACTGTATTTGTGACTGGTGGCAGCCCTGGTGTGAATGGAAAAAAGCCTCCCTTCAATAAAGAGACTAATGAACAATAAAATAATACAGAGGCTGGTTATAGGCCTCTGCTTTGACTTTCTGAAATCTGGCAAATTTTGTCTCGCCTTCACAGATGTCAGTCATTCGTGCGCTTTAAAGGAATGGATCTGTGACCGTTTCATTGATGTGTAAATAATGTTAAAATGAGATTTTGTTTCAGAAATCTTTAAGTCTTATATGTGTTGTGTCAATGTGAAGTGTCACTATAATAAGGTTTTTTTTCTTACACAGAAACATTGTATGTTACTCAGTGGTACTGAGTTAAATATAAATATATAACTGTAAAACACAGGAGTGTGTGGAACTCCTATAGTTAAAGAATAACAGAAATTCTGTGGCTATATAAATCAGAATGTAGTGATTTGCTTTGTAAGATACTCTGAGTATCCGGGGGGCAGAAACAGTGTATGAATGTGGCATTGTTTGGAAGCAGGACAAAATGTTGTCAGGTGTGGGCTCTAACCGTCACATTTTATTAAATAGGCCATGGGACATGTAATATAAGTGATTTTTAAAACAGTGACTTACCTGCAAAGTTGTAGTTTGCGGAAAGGAAATAAATAAAATGACAACTTCTTTGTAAAGTCTTTCGCAATACAATAAAGGCACCATTTTGGATCAAGATTTCATTGCTGTCAGCTGTGTGGATTTTTCACTCTGTACTGGTTCAGATCAATTAACTCTGCATACTTTTTTCTTCCACAAAAAGATCAATAGTAGCACACTTGTTTATTAAAAAAAAAAATCTATGTTCCCTTAGTAACATACCTCTTTATCTGAAGCAGTGTACTATCGATTAAGCAGGGTCAGCCTCTTCCTGGGGTGAGGAGCCTTAGGGGCCACACCCAGGGGCCCGATGGTGGCATCACTCTGCCAATCACAGGATTTCAGCTGGTGACCTTCTGGGAACAGGCCCTGAAGCCTAACCCTCAGAGCCCCGTGCCCAATCAAATTATTTTCCGTTCTGCATGGTCACAGCAGAGTGTGAGTAATAATACAGACATTTTATTGATCCTCATGACACACATATAGATGACAGGAAGCTTGGTAGGGAAGGGCAGACACCCACAAAGGCAGCAGCAGGGATGGGGGTTTAGGGCCTAATGCTGACTGAGGGAGACATTCTGGGCATAGATTCTGCCAGGGTAAAGCTGTGAGTAGGAGCCCAGCACACAGCCCAACAGGGGAAAGGCTACCGTCATGTCGGTGGGGCATGGAGCGGGCATGAAGCTGGAACGGTGCGGGCATGAAGTGGGAATGGTGTGGGCATGAAGCGGGCATGAACCTGGAACGGTGTGGGCATGAAGCGGGAACAGTGTGGGCATGAAGTGGGAATGGTGCGGGCATGAAGCTGGAACGGTGTGGGCATGAAGTTGGAAAGGTGCGGGCATGAAGCGGGAATGGTGCGGGCATGAAGCGGGAACGGTGCGGGCATGAAGCAGGCATGAAGCAGGAACAGTGCGGGCATGAAGCGGGAATGGTACGGGCATGAAGCGGGAACGGTGCGGGCCTGAAGCGGGCGATAGTCCACTTTGCAGCTCCAAGACAATAGAGAAGTTTATTAGGGAAACTGAGTAAAAAATAATTGGGGAAGCCACACATAACTAGAAGACACTAGAGGAGCAGAAATGGGCAAGAGAACAAAGTAACAGCACACATTGTAACACAGCAACCCTGAAGGAATAAATACAGGTAGGAACTTACATACGCAAACCAAACTGGGGAATGAAGAAGCAGGAGTGAAGGATGAAACAATTAACCAGGCACAGGACAATGAGCAATCAGTGGGATTAATCAACAATCATGAGGCACAGAGAAACAGGAAAGGCGTGAATCTAATAACGTATATCATGGAAGTAAGTGACTAGCAGGGAAACTAGGAAACGGAATCTAACAATAGGAATATAATAAACACAAGTAATAGATAACCGCAAAATGCAAAATCCAAAGTAGAAGGCAAACCACAAACTAGCAAGAAGACAACAAACAGAGAAGAAACATGACAACAAAAACTTTATTAGTTCAAATGAAGAGAGGAGGCTGGTCTCAAACACACAAGCATAAAGCTTATAGCCGCATGTTTAGCCCACAGAGCTACACAGCAGGCCAGCAAGCAAGGGAGACACATTAAGGACTTGAAGGACAAGAGGCCAGGTGGAGAACAGGATGACCAGCGACACCTGTTGGTCAAATGGGGAGGCTACACGAAGGGCAGGGACAGCTGGGCGTTGATCCTGACTAATGAGGTACTTAGGCAAGTATTTTGCCATAGCAATCTAAACTCTTCTTGTAGCTATTTTCATGTAGTGAAATACATATAAAATGTTTTGCATCCTTATCTAAAAAGGTATTAACAGGCCCATAAGATGCATATTGTGCTGACAGTGATATTAAATTATTTGGAGCATGTCATTCACAAACAAAATGAAACTTTTTTTTTGGTTCAGCATTACTTTCATACAAAGATAAATACTCACAAGTACATTTTCCCCACTCTGTGAGTAATATGACCCAAAACTGCTCTGAACAAGTATTGTGAGGCATTAATATTATTTGCCTTATGTCGCCCCCATGTGGACATGCTCATAAAAGACTTTAGTAGAAACAGCTTTTGTAATTTTGAGTTTTAACGGTTAAAATGGCTGATATTATGCCATTATAAATTGGTTCCAAGTCGCTGAATTGTACCAGCCTTTAAAAATAAAATGAAAACTTTCTACTAAAACTATTTAACTGTATGCTATTGTTGTGATCTCGGGTGCGCAGAACGGCGAGAGAGGGAGATCCAGGCAGGAGATCGTGAAAACAGGGTTTACTGTCCCACACACTGACATAAACAACGTTTTATGCCGCGTCTGCCGGAACAGACGCTGGCGCAGACTTAAATACAACCAAAGACGAATCACGGGACTGGCGTGCGGCTACGTCACACGGGTGGAAACAATCGGGAATCACACGAGGTAACGACGGGGGCGTGGCACACGAAGGGCAGGAACAGGACGGACGTCGCAGGACGTAACAGCTATATAGTGAAGTTCAGATCCTTGGTTATTTTCAGCTATGTACCAATTACCCCCACCTGGGGCTGGCATGTTTAAGTCCTCTCTCCCCATTCCTCAGTCCGGCAGGACGATGTGCTTGTAGTTAGCTGTAATTCAGTAAAAATGTTCTAAAATTGATTTAATATCAAAAATCATTACTTTAATTTGTCTATAAAAATATACATTGCAATATAAACAAGTAGTTTTAAGTAAAACATTCAAGTATTAATAAACCCAACTCATAGTTCTAAAAGAGCTCATTGACAAGCAGTCGTTCCTAATTTACAGAATTAAGCACTTCTCCCAAGATTTTCTGTGAGCTCTGTAATCATGAGGGGAAAATGTAGAATTTGTATGATTTATGTGCTGTTTGTGCTTTTTCAGGGATCATTGCAGACCCAAATGAGAAATACTGACAGTCAAACCAGGGCCACTGCTAGGATCTTACAACATCAGCTGCTCAGCCCAGAGGCCGAATTTGTCCGAGGGTCATCATACTGAGTCCTGTGCTCCTCTGACGTTATGAGGATGGGACTGATACAATGTATGCAATTCTAAAAATGAGAGCAGCGTTGTTAAAACACCTGAGCCAAACCACCATTTGGGACTCGTTTGCATTCATGTGGGGCTGCAGCCTCATGATCCAGCCTCCTGCAGGCTCAGTCCCTTTCCTGTGCTGTGATTGGCTGATGGGGATCAGCTCCCAGGACACCCATCAGAACAGAGGGTGCAGCTGGGCCGAACACCCTCTGAAGCACATTGGATATTAGAATAGGTCTGGCCATTACAGTACCTTATTGATATGCTGTATCCTGTACGCCTAGGGCTGGCCTGGAGTCCCCCACAATTAATTTTGCTGAGCTTGGGGGGGGGGGGCACATATCCTACATTTTGCTGGCCCACAAACCCATCAGCCCACTGGGAAAATGCTCGGTATGCCAGATGGCCAGTCCAGGGCCACTTCTAGCCTCCACAAATAAGGTAGTACTTATCTCAGTTTGGGTAATATGCCTGGTGTTCCTAAGGATCAAACTGGAGCACCATGCTCAGACTGCGGAGCTGTTATGTCATCAGAATGATACGCATTGGCTCACATTCTGTCCAGGTGCTGGGGAGTCAGCCAACTGTCATGTAGGACCTCCACTATTCTAAAGTAAAATGATGGGGGACATTCTAGGCTCTGGGCGGCAAAGTCTCTCACTGGCAAGCAGAACTGCCTCACACGTCTAGGGCTGGAGGGTCGAGTCTTGCTTCTACTATCTGTTTATGTGGCTGGGTTGCCATATTTGGTCAGCTGGCTGGAGTGAGAAATTCAGAAGTCTGCACGCACGTGCATTTACATGTATCTAACAATTTTATTACATTGTAAATAGTTTGTAGGGTTTGCAAACTGCCCCAAAACTTTTGATGTAGCTAATTTTAGGTCTATAATGGAATAGTATAGATTTTCTGATTCCTTGTATGACCGTGAGAGTCTGAAAGCGTGAGTGCCACGCCAGATGCCTGAGAGTGTATAATCTGGCCTCCCAGGTGTGTGTCCTAGCATCCCAGGTGAGTGATCTGGTATCTCTGGTGTGTCTCCTGGCAACTCAGGTGTGTGTCCTGGCATCCCAGGTGAGTGATCTGGCATCTCTGGTGTGTCTCCTGGTTAACCCAGGTGTGTGTCCTGGCAACCCAGGTGTGTGATCTGGCATCCCAGGTGTGTGTCCTGGTATCCCAGGTGTAACCATTTAAAAGATAACATTGTGCTGATATCCAGATGGTGCCATTGTAGCGCCACTGGTTCTGATGAACTCCGCTCTCCAGCTTCTGGTATGTGGTTTCCAGCTGCATGGCGAACTCTCCTCAGTACGCCCTTCATTCGGGATGCTGTCTGGTCATATCGATTCAGTCTGAAAGCTTTGCTGGCTGGATGTTTGGAATCATGCCACATGACCCTGTTCCATTAATTGGGTCAGGGATGTTTTAGCAGCTGTTCAAGCACCAAACTCCATTGCCTCAGCAAATATGTTTAATGGAACTACTTTATTTCTCCTATTTAAAAAGTGGTATAGTCCAATTATACTTGAGTTTGCTGAAGGTGATAAGTCATCCATACAGTGATGACCATGGCATTGGCCCAAGGATACTTTTACTTCTGTGTTGAATATGGTCGTGTGGTACAAAGGAGACACACCTGTACAGGAATTCTCTGTGTCCCTACCCCTCATAAGACATACATACAGGACTTACAGGAGTGTGTGGAGTCACAGCACAACGTCAGTCAGGGTGCAGCACTTCTGGAGCTGGGGGTCAAGGGTCTTACTCAAGGGGGTAATGGCAGCATTAATTTTGAGGCCTGGGGATTTGAACCAGTGATCTTGCAATCACTGTCACGTGCTTAACCTGCTGAGCCGCACAAAAGCACCCAGAGAGAACACGCCCTGTCTTTGCTTTGGGCTCAGTGTGGCTCCTCCTCCAGTGCACGACACATCCAACATGCTAACTCGTTTGGGACGACATCATCCAAATGTGTCTATGACCGGAGGAAGGCAAAAACAACCTCAGTGAGTTAGTCTCCCTCTGGCATTTAAGGCACCTTTGCCAGGGAATTCAGACTGAAACATAACTATAGGCTATAAGGGTGTTTATCACTACAGATATGCAGCCATATTCAGTGGTAGAAAACATGGAATTGAGACGGGATTTAGTTCATTGCAATTTTTCTGTTCTGATTTTTAAATTTACTTTACGTATTTATTTTTACAAAATGCAAATAAGCGTCTCTTAGGTTTTCTTATTCAGACACGTCGACAGATGCACTGCCTTTGGTATACATCTGTTGTTAATTTTGTTTGTGTTTTCAGTTTTAATAATAAATCATTTCAAAGCAAATTCTGTTTTCCCTGCTGTACTGAAATTGCACTGAACCATGACCTCCAAAACGAAGGTTTGTTGCAAACCGTGAATTCTGTGTACCATTAAATCCCTTGTCCTAATAACACAAGCTTCTGGAATCGAATGTAATTACTTATTTAGCTTCTTTTTCTCGTCATATTCCAAAGGGAAACAAAAGCATCTATCTCCTCTGATAGCCTATAAAGTCTCTGTTAAATGCTGCAGGGTTTATGCTGGCTGTCTTGTCACTGTTTGTTCTGCTGAGGTCATACACTGTACAGAAAATGTTACCCCCCTCTGCCAGATCATTCAACAAAGATTATTTTAAGAAGGCATTCTGGGAGCTTAGATATGGCTGCCTTTAATGATAGTCATGTGTCCAGGAAAATAGATTTTTTTCTTCATTAGAGCAGAAACAGAAAACATGCCACACCTTGAAATATCTGTCTATATTCTAATCACTTATTCTGCTCTAAGTCACAGGGGCCTGGATCCTATTCCGTAGTGCATGAATCAGAGGTGCAGTATGGATGGGATACCAGTACATCATAGGGCACATACATACACAACAGGCAATTCACAGCAAGTCACTGCTGTCAAGCTGCGTGCTTTTGGATTATGGGAGGACCCCCCTCCACACACACACACAGCAGGGGGGATTCAAACCCTGGTGGTATGAGGCAAGAATCCTTTCCAGGAGTGATAGGGGTCCTAAAAAAATGGGAACATAACTGGATTGGACTGGATTGGGGGGTGCAATATAAGATGCTTTCAGGGGGCCCAAAATTTTTAGCGATGCCCCTGGTACCCACTAGGCTTCCAAACTACCAAATGTTCAAACATTGTCACCATACCGGACAGGCTGCCCCATGAATGCAATACTAGTCAGATGTGTGTAGTGATAAAAATTTCATGGGCGGACAGGAGAGGAGCAATTCATTGCACAGCTGTCAAAATAAACATCTTTATAGCAGTACTGTGGTTTAGAGAATTAGGTTTCATGTTAAAGTTACAAGTAGTTTTAATTTTTCAAACAAATATTAATGTGCTGTTTAACTGGAAATGAAATGTGTTATTTAGGGTGGCTCAGTCGGTGGCACTGTGGCTTCACACCTCCAGTTCTGTGTGTCTGGGGTGTGTCCTGTACAAAAGCAGGCAGTTTTCAATGTCATCAACAACTGCAGTGGGCTTTTACATATTTATATCCGTTATGTTTGTACTGCGGACCCTTGAGTAACGACTGGCTTGACATACGAACAACTTAGGTTACGATGAAAATTTTAGTTTTGACCATCCATCCATCCATTTTCTCCCGCTTATCCGAGGTCGGGTTGTGGGGTCAGCAGTCTCAGAAGGGAAACCCAGACTTCACTCTCCCCGGCCACTTCCTCCAGCTCCTCTGGGGGAATCCCGAGGCATTCCCAGGCCAGCCGAGAGACGTAGTCCCTCCAGCGTGTCCTGAGTCTTCCCCGGGGTCTCCTCCCAGTGGGACATGCCCGGAACACCTCCCCAGGAAGGTGTCCAGGAGGCATCCTAATGAGATGCCCGAGCGCCTCATCTGGCTCCTCTCAATGCGGTGGAGCAGCGGCTCTACTCTGAGTCCCTCCCGAATGACCGAGCCTCTCACCCTATCGCTAAGGGAGAGACCAGCCACCCTACGGAGGAAACTCATTTCGGCCACTTGTACTCGCGATCTCGTTCTTTCAGTCACTACCCATAGCTTGTGACCATAGGTGAGGGTAGGAACATAGATCGACTGGTAAATCGAGAGCTTTGCCTTTTGACTCAGCTCCTTCTTCACCATGACAGACCGATGCAGCGCCCGCATCACTGCTGACACCGCACCGATCTAACTGTCGTCCTCCCGCTCCATCCTTCCCTCAATCGTGAACAAGACCCCGAGATACTTAAACTCCTCCACTTGGGGAGGACCTCCTCCCTGACCTGGAGAGAGCACTCCACCCTTTTCCGGCTGAGGACCATAGTCTCGGATTTGGAGGTGCTGATTCTCATCTCAGCTGCGTCACACTCGGCTGCGAACTGTCCCAGCGAGAGCCGAAGTTCGCGGTCCGATGAAGCCAACAGACCACGTCATCTGCAAACAGCAGACACCTAATCCTGAGGTCACCAAACCGGACACCCTCAACGCCCTGGCTGCACCTAGAAGGCAGCCCTGACAGCTCATGCGGACCAAGCTCTGGCACCGGTCATACAGGGACCAAACATCCCGGAAGGAAACCCGGCACCCCATATTCCCGGAGCACCCCCCACAGGACTCCCTGAGGGACACGGTCGAATGCCTTCTCCAAGTCCACAAAGCACATGTAGACTGGTTGGGCAAACTCCCATGCACCCTCCTGGACCCTGCTGAGAGTACAGAGCTGGTCCACTGTTCCACGGCCGGCGCGAAAACCACACTGCTCCTCCTGTATCCCAGGTTCGACAATCCGGCGGACCCTCCTCTCCACAAACCCTCAAATAGACCTTACCAGGGAGGCTGAGGAGTGTGATCCTCCTATAGTCAGAGCAAACCCTCTGGTCCCTCTTTTTAAGGAGGGGGACCACCACCCCAGTCTGCCAGTCCAGAGGCACTGCCCCCAATGTCCACGCGATGCTGCAGATGCACGTCAGCCAGGATTGCCCAACAGCATCCAGAGCCTTAAGGAACTCCGGGTGGATGTCATCCACCCCCGGAGCCCGGCCACCGATGAGCTTTTTAATCACCTCAGCGACCTCTGCCCCAGAGATAGGCGAGTCCTCTTTGGAAGGCATGTCAGTGGGATTGAGGAGGTCTTCGAAGTACTTCCTCCACCGACCCAAAACATCCCGAGTTGAGGTCAGCAGCACCCCACCTCCACCATAAACATTGTTGATGTTGCACCGCTTTCCTTGTTTTTGCTTGGCCTGCCGGTACCTGTCAGCTGCCTCTGGAGTTCCACAGGCTAAAAAGGCCCGATAGGACTCCTTCTTCAGCCTGACGGCATCCCTCACCACTGGTGTCCACCAGCGGGTTCGGGGATTGCCGCCACGACAGGCACCGACCACCTTGCAGCCACAGCTCCGGTCAGCCACCTCCACAATGGAGGTGTGGAACTTGGCCCATTCGGACTCAATGTCCCCCACCTCTCCCGGGACATGAGTGACGTTCTGCCGGAGGTAGGAGTTGAAACTCCTCCTGACAGGGGATTCCACTAGACGTTCCCAGCAGACCCTCAAGTTTGGGCCTGCCAGGCCTGGCCGGCTTCCTCCCCCACCACCAGAGCCAACCCACCACCAGGTAGTAATCAGTTGACAGCTCCGCCCCTCTCTTCACCCGAGTGTCCAAAACATGCGGCCGCAAATCTAACGACACGACTACAAAGTCGATCATCGAACTGTAGCCTAGGGTGTCCTGGTGCCAAGTGCACATATGAACACCCTTATGCCTGAACATGGTGTTCATTACAGACAATCCATGACGAGCACAGAAGTCCAACAACAAAACACCGCTCAGGTTCAGATCTGGGGGGCCGTTCCTCCCAATCACGCCACTCCAGGTCTCACTGTCAATGCCCACGTGGGCATTGAAGTCCCCCAGTAGAACAAGAGAGTCCCCAGGAGGAGTGCTCTCCAACACCCCTTCCAGGGAC
>JABFEA020000119.1:16811439-16821770 GCA_019775915.2 Cyphomyrus plagiostoma | reverse complement strand
GAATTTTGCGACTTGCTAATCGCGTTGTTTGAAATCGCGATTTCGATTTGAAATCGATAAATCGTGCAGCCCTAATCTTAATTCTGGAGAATGTGAGCACTAGAACTTTTCTTTGTTACAACTTAACCCAGGTCCTTCAGTTTGTGTTAGCATGCAGCTGCACTCTTTAATGTAGGTGAATTAACCTTACCATTTTCTAGAGATATGCATACAGATTTGAATATCAAATATCGGCACCAATATAGACCTATTATACGGATTGGTTATTAGCCGTGTGTGACCGATCCACGTCCGATACTTTTGGCAGTCTGTAAAATGAGAGCTAATTTTTTGTAAAATCGATTTCTACAATCAATTGCACAACTGCTTGAGATGCTCTAGCTGCATTGAAGCCGAACGGCAACTCTGCCCCTCGGTCTCTCTGCCCCTCGGTGGGTGTGAACGCAGTGACTTCGGCCTGCTGTAATGTCATGCACATACCCTTTGCAATAGGAGTATAAGAACAACAGAGGGTGATGATCTGAAAGTAATTTGCGGTTTTAACAACTAGTAGCACAGCGATTTGCAATCTTTGTAAAAATAAGTTTTGAGAGATGGAAGCAGCGTTTAGTGGAAAACCCCACTAAACAAAGTGAACGCACTTGCATTGTCTCACACGAGTAATATGAAAAAAGCAATGGATGATTTGGGAATCACTAGCTTGGGCTGTTTCTCCCAGCTTGACACAGGAGGGGCTGCGATCACAGCGAAGTGTAAGTGACGCTGTTGCCAGTGGGAGAAACATTGTGGGTTATTTTAAGCATTTTCCACTTGCTCTTTATACTCTTGGAAGATTCAAACTCCAAATCTCTCAAATGTTTAAAACAAGATGTACAAATGAGGTGGAACAGTACGTTATGTAGGTTTCTTGTAGCCTAATTAAAGATTTTTCGATAGTTTTTTTTTTTTATCTACAAGTTTAAAGTGTGTGTGTGTGTGTGTGTGTGTGTGTGTAAATATTTATATAAACACTTATTATATTAAAATATTGAAGTAAAAAGAAGCTATTGTATCAGAATCTGTATTGGCAGTTGTGTATGGGAATCGACTTGGAATTGGAAAAATGTGGATGGGCCCCTCCCTTCCATTTAAGCATGTGCATTTCCCAAACGCCTCCCCTGTTTAATAGGCATTATATTAACTTGCTTTGCTACTTTTGAATGTGCACTTACTTTGTGCAGTATCATTATGCGTGCATTGTTTGTTAGTTGACTGACACACCTGTTTTCTGCCCTCTGCCCTCCAGAGCACATTCCGGAAGAGCTGCGGGACCCCTTCTACACCGACCAGTATGAACAGGAGCACATCAAACCACCTGTCATCCGGCTTCTGCTTTCTGGCGAGCTCTATTGCCGCGTCTGTGCCCTCATCCTGAAGGGTGACCAGGCGGCCTCTCTGCAGTCACACCAGTCTGTGATCCAGGCGCTGTCCCGCAAGGGCATCTACGTGATGGAGAGCGACGACTCGCCCGTCTCGGAGTCAGACCTGGGTTGTGCGCCCATTAAGATGGTGAGCGTCTCTGCATGTGCGATCCCCATTACCTCTCCCACTCTTGTCGCCTATTCGGGATGTTGTGCTCCTATATGCACTGTGGTAGTGAGCCTGAAGAGGGAGGGCCTCTGAATGGCATTCTGCAGAATGTCTGGGGGTTCTGGGTGCCCTCTGTGCCCAGCCTTGTGTCCAGTCTTATCATAATAACATAGCAATTTAAATCCACGGCTAAACGGGTGTCACCAAGCGCTTCCTGCTGTGATGTCTTATCGAAGTCTAACTGGTAAATGTGGCCATTGTTCATTGTTGGAGGGCAACCATGTATCGTTGTAAATGGGGTTTGACTGGCACAAAACTGAATATGAAACCACTTGTTTTTTTCAGTACCGTGTCTGTACTTGAAAGCAAACTGGGTGATGATGCAGAGGATATGTGCTGCTCGTTAAAGTGGCTGCTTATTGCTTTCTGGACATGATTACAATGCCACTTCTTAGGCGTTTTATTGGATTTGAATAGGCAAAGATTGGCTTCGTTAGGGCAGAGCGTCTGTTTGAAGGACTGTGTGCTTTGCTTTCCGTTTTGCATTGTCAGATGGTCTGTCAGTGTCGTTTCCTTGTTTAATGTATTGATGATATGAGAGAGAAGCCTGGTCAGATGCCAGCCATTATAATACTGGTATCCAAATCTTCTTTTTTTTTTTTTTTATTTTTTTAAATCTTGGTATGTTTTGGAGTGTGCGTCTATACCAAGTACTATGGTCACAGTGTGGCAGATTAAGGGAAATGGAGGAGACCATCTCTCCTCTGTTCTGGTGCCAGTTTAGCAGTGTTTTACGGCAGGGAGCGCCGTGGCTCATGTGGAGTTACCCACTCTGACCTCGTCCGCAGCGCCCAGCCTCCTTCCTGCTTTCAGCTGCTTGCTCATTTCGGCAGCCACTCGCTTTCTGTGGGTGACCAAAGCCACAGCCGCCACATGTTTTGCATTATTCATCTGAATTTCCTTTACCGAGCTGAATTGCGCACAATAATACTGTAGTATTCAAATAAGGACGCAAACACCCTAGGTGGCCTTCGGCTTGTCATAGCTGCACCACATGCCATGTTCTCTGGCTCCAATGCGGTTCTGGACTCTGTGCTTTTTATTCAGGCTGTTTCTGATGCAAAACAACCAAGTGGCACAGATTAGTGGGCTGTGGATCTGTGTGCTACCACACCCATTTAGAATTCTCTGCTGTATAGTTTGTGCTATAGTTCTGTGATGCTTCAGTAAGTCTTATGTAAAATATATTTTGGGAATTTTTGGCAGTGACTGCATGGATGTTTTCCAAATGGTAGAATAATGTTCACTCACTGGTTCGCGTTAACATTTGACAAGCCTGAATTCTGCTGTAAGATGTGAGCTTGCTTGGATCAGTCCATCCAAACCACAGTCTGTCCTGGTGACCCTCCTTGGCCTTCCTCCTGTGGTTAGGAAGCTAATGTAGTTGGCCTGGTTTTGTCTGTAAAAAGGCTTCGTTGATCAGCCCTAATATATTAATCTAAGCTGGTTTATTTGCAGTTGATGTTGGAAGTTTGTTGTGTAGAGGTTATCTACAGAAGGGATTCGTTTTTTTTTTGTGACGTAAGGTGTGTTCCAAAGCATGCTGGGTCACCAGAATTATTTTAAGTGAATAAGTTGTGGTATGAGGGGGCAAAATCATTGCTTAAAAAATGTCAGCTGATATATTATTAATCACAACAACCTACTTTGACGGTTATAAATATGGATTTGTGTTTCGGTTTGTATTAAAGGCTGTCTGAGAATATCACTAGGTTGGTTTACGTTTGCTTCTTTCTCTCCCCCCAGCTTAAGGTGGTCAGCCTGTTCTAGTTCCCTCTGTGGTTTGCTTCCAGCCACGCTGGTGAGCATATTTGCATTTATCAATGGGATAGGAGATTGCGGGGTGGGTGTAGTCAGTCTCTTCCAGTCTGCAGCCTGTACCCCCTCCCTGGCCATATGTGTTCTTCCACCAAAGCGGGTGCTTTTGTGAAGCCTACTGCACAGCCCAACCCAGTTACCACGGAAACACAGCACTGTTGGTTGGTCCTTCCCCGGCCAATCAGCCGTCTTCCCCACAGTGGACACGTGCCATTGACGGACGCGGAAGGATTGTGGAGAAATCAGTGCATAAGCAGACATTAATATTCGCCCAGCTCAAATCCTGGTACAACTGTGCGAAAATGCCTCCGAACATGGCAGACTCAGCACAGAGCCGCATGCATCCTACCGCCCCTCTGCCTGGTTTCCATGGAAACCACTGGCTCACTGACAGCTTTTGGGCTGCAGTAGTATGTGTGACACACCTGAAGGGAATGAGGGCTCTCCTCTGGATTACTGTTACCTGAACCAAGGCAGTGTTAGCACCCACTCCAAATCCTTTGTTATGTCTTCCTTCACACAGGATGAGATTTGTATTTAAATGTGCAAAGAGAAAACTGAAGACTATTAATCCATATTAAGCAAGACTGAACAGTCCTGAAACACACATACTTGAATAGTCCTGCAGGACTTACTCTCTTCTCCTGATTCACTGTGATCAGTTCTGCTGCTGTTTAAATGTTCCTTTCAGTTTTGGTTATGACTTTGTCACCCTTGAGATATACAGTGCCCGCCGTAATGTCTGGGACAACGGTATGTTTGGGACAAATGTCTAAGTCTTAATACTGGGACGGTGTATAAAAAGTGTTGTAATTTCTGCATGGTGAAACGGAAATGTATGCAAATAACTTTGTATTAAAGTCTGGAATGTGTACTTTAATCATATCTGAATAGTTCAAAATTTCAAGTCAAACTGTGGAGCAGTGGGGTGAATCGTGGAAAAATGTCTGTTCCGAACATTATAGAGAGTACTGTAGAAGTAAGAGACTTAAAAATATCCAATAGCACTGTGAACATGATATTGTGATGGATGGATAAACTGAGATATATAAACAGTGCCTGAAATGAAAATCACATGACTGGCTGGTAGCAAACTGTATGGCTTTCTGGGTTTATAAAAAAGCAATGTGTGTTATTGTGTCAAACTGAATTTCCAGTTCAAATAACAGTTGCTTCTTGATGTTTTGTGACACAACATGTTGGTTAAAATGGCTAAATTTCAACCATAAGTTGAAAAGGTCCTGCAAAGATGAGGCGAGAGGCCCTTTTCCGGATGACCATGAAGGGCCTGCACAGTACTGCTTCTGGTGGGGGGGGCACTGTATTTTAATGCTCTAAGTTGTGCCGCACAGGTGCCCCTTCCCGGTGTCACAGTCTAGCAGGGCAGGTTTTGGCACATGTCAAAAAGGGCAGCCTCTGCGTGCCAGCCTGCCTTCCCGCGCTTGACAGCACCCTGGGACTGAAGGTGCCAGCCGATGAGCACAGCTTGTAGCTGCCACCTCCCGCCGCGCCCGTGGAAGGGCTGGGTTTCCGCCAGCACGTGCCACAGTCCAGACACAAAGGAAGCGGCGCTCCGGTCCCCACGTGTCACTAGGGACAGGCAGCGCCCACGCAGGGGGAAGCTGTAGCCGGCGCCTACGCTGTGTCGGCGGCTGCCACTGCATCCTGGGAGGGGGAGAGCAGAGGGAGGCTGCCAGCCTGCGGCGCGACGGCCTGACACTCCCTTATCTCCAGGGACAGCACTTTGGTTCCACCTGCTCATCCTGTCCCCTGTGAAGATAATGCCCCCCTTATACATTTAAGTGGGTATTTCCTGCCCCACCCTATGAACTAGTAGAGTGAGGTCATGTGCAGCTGGGGAAGGTGGATCTGAGGCAGGAGACGCTCTGCCAGGCTTGGCTTCACACTGCGAGGTCTGAGTGTTTTGCACGTCAGCGTTAGAGGCTCATTGCACAGATTTATATACATGTTATATTGTGTGTGTGTGTGTGTGTGTGTGTGTGTGTGTGTGTGTGTGTAAAAAATAATAAAATACATGTACACACACGCTTTGGATTAGGATTTTTTTAACAGCAGTGGCCTTTGTTTCTTTTGGTTGAGTTTTCACCAAATTTGGAAGTCTTGCTTGGTCATGGGTTTATTTTTATTTCCTGACAAAATGACTCAGGAATTGTGTGTGAATATGGCCCTCATGCTGAGGAAGGCCTGTGATTTTTAGAAGCAGGGTGGGGGAGAGCACTTCAATGTGACATGAAATAATAATGAAGGCAAGCCGGAGGTGGTATTCATCCCGTACTCTGTGTGTATGACAATTCATTATCTGAGAAGGACTCAGACCTTTCATTTCTGTTTGTGCATGTTTAGTTAATATGAAGCGAGTGAGCAACATTAATCACACTCAAACGATGCTCTGCTTGTTTCACACCACGATTTTGAGGAATAATGTGTGAAGTTAGTTAATACTTGCCTTTAATTTTGGACACATTATTCCTGGGTTTCCAGTAGACAGTTAATCTTTGAGTTTTATCGCTTGGTTACCCGTGTGCGCCCCCTGGCAGTGGCACTGTGGGCTTGTGGGGGGCATATCTTCATGGCAGGAATGATGAGCATGAATTTGTCCTTTTGTCAGTATTGTTGCTGTTGAATGTGTACATGTTTGATAATCTGCGTTACGCTGGATGAACTGTAACTCTGGTCTGTTAAAACATGGCAGGTTCCTGACCAAGAAATCTATTAATGGCTGGTTGTGCTTGTTTTTGCTTAATCATTTGCTTTGACCTTACCCTGTGAAACATTATGTATAATATCAAGCTACTGTCAATATCAAAGAATTCAATTGAATAGTGTTGCTTATGATGGTGTTTGCCTCAAAACTGCTGTAATTGTACTATTGTCACAAAAAATTGACTTTCTAAAAATAAATACAAATCTTAAGAATGGTTGGTGACATGGTGCTTCCTACAAAATGCTCTCTGTAATAGGAGAGGAAAACAATGTTAAATGTCATAGTAGTAAAAAAGTTGTTGTGCACCTAGCTTGGTATGAGATGCAGGTGGTGTTCCTGCTGAATTTAATATAGTGGTTTTTCAGGCAGGGCTCTGGGCACGCCTCTGTCATCTTTCATGCTGTTCTGAAGGTTTAACTGCTGCTATTAACACCGTTGGCTAATTCTGTACAACATGTTTTTTCTGAGCTTTTTCTGAGACTATGGACCATTGAGCGCTGCACATGAAAAGGTTAGTGTGCTGTTTACGTAATTGCACCACTACATTTGCGTCTTCCTTTCTGCACGCAGTTTAATGATGGGTTTGGTGGAGTTACAGTAACAGCATGTTCAGTAAAAACTAAAACATTTAAGCAGTTCTCAGAGTAGTTCTGTCTTTCACTCTTCACATTGCTTACTTCACAGTAGAGCTGGGTGATATGGCAAAAAAAAATCAATTTTCCTGTATACACCGAGGTCGATAATTATCAATATTAGTTTCACAACGCTGTTCCATGTAATGTAATAAAAACCCTATTCTGGCAAAAATGAATACAATTTTCAATTGTATTCATTACCACAAACAAATACTAATTTTCCAACAAATTTTACTGTTTGCATACAAAATTCACTTAATTATAAAAGGTTATTGATTTTCAAGTATTCAAAGAACATAGCTCAAATGAACAAAACCATGTAGTAATGTAACAATGTGCAGTACTGTATAATATAGCAAATATGTTAAAGGGCAAACATAAAATAAAGCAGGACAGAACTGATTGCAACAAGTATCTTCCTCTATTCTTGGTCTCTTAAACTTTTTTAAATTCTCAGGTAGAAAAGAAAAACGAAACATTTATTCATAAAAAAGCCAAATCATGATTAGCCACTTTTGTCCGGCACTGCAAAACATCACCATGTGTCACTGTCACATGGTACAAAATCATCGTGAGAGCAAGACAACTTGAGACAGACCATGCCGCACAAACTGGAACCGCCTCCGTGATGACACAACTTTGCCCTTATTGGCTGATTTTAGTCACATGCATGACATTTGTATCCCAGGAAGTTCCAATGCGTTATCTGCCATTTCTCCCGAAAAGCATATAAAGCAGTGAGAACTGGTATTCAGTTCATTTACCTGGTAAAATAAAGTTTAAATTAAATAAATGCTCTAATAGTACACGTAAGTTAGGGGTTTATTGTTAGTTACTGTAATGTTGCGCTGCTTTATTTGTTTAATCGTCGAGTCTGTGAAGAAGGCATTCAAGTAAGAATTGCATTGTACTCTGTACGTGACAATAACTTTGAATCCTTGAAATACATGTATTTGATCTTTTTACACCGGGCCACTATACACACTAGTTTTATTCACTGCTAACAGTTTGTATCAGGAGTTTGTTATTGTAAAAAGTAATGTGCATGCAGGTGATATTTGTATAGATTTATCTACACCCTTCTGGCAGTGCTGCCATTGCAGTCGGGTCTTGCAGACTACAAGGAGTAGAAGTCTGACTTGGCCGCAGTGAGTTTGTACTCCACCCCTGCAGCCGCTGGCAGATCGCGTGTCACATCACATCAGCTGCAGACAGACCTAAGCCCAAGTCAAACGCACCCATTGCTTTTTTTAAGGGAGGATGGGCAAAATTGCAACGTTGTCTGTGATTGGCTGTTGTGCTGGCGTTCAGTAAACCTCTGCTCGATAGGCCATTGAGTTGTCTGTCTCAGGCCTTCCTCTAAAACGGAGCAAACTTGGTTGATTGAGTTTTATATTCTATGTGTATCATCGTGATCGTCCTCATTTTTTTATCGATTAAAAAATCGATCGTTTTATCGCCCAGCACTACCTCACAGTACAGGTGAACTGTTATGTAGCCAGTTATAATAATCTTTAATATTCAACAACCTGTTAAACTACAATTGTACAGCTAGCATTGTTAATGTAATATTGTGTAATTGCAAATATTCAAAGACTTGTGAACTGTGTATGTAGAAGAAATTAACCCCCTGGGGCTGTCAAGAACAGAGGACTTCATCTGTCCGAACTCATGTTCCACTTACGTGTGAGATTATTCACAATTCAAGCCTCTGACTGATGCTTTCTGAGCCACGTCTGGTTTTTACTGGGGGGAAAAGTTCACTAATCACGAAGTGCTTGTCATCTGTCACATCCACGAGTAGTAGTCATGTGCTTTTATCCATTGTAGAGTTAATTCTCCACCAGTAACTGGAAAAGATCTGGTTTAAAATTTTCCGTGCGTCATGCAGTGCTTGGCACCTGTTATGATTGTGAACGTGCCGTTGTCCGTTTCCTCTGGTCCTGCTGTATGGACTGTCCCCTTGTACGCTGTAATGTAATACTGCTTTATAAAGTGTTGCCTATATGTAATTTATACCTTACTAAAACTAGATTTCTCTTTACTTGTTCTGTTAGCCATAGTAATTCTTTGGCCAGGATTATTTAATTTTATAGGATTGTGGCTGCATCTTGTAGCTGGGTCCTCACCTCCCAACGGTGAGGGTCACCAGTCACTTGTAGGGATGCCCATAGCTGGCATGGTTAATGAATCAGCAGTTGCGGGTGGCTTTGTTGCTTGTAGAAACGCCTGCCATTTGATCTGTGAAGCTCAGGGATTTCACATCCTGCAGCAGTTATCATCAAGAGAGAAGCTGATGAAGTGTGGAGTGAGGGATTGTGCTTTGTATTCTGAGGAGGGACCTGTCTGCTGGCTTACTGTCCTGTGATGCACCCTCTTTCTGTACCATGCGTCTATGCTATATCTGTTGGTGAAAGCATAGCCTCTGGGGACATTTTGGTTATTTTTTTCCAGTTGTTGGTTTAACTGTGTCTTCCCTGGACAGAGTGCCCACATGGCCATGATTGACGCTCTCATGATGGCCTACACTGTGGAGATGATCAGCATCGAGAAGGTGGTGGCCAGTGTGAAGCGCTTTTCTACCTTCAGTGCCTCCAAGGAGCTTCCCTTTGACCTGGAGGATGCCATGGTCTTCTGGATCAACAAGGTATGTACCTTATGACCAAGATGAGTCCGGAATATTTTAAAATAAAATATCCGTGAAGCAGGTGGCATTGAGGTTCTGCACGCTGGAGGTTGTTGGCCAAATTGCTGTTTGGCTCTATTGTTGTACCCTTCAGAGAGTTACTGTGTATGAATGGCTTTAGTAAAATATCCTGTTGAAATCGTAGATAAGCAGCATCCAGATAAGGCAAATGCATAGCGCAGCAGATGGCGTGTTGGTTAAGGACCTGGATTGGTATCCTGAGGTTTTGCAGAGTGTCATATTAGGCTCTGCTTAAGCCACCTTGTGCATGGCACATACCTAAAATTTCATCAGTGAAATGGGTAGAAATCTTGTAGTCGCTTTTGTGTAATAGCATCACGTTTCTGAATGGGATGTCGATGTTAGGTAATAAAAAATGAAAAGGCTTTGGGACTCTGTAGGTAGGTAGTATTAATCCAATCCTCATTCCTGATTTATTATTCCACACTCGTGTCCTCAGTAAGGCAATCCCACCCCCCATACATGTTCTGCCATTACCTTTCTTATCAATAACAAAGAGGTGTTGACTCTGAGACCACACTGCTGTTGCCCTAGTGCAGTCTCTCCATTTTATTCAGTCAGTTGCCCCTGGGCAGGCCTGTGCTTACTCTCAACTGCTGTTTTATAACACAGTGGCTCACGTTTCCCCACATTTCCTTGACTGTCCGGCCGTCTTCCAGCTCTGCCAGCTTAGGAATGGCTGGTGACTCGGCAAGTTTTGGAATCTTGTAACCGCTCGCTCTCTCGCTGGCTGTCTCGCTCTCGCTCTCTCGCTGGCTGTCTCGCTCTCGCTCTCTCGCTGGCTGTCTCGCTCTCGCTCTCTCGCTGGCTGTCTCGC
>JABFEA020000119.1:16793046-16804804 GCA_019775915.2 Cyphomyrus plagiostoma | reverse complement strand
CCGGCGCCCCGCTGGGGGCGCGCTCGTTGTGGCTGGGTGTTGTGGGGGGGGGGGGGGAGTTCTGTCACGTCCCGCTCCAAATGATCCTCGTGTGTGCCATGCCCACCTCATTACCCAGTGTTTTTCCCTGATTGGTCTCATCTGTCGCTTGTTCCTGCCTGCCTGTCTGGTGTATTTAGTCTGCGTCAGCGTAACATCCGGCAGACTTGTCATTGATGTTCGTGCTACCTGTTCCTGTGTTGGCATGTTCGTGTTGAAAAAACCCCATTTCCTGTACTCCCGGCTGGGCTTCCCTGATTTCACCACTCGACCGCAGATGCAACATGACAGCCATTACCTTTAGAGTGTGACTAGACTTGTTAAAGTGCATAATAATATAAATCCACAGCCTGGAGGTTTCTGTCTCATCATGGCCAGAGAGTGTGTGTTGACATTTAGAATTCTTGTGTACCTGTTATCAGAATGCATCATGGTTTGGAAGGAGCTGGACAGCAGGTGTGCATTTACCTGAAATGTGCGGATTCATCCAGTGCAGAACTCTCTGGAATTACTAGTCATGCGATCATTTCTGCTTGAAGGCTTTATGATAATATTCAAAAGAATCCTTGCTGTTGCAAGGTCTTGTCTTGATTGCACTACAGGGTGTTCAGCCATTAAGTCAGTTTATTCAAATTATAGTTCAATACTATACAATATATGCTGCCATAAATCCAAAAAAACACATACACAGTTGACCTTTTACAATTACAATCTCAACATCTTCATAGTCACTATTTTGGTTTAGTTATACTATCACACTTTATGAAAATCAATACAGAAAACTATTTCAAATGGAGTTGGTGTGTGGATCCAGGGCTGAGGACACTGTACCTCTTGTTGGAAGGTTACCGGTTCCAATCCCAGGACTAGTAGAGTGATTTCACCATTGACAGCTTGAGGCAGGGCCAGCTCTACCTGTTCATATGGCCTTAAGCAAGGAGTTACTGGGGGGCCTCATACCAATTAAGTGTTTTGCGCAGAACTATTACTCATAGAATTAGTTCTGCGTGGGCAATAGTGTTTTGCAAAGCAAATGGAATATTTCTCAGACTACTATCAGTAAATCTATAGTTAAATGCACCCTCTCAGTTCTCCCTAAAATCACTATGCCTAAGGTAGGGTGTCTGCATTTCAGACCGAAAGCTTGCATGCATATAGGCTAAAGACTTCCAAACTCAGTGTTTCACAGCTCCACACAACATGTGACCATACCATACAAGGCAATGCCACTGAATAATACTAAAGTGTACGTAAATGTTTAACCAGCTGAAAAATTGATATAGTAAATAAAGGTTGAAATGAATTTGTCTCTTAGCTATTATTCTGACTTTGAGAAGAAAGTTATGGCAGCATGACGTGTGGAGTTGGGAAACACTGAGTCAGAAAGTATTTCACCTAAAACTTTTGGCCTCTACAGTATATTGTGAGAATTAACAGCACAGTAGCACATAAGCAACCAGACAATCAGAAGATTTATGCACATCATGTTTATTATGTTTCAATTTTTTTAATTTCTTTTGCGACTAGGCATAGAATGAAGCACTGATTGAAACTGTAACGAGACAATTCTGCATTTAGCCAAACACACACGTTACAGCTACATGCACTGAATTCTTCAGTACAGACCTCCAAGTGGAGTGTGACTTGACAATTATCTAATAGAAATCCGTTATCAAGAAACAACTTCATATCATACTGAGTAACAGGAATCAATAAGTGAGTACGGTATGGGAATTCATCCTAGAGGACAATATACTGAACCGTAAATTAGTAAAAACAAATGCAATTAAGGATTTCTACCTATTAAGCGTTTCCTTTCTCCTTACATCAAATCTCATATCACCCACTGAAGACGAGAATAACCGTCTCACACTGCTCTCCAGCCATTTCTACTATAACGTCTTACTCTTGTTATGGATACGTGAACCTGCAAAGTTCTGCATCATTCGCTGTGCAGGAAGCGAATCTGCTGGGCGTGTGCATAAATGCATTAAAGTGAAACCACAAGAATATTTCGGTTATCAGGATGATGTTACCCAAAGCCTGTCATCTGTGTCTTTCTTTGACGTCAACGTTACAAGTATCACTTTGGCCAGCTTCCTGTTTAAAGGTAGCATCTGAGGTCATAACACACCAACAAGGTCAACACAAGTCATTCATTTGGTCTTGTATATACATTAACGATTAAAGAGAAATCCTGGGTGTTGTTGGCATCCAGAATATTATGGGTTGCCCGTGGAAGCTCTTGCAAGCATTTCCTCCTTTTTCAGCACTAAAAGTCACTCACATCAGTGGCAGACTTGCTTTTGCTTCAGTTTACTGAGAAATATTACAGGGTATTATAGTCACTCATCAAGTCAATAAATAAAGCCAACAATTCATAACCAAGACATAACCAAGAGAATGAAGCTACAGCTAAACAGTCTATTAAAATGAACAACAAATATTGTTACTATAATGAAAAAAAACACCTACCCATGGCTATTAAAAAATCATTTATAACAAAGCAATCATCAAAAAAAAAAATGTAAGGCAGCATTGCAAAGAGCACGTTAACTAGTCAATCAGAGACGCTCAGTACTTTGAATCATGACATTCTTCATCTTTTTTTCTTGCAATTATGACAGCACCATAAATGTTTGCAACTCTTAGTCCAAAAAAATCTCCCTCTTTGGACTTCTTATAAATAAGTATTGGTTAAATAATCATATAAATAGTCAAATAAATAAGTATGGCTCTCAAGAAACTGTCACATGAAAGAGACGATTGTCACCCGTTAACAGAGGTCTGACCTATGTTAGATTCTGCAAAATAATAAGAAGACTAAAAGACACCTAGAGAATTGAGAATTAGATCATACTTCTCATGCACATCAGATGATACTTGTAAAAAAAAAAAAAGCAAACAACAGTATGTTACATCTGCGAAACAAAAAGTGTCTAAATATCTTCTTTATCCTGCTTTGACTTAAACATCTTCTACTTTGCAATAAATATCAAATATGACATTTTTAATCAGACAAGTAAACGCTTTTTAATGGCAATGAAATATGTATTTGAATATTGACTAATATCTTAAGTGTTACTTGAAAATAATGGAAAAGTACAGGCCAAGATTTTCAAATGTTACCGGCCTGCTTCATAACCAAAGGAAATTTCTCACAGCACAGTTCTGTGGGCATCCTGCATGCAACCACAAATACATCTTCTGTCATTCTGAGCAAGGCGAGTACATAAACGACAGGGCCACCAGTGCCAAGCAGTAATGCATGAGAAATTAAATGTTGGTCACTGCAACAAGGATGACGATTACCATCAAAACCCTTTAACCCGTTAACATTTGCCATTCTGACATTTACATCAAAAGCAAACCACAGTGGTAAACGTAGCTATTTTTGTAACCAGCGGTTATGTGAAAGCAATTTAGTGCGACTAGCTAACTGCAATGAATGTTTTTCACACTGCACATGGATATCATGTTATGAAAGATCAAAGAAAGAATTAAGTATTAAGAAACTACATTTCATGTATGCAAGAAGCAATGATCATAATCAGAATCTTAAAAAACATTTCGGCCAATGTCAGAAAGTCCAATTTTTTAGTTCTCTGTTCTTGCGTTTCTATGAATCAACAGTTGCATAACAGTTGGTAACATAACTTACATAATTTTTGCATAACAGTTGGTAGACCAGGTGAAGGACAATTTTTGAATGTTTAGCTGTTTTGTAAAATATTTAAGAAATAAATAAAAAAAAGTTTTGACAACACTCAAAGAGTGGAAGATGATAACCAAATTGGCACATATGCATTTAACATATTCTTTAGGAGGTCGTTAGCGTTCTGTGCACTCTGCAGTAAAATCTGGAATAATTTAAATATCATGAAAAATTATACTTATTTTTAGTATGAATGTCCTGCCACATACATCACTGATACAACGAAGATGAAAACGCTAAGGAAAACAGCTGAACTGTAACCAAAATGTCATCATATTACTGGATAGCTGGGTACATAGCAAGCGATACAGTGTTCTGTTGGTGATCAGTTCCTAACGCCTTGACATTTACATATTTATTATTTGTTAACAAATATTATAGCTCCTATTGGTGTACTATCCATCCATCCATCCACCAACTTATCCCAGTCAGGATTAGCGCGGAAGCCTGGCATCCATCCCAGACAGCACAGGGCACAAGGCTGGGGTACAGCCTCCAAAGGAAGCCAGTTCATCACAGAATGCAAAAAGACACACATGCTCATACGCTATGGGCAATTTAGGGATTCCAGTTAGCCTCACTGCATGTACTTTGGGGAAGGCGGAGTCCCAGAAAGACACCTGCACAGCAAAGGATCTAAACTCACACACAAAGTGGAGATGGAATTCACACCCCCAACGCTGTATGTTGGAAAATCGTGACAGCAACCGAGACACCGTGCCACTCACACAGTACACTATGATTTAATTATTATTGCCACTTTCTTTTACATTTACCACATATGATTGGAAGCCACAACATGTGGGGAATGTTATCCATTGTAGAGAGCTGCTGGTTAAGGAACTCTACATTATGATGCCACGAATATTGCCAAGAGGCACAGTAAATTTGTGGATTGCGAGTTACCACATGGTTACATCAGAAAAGGCTTGGGATGAAAGCTTTCAAAAAAAATTGTGCAACATATTGCTCCAATGTGTAAGCAGCAGTTCAACAGAGAGAGAGATTTTTAGACAGATTATTTCAGGTGACAAACATAGTCAAACAAGTTATCCTTGTTTATTTCCTTACCTACTTGTCTGTCAAGGGTTGAGCAGCCTCTACCCTGTTCTCCTAGTAAACAGTGCAAGATTAAAAGCAAGTGTAACACACAAAGAAGCTGCAAAGCAACATTTGGGGCCAAGATGATTTCACGACAACGATCCGAAACACCTTCAGTTCGAATCTGAGCCGAGCCATGCTTCTTCGGGAGAAGATTTCCGCAGAAGGGGCACATTTGTCTAGAAACATCTAATACTCGGGCCCATTCCCCTAGCTAGCCACGTGGTTCGAGAAGCTAAAGCATTCATTTGAGCAGAAGCCCGGAGATTAAGTCATTATGATACTACAAGTCTACTACAGCAGCCGTCATCTTCACCACACCCAGGGTAAGACGACTGCCGTTGGCTTTCTTTTGCCATTTCTGAGAAATATGCTCAAATAGTACCTCTATTGTTAACTTAGATTACAGTTACCACTATGTCTTTATGAACATGTAATAAAATGACAAACCAGTACATTACAAAGTGCTCACGACATTGTTTCACCAAGGTGCAAAGCCAGGGCTGCTTGCTCCTGCTGGAAGTAGGACCCATCCTGAAGAAGGGAAGATAAAACACACACACACACACACACACACACACACACACACACGCACACACACATTAGGACTTTCCGGTTCCATAAGAACACAAGCATATCATGTTTGTGCCGGGCAGACCCCCAACTCCGATAAAGCGCCTTACAAACTTGTCTGCACACCTCCCTGCGGGAACGGAATGCCGGAATATAAATGCTACCACTGAAAATTCAGCGCCGTGAGACACTGGTAGGCTATTGTTGAAATGGAAGCATGTCACATGTACCCGAATCACCTCAAGTGTGTCACTGAACAGCAATTCAGGTTTTAACTGGTCAGCGGGCGGTGAGGCTAAGATGCAATAGGTGCATGTAAAAAGAGACACACCTTCAGCATCATTGTCCCCATCATCCCCACGTGCTGAGGAACCAAAGGGCTGCTGGGACTCACTGATTGAGGGTGACTGTGTGCATCAGAGTGCTCGGGTCTCCGCCTCGATCTTGCGCTCCCCGTGGAGCCCGTCGGAGTCAGCAGGTGCCACCGTCTGGCGCACAGCTATCTCTGGGCCGCCGCCATAAATGTTTAGGAGATACTGCCACGTTCCCTCTGAGATCTGGCCATAGTCAGCCCCTGGGGTCAGGGTGTCAGAATGCACAGTAATGGGTCTGGCAAGCATTAAAGCTCAAGCCAGCCAGCATGCAGTAGCAGTGAGGAGCTGGGACACGCCTACCAGTACAAAACTTTATTTATGCTATACCCTGCATTTTAAAATAAAGACATCAATTAAAATTCAGATCCCTGGGTCAGTGGGTTGGCAGAGTGATGCTACCATTTGGCCCTTGAGCAAGGCCCTTAACCCCAACTACCCCCGGGACTGGCTGACCCTACTGTCTCCCCTACACCAGATCCATGAAGTGGCCTCCTGGGATGCTTCTCCAGCCGTCCTGAAGGAGGGCCCACTTATATGCTGAGCTCTCATTGGCCGCTTTTCCTTCACGCTCTGGTCAAACTCCTCCTGAACCATGTCTACTCTGTTTAAGTCGGGTGACCAGGTCATATAATGCAACACTTGCTCTCTATTGTAGGCGGTGTGTCCAAACTTTTCCACTGGTACTGTATGTGTGCACTTGTGTTCTTCCTGCAGGTCAGCACCATCTGCATGTTTTATGGTAATCGGCCCTTTGTCCATATAGGTGCGCTCATCACAGTGCTACTCTTCACATGATTTATAAGTAATGGAGTCTTGGTCATAATGGTAGATCATTTCTGTCTGATTCAGTCCTGACCTGGAAATATCTCTGAGCTCTGACTTGACCAGTTTGTGGACCCGCTTCTGAGTAAGATGATTATTCCCAAATGATAGACAGGGAGTATGCAATGCGGTTTCTAAGAATGTAATACAGGACACCTGTTTGCAGAATGTCCCATCCTATTTAATTTATTTTGGGCTGGTATCGTACTGAAAAAGCTGTACCTTGAGTTTGTGTGTTCTACATTTTGGCTGAGGTTTGTTTTTCTTCGTAGCAATAAAGGGAGTCCTGCCCTAGGGGCTTCACATCCTCTGCTCCCCCTGAGACAGAGACAACAGAAATCCTTACAAGGAGAAGCAGCTTCCGGTAAGCAGGGTCCAGTTATCACTGCTGCCCTCTAGTGGTAGACAAGCTTAACAAGAAATGGTAAAGATTAAATTTTGGTATTCAACAACGTTTAGGTTTAAAGGATTACTGACAGCGATTTTATGTTGTAAATTCTACTAAGCATATATAACCTGTTATGAAATTTGTTCTCCTTAAAGCTATTTGTCTTGTCTTCCTCTTTACCTGTCTTACGTACGAGGAAGACTAAAAGGCCAACTTCCATATCAGTTGTTACTGTGTTCATTCCTAGATCAGAGAAACCGCTCCAATTCTCTGACTCGAGTAGATGGCCATCCCAGGGGCTCAGTGATGGCCTGGCCTGAGAAGAAACAGAGGTGAGGAGCTAATATCGACCCATTAAAACCCCAACTACCATGTAGTTATTTGTGCTTTTGCAGTGTGTTCATCATTCTGTTAAGCCTGTGGCTGATTTACCTTCAGAAAATAGTGAATAGTCTAGTAGCTCTGGACATGTCAAATCACCATGGTCCTTTCTCGTATACCCTGGAGAAAGGGTACTGTATTGCAGGAAAAAGATGTTAAATCTGATTGTAATTTACACCAGGTGTATTATTTTTAAATGCTGGTTTTGTGTGTGTTCTCATTATCAGGTTAAGACATAGTGGGGAAATTCAATATTGATTGTATCCTGTGCTGTTCTTGTTTGGAGCAGAAATTGCATGTAATCTCTCCTCTGTTTGCTCTCCTAGACCACTGTCACAGCCCACGCCTTTCGCCACGGACAGTGACGCTGATCTGGCCTCGGGCGACAGCGTCAGTTTGGCCCGTTCTATCAGTAAGGACAGCCTGGCTTCCAACGTGATCAACGTCACCCCAAGTCACCAGTTAGGTGGCCCAGTGTTTCATCTGGGGCCCCGTGGCATCAGCGGGCATAGCATACTTGGACACGTGAATGTGAGGGATGATGAGGAAGAGGAGGAGCTGGTGGCCATCATCAAGTCTGAGAAAGGGCTCGATGCCGGCTGTGTCCCCAGCCGGGAGAACCTCAATATCCAGAATGTCTCCTCCAGGAGGAGGCCGCAGGAGATCCCCATTGAACCGCAATCTGATAGCTTTTATTTAGAACCACTGATGCCTGCTGTTTTGAAGCCTGCAAAGGAGAAATCTATAAACCTCAACAAAGAGGAGGAATGTGGTGAAGTGAGGTCTCGCAGCTCCTCCAGGAGAGGCACTGAGGGACCCACACCTTCCACCCGGAGGAAAGTCCACTCATCTGGGTCCAACCATGACCTCAATCACACCTTCACTCCCATTTCTAGTACAGAGTTTCTTCCTGAACCTATGGAGCTGCCTACAGTGGGTGGCTCTGGTGCCTTCAAACCAGACGTCACCAGAAGCATGGACCCCTCATCTCATGGGCAGTCTTGCGGGTTCTTCCTTCATGCTTCCGACAAGGGTGACAATACCCCCCTGGCTGGCCAAGTGAGGACTAGCCCCTTCTCTAACTCCTTGGCCTGGGAGATTAGCAAGGACTCAGAGTCTGAAGAGGAAGAGCAAGACACCGAGCTGTTCTTGGCGCGTGAGAAGTGCTTGGGCAGGGAGGGAGAGGAGGCACAAGAGGAAGAGTCGCTCAAACTGCAGGAGGACATGAAGGTGAGGGAGCATGAGGACAAAGACGGGGCGAGCGGCCGTTCCAGTCCCTGTCTCAGCACCATTTCCCAGGCCAGTAGCATCGGCAGCAGCAGCGCACGCATGACCAGCTTCGCCGAGCGCCGGCAGATGAAAGCCGGTGGTCATGATGCCCGCTCCAGCACCAGCAGCTCTCAGAAGACAACACCCGATGGCTCTGAGAGCATCCAGCTGCCACTGACTACCTGGAGGCAGAAGCGAGAGCAGAGCCCTACGTTGCAGGGCAGGGATGGCGCCAACCTGCTGGCCTCGGAGCTTGTGCAGCTCCACATGCAACTGGAAGAGAAGCGACGGGCCATCGAGATGCAGAAGAAGAAAATGGAGTCGCTGTCTGCCCGGCAGAGGCTCAAGCTAGGGAAGGCCGCCTTCCTAAACATTGTTAAGAAAGGTAAGAGTGATACCCTCCCTCAGCCCTTAAAGTCAGACCACTACTCTAAGGAAGAGCAGAAAGTCAATGGCGAGAAAGAGGTCTCGTCGAAAGATGACTCTTGCGTGGAGGCACTGAGGGGGAAGGCCAGAGAGAGGAACGGGCAGGAAGGAAAGGCCAAGGTCCGATGGGCGATGGAATCTCCAACATCTCCCGGCTCCCTAGAGATAGACAACAAGATCAACGGTGCCCTGCTGGATGAAGGCAGCACAGAGCCAGACCTGAATGAGTGTAACCGCTCCATCGAGATGCTGAACGAGGCCATCAATGCCATCCAGCAGCAAATGATGCAGCTGTCACTGCAACAGGATCTGCTAATGAAACAGAACGTTCAGTCACCCACCGGAGCTCCTCCAGCACCGGCTCCGGCTCCGGCTCTTTCCCCTGGCCCCACCCCAACTGCCACCTTTGCCAACGGGAAGAGCAGTGTGGCTGAGCCCAAGATTCGCCCTGCCGTGCACTTTGTGGAGCCCATCTCCTCATCTGGTTCTACTGTGGTCCGCAAACCCCCCAAGCTGAGCTCGGGCCGTAGTCTCCGGTCAAAACCCACCGAACTCAAACTGCCGAAGGAGAGTGGGAAGCAGGCCACGAGAGTCATCACCCCTACTCAGAGCGTGGAGACCCTTCCTCACCTGAGACAGTTCTCTGGGGGCCGGACCCCCAAGGGAGGGTCAGAGGGCAGCATCTCTGCTAGCACTGCACCTGTAGAGGCAGCCGCCTCTCTGGAGAGGGGCGTCATACGAAACATGACCTTCCGGCTCAATGACGAGGCTAACCAGCGAAATGCCATTCCCAGGGAGCCTAGTGATATCGAGGAGTCTCTCTCCAGCTCCCTGAAGGAACGAGAGCTGAATCCCTCAGAAGGATCTGGGAAGGAGAATGTTCCTTCTGAGGAAGTCTCCAAGAACAAAACTCACCTCATTGAGGTGGATCTGTCAGACCTAAAGGACCCATCAGAAGATACTGGCTCAGACATCCAGGATGTTACGGTTGATCTTTCTGATGGAGACCAGAAGTCCGTGCTGGGATTCTTCTTCAAGGTACTGTACGGTCGTCACTCGCACAGAGCTTTGGTGATTATCTTAATACTTGGGCTGAGGTGCAGCACAACACTTGGCTTAAACGTATGTTGATTGATTGACATGTTTAAGTTATGATACTGGTGGTAAAATGTGTAGATACCAAAATCTGTGGATGCTCAAGTCAGTCGTATAAAATGGTGTAGTGTTTGCATGTGAAATATGCCTCTGGTATACTTTACACTTACTAATAATGCCTAAGACAATATAAATGCTATGTAAATAGTTATTCCTGAGTTACTGACTTATGGACAAACCTGTAATGTTAAAGTTAAATACCAATAGTTCATAATAACGAATGCATGCACTACTTTGTAGCTTCTCTCTTCACATTGAGTAGCTTCAGCGGTTCGATGGCTTGAGGTATAGTACGGTACCGTATTTACTTTTATTTTTACTGTATAATTATTGTACTGCATTTATTTTTCTGACTTGCATACAAGTTCAATTTAAAGACAGAATGGATCTCATTCGTAGTTCTTTACAATTACATAGTACACAGCAACAACAGAACATTTTCTTTCGAGATGGATTGCTTTCATTTAACACAGAATATTTAAAATTCAAGAACATATAGAATTATAAATAGCGGAAATATAAACGAGTTGGTTGAATCCGCAGATGCGGAACCCGGATATGGAGGTCGACCGTTTTGTTAAATGACAAATACTCCATGGTGGGGAGAGACTAAACCACGTCACCTCAGCAGACTCTCTCCACGCCCGCTGTATATTTGCAAGGGTCATTTGCGGTGTTGCACATTGAAGGGAACTTGCCTGCATGTCGTGTAGTTTTGTCTGAATGCCGGTGATTCTGCTTCCCAGGACGAGCAGAAGGCAGAGGACGAGATGGCGAAGAAGCGGGCGGCGTTTCTCCTGAAGCAGCAGCGCAAGGCTGAGGAGGCGCGGATCCGCAAGCAGCAGCTGGAGCTGGAGTCAGAGCTGAAACGGGATGAGGCCAGGTAGCGTGAGGGGCCCCCCCCGAGGCCGGGTGGCACGCAGGGCGGCATTTGGAGAGACTAACCCACGATGCCTCAGACACTCTTAGCCATAAAGTTCCTGCATCATTTATGCAGAATAATTATTTATGCAGATACAGGGAAAAGGAAAGACAAAGACATGAAAGAACTCCAGATGCCAGTGGAGGAGAGGAACCACAAACTTCCAAGTAGGGAGAAAAAAAGGTTTAGTTAAGGGTGTTTTCCAGGAGGAGTAAATCGGAGACTGTGTGTGTCCCCAGGCGAAAAGCAGAGGAAGACCGAATCAGGAAGGAGGAGGAGAAGGCCCGGAGGGAGCTGATCAAGCAGGAGTACCTGAGGCGGAAGCAGCAGGAGATGATTGAGGAGCAGGGCCTGGCCAAGCCCAAGAGCAGGCCTAAGAAGCAGCGGCCCAAGTCGGTGCACCGGGGAGAGTCCAGCAGCGATACCTACTCCAAGTGCTCCTCCACCCGTAAGCGGGGGGCGCCCCCCCCCCCCCCCCCCCCGCGCCGCCACCCACCCACCGCCCCCGCGGGCCGCATTATTCTATTAGTTCTTCGGTGCAAAGTTTGAAATGAAGCGTAATTGGATTAGTTAACGTGGAGGACTAGATAGTG
>JABFEA020000119.1:16746507-16758974 GCA_019775915.2 Cyphomyrus plagiostoma | reverse complement strand
ATTTTTTCCATATTTATGAGCAATAACAACAATGTACTTTATAACTGTTTAGTCAGAGTGTATGTAGAAATGCCACAGTAAGAGTATTATTGTTTGAGGAATTTTAAAACTGTTTTCTTCTATATGATTCTGGTGTGACTCCAGGCACCTACTGCTAGGATCAATGCATCCTTATAAGAGACAGCAGCTGCCGTGGCTGGGGCTGGAGTGGCAGCCACCAGCCTGCTTAGCAAGACCCCCGATTCTCATGTGTAGCACATGACTGGCAAACAGGTTATAGCAATTACTGCTGTTTATTTGCCATTATTGCATAACCTGTTTTTACCACATATCCACTCATTATCTTATAACCAGCCGATAACCCAGTGTGTCAGATAATCATAAATATTTCTCCTGGCCCTTCAGGGTTTAAGAGCGCCTGTACAGGTTTATTGTCAATGGAAACCTGCCAGATTATTTCAGTTCGGTGCTTAAGTTCAAAGGCATTTTTAAAATATGGATACACTGCAGTTCCAAGCTTCGGAGTAAAAAGAAACTACCATTTTGTGCCTGAGGAAAAACAAACTCCTTTGGTCACGGCCCCCTAGTGGCCACCTTCTGAACTCACCCATACTGGCGATGATGCTGTGGACTGGGAGACTGGAAGGGGCGTCATAGAGACCGCCTGGAGGTAAACCTTTCCTCTTGTGCTTCTCCTCTTGCTTGAAAATGAAGGCGGAGTTCTCCTCCTTGGTAATGTTGATGTAGTAGCAGGTGTCTGAGACGGCCATTATGTGTCGGGGGCCAGGATTCAGCAGGATGCTCTTGTTATCTTCTCTTTTGACCCCAATTAGACAGACTCCATACCTGCCAGTGATGGAGAATTCACTCCCATCAGTAGAGTTTTAAAATCAGAGTCACGGACAGATTCAAAACTGCACATTCAGGTATAGTGGAATGCTCCTCTTCAGCCAACCCATCACACTATCCATAGCTTGTGCAGCACCCCTGGACCTGGGTATTGAGGGTCTCAACACAGAGTCCCACAGACACATGACGGTTCTGCCAAGGCCAGGGCTTGAACCAACAACCTTATGATCACAGACACAGAGACTTGCCCGGCTGAGCTACAATAAACACACAGGTCTATGACTTCATAAATATATCATATATCAGGACCAACTCACTTTTTGTGGGCATGGAAGGAAGCATAAGTGAAGCTCTTTCCATCGTACTCGCCGAAGAACTTGCTGTCTCCGAGGCGGATGTGGTAAACCTCGTTACCCGAGCAACGACCGTACATCCTTTGCCATTGCTCTGGGGATTGCTGGCCTTCCCTGCAACAACAGCCCTGCTTTACAGACAGACACCTTGCTGCCATTGACACTCCCTCAGTCACAGCACCTTTTAAGGATCCCCCTTCATGTGTGATTACTGAGGGTGTCGCATATTAGCGCTTATCAAGGAAACCGCCATCAGCGTTGTGCAGTTCATAAGATCTCAGAAGATTTTCTATTTGCCCTTTAATGAGAGAAATCCTCTGAAGGCTAGAACAATCACAGACTTTTACACAAATACAGTGTTGCGTACCCGGGGTCATAAATGATGTTCGTACTTGATTGATTTTAATAAGCGTGTAGGCTGTTAAGGAAAAACCGTTACAAAAGCCGTCTGCAATTTTACAAAGCACACTATGCAAAAAGCCTAATTTGGACTATAATGAGGAGTCCTTCTGCATATTCACTATTATATAAGAGCAGAAAGAGCAAAAAAGACATTATTTAAATAATATACTCCTTTTATATTATATAAGAACCTCTAACGTAAGTGCTTCCATCACTCAGGTAAGTGAGCTACAGCAACAACAGAAGCACTGCACAAATATGCACGTCAGTGCAGTTTCGCATCTACGGGGGCGGCACAATGCAGACGCCATAAATACAGGCTGGTATTCTATCAAAGGTGGTTTTTTTCATCAGCACAGATGCCGCGGGGAGCCATTTAACTCTACAGACTTTACTTCTGCTCTGCTGCACCTTGATTAAAACGTCTTGCAGTTAATCCATAGCAGCCGATTTCCAATAGAAGGCCACAACTTTTTTTCAATCTATGGTGCTTTTAATTCTTTGAGATTACACCACAATGAACTGATTATGGGCTACAGCACCTGGTTAAAAATACATTGCACACATTTATTGGCGTCTACATGTGATTTTGTAAGCTAGGATGCAACTATGCATTTGGGCCTTCAGATAAATTAGCTTTCTGACAACAAGTCTAACCCCGATAGAAGAAGGAAAATGCATCTCAATATCCAGCACCATCTGAATATTATATTATATAATTTTTGCCTCTTATGGTATTTAAATCATCTGACATAACTGACATCTGCTATATGACTATAAGTAACACTGAACTCAAGAACATGTCAGTCAGTGGGGAATATGCAGAAGTGGGTAATTCAGGTCCAGAGAGTAAAAGTCCAAACGAAGATTTTGTTTCAACCAACCAGTTGAGCATAAAGAGTCACAATCACAGAGGACTCAAATAACAAAATATTTGTTTGGACTTTTACTCTCTGGACCTGAATTACCCAACTCTAGGAATATGATTCATACCAGTTTGTACGAACTGTTTTCAAACACATTATAATGGTAGGTGGACTCCGGTTTGATTCACATCCTACGTGGCATTTCATCAAAATTATGTTGCAAACTTGCAGTGATACACATTCGCAATGGCCGATATTCAACATTTGCATTGGTCCTGTTTAAACTTTGTTTCAACAGCACTTTAATCCGCAACGACATAACATATCATCATGTCTCAGTCTATCAGCATGATTCAGTTGTGCTTGTTATGAGATTAAACTGAGATTCTCAGCCTCAGACAGTCAGATTCATGCCCAAACATTATTCCATACAGACAAGAGAAACAGATTTCTGAAAATTCCCCAATGGATTTGTATAAATATGTAACTTATAAAACTTATAAATATAAAACAGGATGTCAATCTACAGCAGTAGTGTTAGTAGCACATAGAAATTTAGTGGTTGTGATTAGTTTTATACACTTCATGTTTTTGTATAGTCTGACAACTGCAACAATGTACCATAATCACTGTGTTACTGTAGGAACAAACTATTACAGCAAACTGATGTAGATATGCAGAGAGGATGTGAACTACACAGAATTGCTAGCAGTCACTCAACACTAGAGAGCCTGGTTACTTACTGTCCACGGGATGTGTGGACGAGGAGCGTGACCAGTGTGGATGTGGCTGGACACACACAGTTCAGAGCCAACATAGCGTATTTGAACTCCTCCTCACAGACCACATGATCTGAAACCAGAAAGTTAATTACAGTTAGCAGCCTACATAGTATCTTTAAAGCTTTTCATACAGACTAAAACATTATCTGGAATTCATAATCTACATTTTACAGTTGACCCTTCCACATCACGGGAGTTATGGACATATGCCCCCCACCATCTGGAAAAACTGCGTAAACTTCTTTGGTCCCTTTGGCGAGAAACTCGAGGTACAAAGTTTACTGTGAGTTAATGAGTCTAAACTTTGAGTCTGTCATCTGCTGGCTTTTGCAGAACTCCTGAAAAATTCCCATTGAACTTCTTATGCCAACCCTGAGATATATGAAAGCTGTGATGGGGAAAGTCGCGATGCCAAAGGGATAGCTGTATAATCATCTCTCTGAGAAATGTGACCTTAATGTGGCAAAGGGCTGCGCGGGATTTAACGATCCACAAATCTGTCATCCACAGCTGGAACTTCTGTTACAGCCTTCTTAGGCTGGACTAGTCCCCTCAGTGAAAGATGCCAAGAGGAACCAGAACTACCCAAAAACAGGGTTTGGGGAACCCGCTCCTGGAGCCAGAGTGCTGAGGGCAACACCATAAAGTTCCTGGTGGCCAGTTCTGTGGACAACAAATGAAACTCACACTTTCAAAAATACTTTGCTCGTGTGCAGAGCAAAGTTGTTGGGTTATCATGCCTCACATGCCTCTTCAGTGCTGCATGGAAGTCAGTTACCTCTATACTCTCAAAAAGGAGAAGTGGTCACTATTGTTAGTAAGGGGCGTTCACAATAGCAGGCTTGTTCTTCTCAGTCTCCAGCTCACAGCAACAGCACCCACTGGAACAATGTAAACTACGGACTGACTGTGAGACAGTGGACCGGCTCTTCGACACTGAACTCGGAGAAAGCACATGACCATGTGGCTAGGCAGATTCTGTGGAAGATGTTGCAGGAATATGGAGCATCATGGGTGCTACTGCGTGCCTATCAGTCCCTGTATGATGCAGTAAGAACTGGCACAAAGCCTATGCTGCTTGAGGTGTGCTGTGTCTCTGATCCTATTTCAGATGTTCATGGACAGGATATTTAGATGCAGGCATGGCTGGAAGGGCATCCAGTAAGGGGGGCTAAAGTGACCCCATCTTTCTGTAGATGATGTTCTGCTTTTAGCCTCATATGGCCAGGAGCTCCAGTACACACTTGAGTGATTTGATGTTGTGTGAATAAGCGGGGATGAGAATCAGCATCTCCAAATCCAAGGCGAGAACCTCTCCTGTAAAAGAGTAGATTGCTCCTTTCAAGTGAGGCGGGAGAGTCTGCCCTTACTATAAGTACCTTGGGATCTTGTTCATGAGTATGAGAATATGTGGGACAGGCAGATATCCTTACCTATGTGAGTAATGACCAAAACAATAAAGTTACTAGCAAAAGTGGCTGGAATGAGGCCTTTTGCATGTGTGCTAGACTCAGTCTCTGTGACCGTGTGAGCCTGCAGATCTGGGGGAATCTGAAAATAGAGGCAGCGTTCCTTCGAAACAAGGGCAGTCAGCTGAGGTGCTTCAGGCAACTTATAAGGGTGTCACCTGGATGGCTCTCAAGCAAGCTGTCACAGGCACGTGGCATTTGGCAGAGGACCTGGGCAGGCCCAAGGCATGCTAAGTGATCTCCTAGCTGGCTGGGGAACATCAGGAGATCACCTAGCATGAGCTAAAAGAGCAGTCCAAACTGCGTGGGACTGCTATGCAAGTGGTGGGAAGATGATGATACTTTACAATCAACAGAAACCTTGAACATTATCCCAGAGACTACATGATGCAAGTATTAAAACAAAAAATCATTTTAAACCAGCATGTGTTTGAACTCTCACTCTTTCAGTTACGTCCTGAAACGGAAATGTAAATTCAGAGTGAACACGGTTATCATTCTATTCCAAAAATCATATACAATTATATCTCCCTCAATGTGTTCCATTGTGCTTCATTCTGATGCTTCACAGGAGAGATTAATTACTGCTGTTTTCAGGTTCTCCGGATTTCACCAGATTCATGACTCATGCTATAAACTTGGTCGATGAGGTTGGCTGTTTTCTGCCACGATGAGGCAGCTGTCCGTGGTCCTGAGGAGCAGTCTTATATGGATGTGTGACTCACCAGCAAACTTCACATGAAATTTGTTCTCTGGTTTGAGGATCTGGACATAGAGAGGGCAGTTTGGGGCAAAGTCCTTTACAGCCCAAGCCCTCAGGATGGTCTGGTGATCCTGCCAGAGAGGTAGGCAAAGAGTTAAATAATAGTAGTTTATATATTTAAAAAGTGTGACTTTGATTGGTCATAAATTATAGTAATTAGAGTTGTTTTATATCTGTGAATGATATTATTTCCATGGCATAATGAAAATGTACATACTCACAGACAGACACACGCTCATAGACATGCACACACTCACAGACAGGCACACGCTCACAGACAGGCACACGCTCACACACAAGCACACGCTCACACACAGGCACACGCTCACACACAGGCACACGCTCACACACAGGCACACGCTCATAGACATGCACACGCTTTGGCTAATTAGCCCAAACATATGTCTGTCGAGGTGTCCTGTGGGGAACTGGGGTGAGTTTCATTTAATTTGGTTTTTAATTAGCAGACTATATCAAAAACAAGCGAAATGTGGTAAGAGTCGTGACGACCCAGACTTCCACAGAAGCATCCCCAAAGCACAATCAAGTGTATTATTATTTAAATGATGGGTAAAGTGTGATTAGGAGTGAGTGTGTTTAGCACCAGTGTGTTGCTTACTGCAGCCGTACGGTCCACTTCATTTCTGCTACTCAGTATGAAACAGGCTTCAGCATCATCCATCCTGCAAGGGAGAAATCACGATTCAATTAGACTAAGATATGGGGAGGCTCAGTAAAAGACCGGAGAAAGGACACACATCCGTAGCCGAAAAACAGAGTGAAGCATGTGGTGATGACACATCCGGGCAAATCAGCGGATTGCTTATTCAAAGCCAGTGTCTGTACAACGATTCCCACAATGTAGGAAATTAGTGCTTCTGAGGAAAACACACAATGAAATGCAACGTAAAGAGTATCACATGCATAGTTATACAGGTAGAAAATAAAAATAAATGACAGTCAATATAAGAGCGTTAAGAGTCCAGCGCAGTTCACAAAGAAATACATATACTACTCAGATTTAAAGACTTTAATAAAATGCCATTTCTAACGAGGAAAAAATAAAAAGAAATGAGAAAAGTAAAAGTAATGTAAAAGTTTTATGTTAAAAGCATATTTTGTCCTCCGGGTGGCTCTGTTAAACACTGCTTTCCTTTGTTTCCATTATTATTTCGCTCATATTTTCCTTTCCATTCTATCCCCCATTTCGGAAAATGCTTTCTTTCTGTATTGATCCATGATGTGACACTTTAATGTGATGGTATCTGCTGTCATTTGCTTTTTGATTTTATCGTTTTGCGGTATGTTGGGTGTTTTATTTCTGGAAAATTCGAATAAAATATTGTTTAAAAAAATCCTGCAGCCCGATAATTATTCTTAAGACTTCTCATTTGATATACTGGACTACGGTTACGTCCTGGGCATGAAAGAGGTGCTTTAATTGGTTTACATCAATGACACAATCATGCAGAGAATCCACCACACAACTGATACTTACCAGATCTGACCTTATCTTATCTTATCTGTATCAATAAGGACCGAATCACTATAACATTTGGGGCAGGGGGCCCCTCCCTCACAAACACCTCAAAACACCATGTGACTAAGTCTAACCCTATGGCAAGCCTGACATGGTGCCACAGGACAAAATGCTCAAAGGCTAGAATTGATCTTTTCAAAGCAGCTGTTAAAGTTAATTAAATCCTTGATTCCATCATAATATATAAATAGGCGTCAATGAGCAACTGTAGCCAGCTACTCAATTCACAGGTCAACGGAACTTCGAGCCAGTCAAGGAATAAGGACCCCCACTGTGAAAAGCCAGCTTGAAAACCCTTGAGGAGAAGAGTACAGCTGCAGCCAAACTTTGATGAAAAGGACGCCCACACACTCAGAAAAAAAGGGTATGGAAAGAATTGAGTCAAACCTTATAATTGTAAGCCTATTTTCAGAAAGAAGGAAAACTGAGGAACTTCTGAACTTCTGTTTTGCGGACATTTAAAAATGAGTTAGTCTGAAGAGATGACAAGAAAGATGGGTTTTTTCCAACGCAGTATATGACCACTCACTTGGCCCTCAATAGATCTTGGTCCTTTAACACAGAACCCTGAAGGTAGATAACTCTCTGCGACCAGAGTGGGATTTGAAGAATGCGCCGTACTTGAATGTCCATCTCTGTAGGGCAGAGGATCACAACGTAGTAATCCTGCAGAGTGAAGAGTAGGGAGACACGGAGAGAGTCTAAATTGAACAGAGCTTTACTAAAGGTGCCTTTGATTTGCTCTTCACTTCCCAGATTGATTTTTTTGTACACAAAGAAGGTTTCTGGTCAGACCATTTTTCTCCCTGAAGCAGTATTTACCTGAATTCTGGGGTGAGCGTAGAACTCGTTCAGGAAGTCCATGAGCAGGTCGATCTTGAGCGCGCTGACACACAGCACCACGTGCTTCTCCGTTTGAGCCCGATGTCGGCTGTAGTTTCCCCCAGACTTCTGCCTCTCCATCCAGAGGTACATGAGCTCCTCAAACTAGAAACAGATTAATTTGACTCATAATTCATAAAATTTGTTTAACTGCTTTAGATGAGAAAGCCACTTTAAGGGAAAAAAATCCTTATGGAATAAAATAGTTTTTATGATAATTAAATTAACAGTGCTTCTGCTAATTTGCTGTCTTTTTTTATTTCTAAGTAACTTAAAAGGACTGTATCCTGTAGTGTAACGTGTCTTTCCATCAGCCCCTCATATTGTACAAATGTACTAATGCGCAACGGTACCACAAAGATGCTAATAGAGCAAAAAGAAGCATATATTAATATTCTTATCAGCACGAGTCAAAGGGGTGTACCAATGGATTATGAAGCTGCTGAGGAACACGTTTTCATGCAGGAAATTAAGAGTTCCACAGGGATCTATCAATGTCCTTCCATTAGGTTTTTGACAAGGGCTGACTGAAACTGTTATGAATCAAAGCAAGGCAATTAATATGACAGCAGATGTCAAATTATACAGATACTCTATAAATGTTCATAAACGAACTACAGGATGAAAACTAGGTGTGAAAAAGTCAAAATCATATTCAAACTATATTCGTGAGATGTTCCAGTAGAGAAAAGATTAAGACAGCACACAAAAGGTTTGCAAATTGATTTCTTCAAGATAATTTTCAAACAACATTGTAGCTGGTTTGGCTGTTTCCACTAACATTATTAAATACCATTATTTAACAGTATTGATATTTCTATATTCTATATATCTATATTCTATATTTTTCATATGTGGTACGTTTCCTAGAAATACACCAGCCAGGAACCCAGGGAGCCACAAATAATCCATCAGGACAGTAAAGTAGAAACTACTGTAAATTTCTAAACTAATCATAATTTTACATAAGACTATATATTTTAATCTCTCTCTCTTTAAAAGCTGCATACCTCTAGTATATTGCTACTTATTTTCTTTGCGATCTTACAGAAAGGGGTAAGCAGCTCGTACCTGTAGGGGGAGCACTACTAGAGCCACACAGATCATGATGACCACCAGCAACTGGGACGGCCATATCCGAGGGGTGACATCTCCATATCCCACCGTAGAGAAGGTGACAATGCAGAAATACAGCGACTTGAACAGAGAGAGATTCTTCCCTGCTCTCTCCAGATGCTGGATCCCACACGTCCTGCCAGATCATACAAAACAACATTAGTCATGTGCAGAAAAAATAATAACAGGTATTGAAATCCAAATTGTTTGATTAATCCAATTAAAAAATTAAATCAGTCTTGACATCTTGTGGTCAGCAGTGAGGACTCCTTTGTAACACGACAGATAATTATTTTAATTGTCATAATTTGACCACTTGAAGTCTGAAGTGTGAGAGTGAGAGATAATGAGTTCCAGACAGTGAGGACAGAATTGACGCAGAAGAAGACAGTGGGTTTGAAACACATTTTCCTACAGTTAAATGAGAAATTGCAAAGGAAACAGATATTATTAAATGAAGGACAGGGAGATAAACAAAGTGAAAAGAGGGGGTCATCTGTTACCCCAAAATCATCCAAAAACCTCCCACTAAACAAACAGTATCTTCTTCTCATAATGAATAATAATTTTGCTTAAACTGAAAAAAAAACTAAGAAATCCTTTAAGACGTTAAAAACAACCCTTAGCCTTAGTCCTCCGTTCTGCTAACCCTCTCCATGTGACACAGAGTCACGTCTGCTAACCCTCTCCATGTGACAAAGAGTCACGTCTCCTTAGCTTTAATACTGGAAATTGCCTCACCATCCTCCATGCTGTTTGCTAAACTGGAAATAACAAGTACCACCCTGACATGAGTCGGGCATTTCAGGTCCCAGTAAGTGGTCGGTCCCTTTCTGCTGGTGTCCATTGCTGGCTCTGCTGAATGTCTTCCTCTTTCCCCATAGACCTCATCCCAAATTCTGGCATGTCCCCTTCATATCACCACTTCACACCAACATTGCTCTTTCTCTTACCTCTCCTCTGATACTCAAGCTACTTCCTGAGCTACTGCATGTCTGGAGACATCTCTACCTGGATAGCTGACAGTCACCAGCCACTTCCATCTCAGCCAGGTAATCACATTTTCCTACATTGATATCTGAGCCCAAACTCATGATCCAGTGTGTCTCGAATTTTGTTAGTCTATGCTTCTAACAAAGGCGATCCAGTAAGTTTACTTAAGGGGGCACATATAATGTACACGCTTATTTAATGCCTTAATTAACCAGTAACTAACTGTTAGTTACATACTGATTCCATGTTCATTCATCATTAATCAATCATTTCAAATGGTTCGTGTACTTCATGCAGCCACTACATTAGTTCATGATTGGTACTTGAGTAGTAACTGAGTTACTAAGTTACTTGTGCCCTGACAAGTAAAATGTTATTTTATCTGCTTTCTCTTCTTAGATGCAGTAATATTTGTAACACACTACTTGAGGGAACACAAGTAATGCAGTACTACACGCTAACTTAATGCGTTAATTAACCAGTAAGTAAGTGTTAATTATGTGCTGTTCCCATATCCATTCATCATTAATCAATCAAAATGGTTCATGTATTTCAGCAGTTACTATATTTGTTCATGATTTGTATTTGAGTTGTCACCAAGTGATTTATAGCCCTTATGTAAGATTTTAGCGCAGATCCTTATCCAAACTTTCAAAGTAAGACCAGGCAGGGCTAATTTGTCAGCCCTAATGCAGGATGATCACCATTGTGGCTTCCACAGTAATAACATTTTATAATTTCCTGCTGTGGTTTCACCACCCGCGACCCAGTAGGATGAGCCGTTTGGAAAATGGATGAATGGATGGGTTTCACCATTTTCCTTGTGGTAGAATCTGCTGCCGTTGAGGCTGCTTTATAGAAATTCGACCCCGTAAGCATATAAACCACAGGCTTCTTCACTAGCCAGTGAGAGAGACTTTGCAAGAATTAGTTATACGTTCATAAATTCCAGGCACTCTGCAGACATATTTCAGTTCAAGGCTAGCCAGCCCCCCAAAAAAGGAGCACGCTACAGACAAACGAGTGCTGACCGATTCAAATCTCAACCACCCAGCTAACAGGACAGCTGCTGCTAAATACACTCATCATTAAAGCCACACACTCATCGTTAATGTTGCCTGCATGCTACCTAAGAAGCTCTATTGAATAAGTGTTTGATGAAACATATAGGCTAAAATCTGGGCTTATTGTACAAGGATTTATGGTGCTGACACTTGTCTTTGTACAGGTTGGGTTTGTTGGGACCATTGTTATTATCATAAACTAAAAATGAAGAGAAAACATAAATTAAATTTAAAGAAACAATAATATTTCCTCAACTGAGATAAAAATGTAAGCTATATGTCAGACTTTAAACTGCAAAAAGTCCTGCCACACCACCAACATCTTTTTACCTAGTAGATCCACAATATCTCCTTTTTTAAATGATGCTGAGCTCTCCCTTTCTTCACTGCCGCTTCAGTGCTTATCGCTTCTATGATTTACCAAAACAGTGGCATTCGTTAACCAAATTTAATAAATGTAAGAACATGCGGAATTTAATCAGATTACTAACTTACCCTCTCATTAATATTTTAAGCGTGTCTGTCTGTGTGTGTGTTCATATATTTTTGTGTGTGTGTGGATGTGTGTGGGTTCATATGGGCCTTGCTCAAGGGCCCAACTGCAAAATCCTGTTCGATCACAAGAAGTCAGTGTTTCTCAACCTGGTTCTGCTCCCTCCCAACCCCAATGGATTTCAATCAGAGCTAGGAATAAAATAAACTTTCAATTTAGTATTAAACCTTGCTAGATACAAAGCAAATGAGGAAAAGTTGGAAACAATTGCACATAAAACTTCGGAAGTGCTTATGTATTATAGAAAAGGCACCAGTAAACAATTTTGAGAAGAGTTGACCACAGATGTGTAGCAGCCATTCAGTCCCACAGGACTTTACCATTCACCTAAACAAAGGAAAATCCTTGGATTTCATGCTTCATCTGTTGTATTTCTCCCTCCAATATTTCACTTACATTCATAGAAAAAAGCGGATTTATGAAAGCAGTTCAGGGTGGATCACTACTTCACTGACAGTGTGGTGAGTTGAAGTAGTCATGCAGTACAGTGTCAAGAAGAACCTTGGTGAAGGAAGCCTGAACTGAAATGGTACCAGGCACAAAAGTCAGGCTCTGTTCTGACTCAGCACCCAAGCGCTGGCAGTGGAGAAACACTGGGAACTCTTTTATGAAAAGTTGTCATAGTTGCTGGAAAATTGCACGATCAAGGCCACTCAGCATCCTATTACCTAACCATGTACAGTATACCATCTGTATAGGCCACTCAGCATCCTATTACCTAACCATATACAGTATACCTACTGTATAGGCCACTCAGCATCCTATTACCTAACCATATACAGTATACCTACTGTATACGCGACTCAGCATCCCATTACCTAACCATGTACAGTAT
>JABFEA020000119.1:16712303-16724107 GCA_019775915.2 Cyphomyrus plagiostoma | reverse complement strand
TAAATTTTTTTTGGATGATATTCAAACGTTTTTTAAAATTTCCTTTCCACACCCCCCCCCCCTCTCTCTCTCTCTCTCTCTCTCTCTCTCTCTCTCTCTCTCTCTCTCGCTCGATCTAACTCACTCACTCTATCCCTCTCGCACACACATGCTCTCATACGTACATCGCTGCATGATACTGGCACGGGCGACCGTCCCTATAAGAAAACGAGAAAATACGTTCACCGATTAGCCTCCACGCAACACCTAATCCAATTTAAAATTCCGGGTACCAACATATTACGTAACAATTTCATGTAATTTATTTGAATCAGTCTTAAATTAAGAGCATCAGTAACGATGACAATATTAATGTTTTATTCATTAATCTTAGTAAGGATAAAATATGCATGCATTAATAATGGTATGACATATAGATGCTCCTCAGTTATTAAAATAGATCGTTAACTGGAAAAAAATTACTGACTTGTGATGCAATCTCCTGCGTGACTAAAAGGCATCACCCAAAGACTGGATCTTTCGTTGATCAGATTTAGTATTAAATCCAGCCATAAATCTTAGATCTTTAGTAAGCGATCTTTACCAAATAGGCTAACGGCAGCTTTCCTTAAAGTACAAAGTCACTTCGTTTATGCAACTTCAGATGATCAGAGACAACCAGGCTCATCCCAATCGATCAACCAATTTACCTTCCAAAGACAGGATTACAGGCTTCTTAGTAATAACTTCACATGGGCCCTCTGTTGTTGGCAATGTCAGAAAGAGATCACTGTATTTAAGGTAACATGGCCCAATCTTCCGTGTTTCTCTCGATATGTTAATAGGGTACCTAAAAAATGTTACTCAAATGTGTTTTATTATGACAAATGTAATCATCACCGAAACTAATTTTATCACCGAAACGTAAATGCAATTCTGTACACTGCTACTCCTTTAAGAGAGTGACTGATAATATATAAGGACATGCAGTGTTTCAGGAGTGCTTAAACGTTTCAAAGATGTCAAACTGATTTGTTATTATTTAAAAAGTGTTAAGAACGATGGGATTTTAGTAGTGAATGCTGATTATGCAGCTTAATGGATGAATGAAAACGCATTGTTTTCATGTACCTTTGTTGTTTACTTGCACATACTATTACCGTAAGTACGTGTAACAAAACAGATCAACACAGAAAATCGGTCTGAGGACTAACATGTAGTGCAGGGCTGTTTTCATACTACAGGTAAATTAGTTAAAAATAAATTTACAGAAATTTTTAAGTCAGAAATACACAACAAATTCTAATACAAAGTAGCTAAATGAGATGTGATATAACAATTTTGATTATGTGTATAATATTCACTACTCACGGAGTATTTAAAAAATAAATTCCATCGCAAATTGATATTAATTGAATTTCTGTTCATCATTTGTGTGACCTTATCCAAAGGAGCTTGTGTTACCCGCACTGAGACCTGGATGATTTAGTCTCCCTCAGAACTAGGAGACATTTCTGTTATAAACTTACACGCATTTGCAAATAACAGTATTTGCTTAAAGACTCTATTCCTGCATATGCTGTCTTTTAGGTATGCTCTATCCTTTTATGGTATTTATCCATAAGAAATGGTATGAAAAATGTGGAAATATCACATTAAAATGAAATTGAATTTCCCCCCAATCTCCTAAAGTGAAATCCATTTTAAAGTTTTTTTTCCCAACCTCATAATATGCCAGTCTTTTGTACAAAGAACGGTTTCTTAATCCATGACCAAGTGATTCAGAGGGTAGATGCTCTTTCAGCTCTAACAAACCTTAATAAACATCCTGAACATGTTCCAATATCTGCTTATTTTTCTTTTCCTCTCATGTGTTGCACAGGGATGAAAATGTGAAGGAAGAAGCCTCTCTGGATGGCTGCCAGTTGGTCTACTGAGCAAATAGCATGGAAGTGGCTTTTCACTGGAACGCTGCTTATCTCTGAAAAGTGTTTCTGAGAGCATCTCAGGGGATCTTTGGCCAAGTCTCCCGATACAAACAAAATACTGCGCTGTAACAGAGATTTTTGTGTTCCTAATGCAACAAGCAGTCAGTAACCACAAGGTAAAACCATTATTTGGAATTTAAAAAAAATCTTTTCTTAAAGAATTCAGACCTATAGTAACGCACCTTCAAATCCACTACCATATAACAAACATTCCTTGTGACAGTCTATATTAATCATGTAGTTGCCTTGTGTGAATCCATTTGAAAAGTTGTTGTAACATACAGTAAGGTCTTTGGTAAGCTGAAATAAAAAAGACCTAAGCAAAGCACCATACCAAACAATTAACAGCGAACGCGATGTGCAGTCTCAAGTCTTTTAAAAAAACTGCAATCACATTTCCAGTAGGAGGGGCACAGCTAATGTAGTAGTATACTTTTACTGAACACAGTGATTAACCAGTAAGTGTCATTGGTACTGATTCCATGTTTGTTCATCATTAATTAATCATGACGGTTCATGTATTTCATGCAGGAGCTATATTAGTTCATGATTTGTTTTTGAGTAGTAAGTGAGTAACTAAATCATTTGTGTCTCCTCAAGTGTTATCAGTGTTTTAAGTGAGATGATACTCTTTCTTTTTTACTTGGGAGCTATGATATTTAAAAAATTATGATTGTTGTTCTTTTGTCGTTTATGTTTGTTCTGTTGAGCACTGGTTGGGAACAGTACATTACTAATAGTGACTTAATGGTTAATTACCACATTATATAAGGATATACTATTATGTTATTTGAGCTTCCTTAAGTAATGGGTTACCAGATTTCCTTAGTAAATTTCAAGTCAGATTCTCTCACTCTGATCAAATCATTGAGGCAACATGTATCTCCCTCCCCAGAGGCTAATTTTTATGTCTCCATCCATTGACCTTCCAAGCCCTGGTCAGGGTTGTAGGAATATTTATTTTGTTGTGTTGCCGTAACTGTGTTGCAGAATGCCGTTCTGATGCCATCCCATCCAGTGGGAGTCTGGGTAACCCCCTGCACCCCCCTTCCCAAATAAGCAGCTGGAAGATGAATATTTTAGTGAAGATGATCTCTCAATATTACAGTCATAATCTTGTCATAAACTGCCGTTTCTTTACAACAATATATAAATGAATTGGACTATGCAATTATGCCTTTGTAGTCCATATTAATGCCCATTCATTGATGAAAGCCAGGAATATATAACAATGTTAACACCGAATAGAATTCAAAAAGCAGACATTAGGTGAAGGTAATTGAAAATGTTTGGAACCTTACACGTTCTGCGTCTCTGAGAATGTGATTTTTAATTTTTAGGGTTCATTTTCGTACAGCTATTCAATGTACTCTATATCAAACCTCACAGCTCTATGAAAACCAAAGGGTCCTTGTGTGTTAATACTCTGTGGTTCATCGCAGTCAATCCTTTTAAAATTAAAGCACCAAAGCAGCCAATTAAAAAAGCTAGTAAAACAGCCAGGATGTGAACTGCTAATCTTTTCTGGAACTCTCGTCTCAGTGTGGCTCCCCATGTTGCCACAGCAACATCACCACAAGCAGGAATAAACTCCGATTGATGCATGGCTCTCATTAATTGCGGCAGCAGCTTCGTTCCATGTCCCTGATTGCGAATTTGAAGGTTCTCTGCACTTAAAATATCCACAGTTGTTCAAACTGTGCTAAATGTCTCATTTAAACTGAATTAATTGAAGAGCTTTGGTTTCTTAGGTATTATTATTCTATAATCATTATTATTATTATTATTATTATTATTATTATTATTATTATTATTATTATTATTAAGCAGCAACGTCCAACCTAAGTGGACGTGTCTGCTATAGATCATAGGATCAATAGCAATTTATCATCCTGACACTTAAATGCATCCTTCCAGTCGCTTGACACTTTCCAACTTCTCAAACTTGTTAAATGTGTCATGCTTGTCTTAAATATTAAACGTACATTTGTTTAAATGTATTTGCTCTGTGGACAGAGGTTTATGGCCGAGAAGTAAAGCCAAGACTCCAAAAAGAATATAAAATGTAACAAATTAAGACTTTACAACTTGAAACTTTCCAACACTGCCGAATGCAGCTGCCAAAGAGGAGACACGTGCATGCTATCTAAATCATCTAAGGATGAGAATAAAATCACAGGACCGTGCTAGAATGTAGAATGAGAAGACATGGAGAGACTGTGGACAGACATCCACTTGCAGGTTAGTATACAGAGACCTCATGTGGCCAGAGTGTGAAGCTTATCTGCATCCCAACATTATACTTTAACATGCTAGAATCGAACAAACAGCAACGAAAATGGACCAATCTAAATAATTTTGAAAACACCACAGCTTCTAAAGACTAAAAAACGAAAGTTTTATTCTGCACTAATACAAAAGAGTATCATTTCACTGAAAACATCAGTAACAGTTCACTTGAGGAGGTACAAATAACTTAGTTACTCACTTACTACTCAAAAAAGAATCATGATCAAATATAGTTCCTGCATGAAATACCTGAACCATCATGATTGATTAATGATGAATGAACATGGAATGAGTACGTAACTAACACTTAGCTACTGGTTATTTAATACATTAAGTAACTGGTGTATTTGTGCCCCCACAAGGGAATTGTTACCAAAACATAATTAACAGTGATTTTGAGCAACTCTGAAATGATCTTACTATAAGCCCTGTTCCGTTAATACTGAGAAAGAAGGGAAATGAACCGCCTCCCCATTATTAAGAAAAAAGCAGTGAAGCAGAGCAGACGAGGCGGCAGGATAATTGGCTGTGGGCTCTTTGCAATTATTCAGCACCTCATCACCATTAAGCCAGTAGCAAATGAGCCCAGAGGACTGGGTGTAACTGGAACGCCTTGATGAAAGCGGGTCACAGCCCCCTGGACTCAGCTGCCCGGTTTCCAGAAATGAACCAACAACCCTGTGTGCTCAGCATTCTGACCCAAGCACTAAGCTGCTGTAAAAATTGACGACTCCTATTCAGCGTGTCAAAATTCACATACTGCATGTACTTACCTTTGCATGAATGTGTCCTACTGCGCTTTTTATTTTACCAGTACAGTACCGGGTCACAGGTAGAACCTAACCCTAAAACACAAGGCAGGTGTACAATCTGTACAGGATGCCAGACCATCACCCGCCTTTAGTTCAATAAATGTTTGGCGGAAATTAATATTGTCAGTCGCTTCTTCGGTTTTATATTCCAGTTTTAAAAGTATAATTTAAACAAGCATTATATTGAAACCAATGACCTGCCTCAGCATTTGATAAAAAGACACAGGATTACATTTGCAAAGCACACAAATATTTACTCAGACATATATCAGTAACACCGTGAAAATTAAAAAAGGCTTTTTTCCAGAGTGTTGAACCAAGCAGCTCATAACTGATAATTGAACAGAGCCACTTCACATATTTCCAGCTAATTCTCTCTACTGACACGAAAAAGTCTCAAATAAACAAAGCACAGCGGTCCAGGGACCAGATGGTTGATTACTGGGCCACCAAAACATAACAGTCATCGTTCTGGGTTTCCGACCAATCGGGACACGAAATGACAGAGCCAGGTGCTGCCAGACGGTCGACAACAGCGACGGCAGTGAATGAAAGCACAGAATGCCTAGGCTGATTGACTCACTCAACTGAAACATGTTGGAGTTTTCGGATTTTTTGTTTGTGTGCATCGGAGATGTTGACTGACAAGCAGCAACTGGGTAGTCTAAGAGCATTAACATTTAATGCTGCCCCATCAGATCTCATTACCACAGACTGCTACGCTCTATCAATGGCCTAGTCCTGTCAGGAGGATGCAAATATAGCCAATATAGCCAGTCAATGCTGGACAGGCAGGAGAAGAGAAACCAAAGCATCGCAAGTAGCTGTCTCTATGGCTGCATATGGGTTTGACCCCATTTAATCCTAGTCAACAATTGCATTTTTTTTGCAATTTAAAAATGAACTTTGAATAAAGCTGCAAAAGTCTTCTTAAATAAATCATTTATCAAAAAATAAATAACACCAGTAATAAATTGATTATTCTTAAAGTAGATTAATATTTCCAGCTTTGGTTCAACTTCCTAAAGTACTTCACTAATGTTTAAAATTTTTAAATATGATATGTCTAAAATCAATTTAAACACAAAAAACCAACATAAGCGTTTCTGCTACATTGTATCTTTTCTTTTACTATGCTGTATGCCTGCTTTTGAGGTATGAAAAAACACTTCCTGTCTGCAGTATTGTAAATAGTTTTTCATCCATCTTTCAACGGCTTATCCTGCTCGGGGTCATGAGGGGTGGAGCCTATGCCAGGGATCACAAGGCACAAGGCTGGGAGACACCAGGCTCGTACACGTAGCACACACACCCACACCGTGGGCAACTGAGAGCCGTGAATTAGTCCAAATGCATGTCTTTTGATTGCGAGAAACCTGGAGGATTCCTATGCAACACGGCGGAGAACATGCAAACTCCGCACACCAAAATGCAATTATTCCTGTCAGCAGAAATATAAACATACATGTCTTTTTTCCCCTGTGGATATTTCACAGAAAATCCTGCTCAAAGATGTGCCGTTTGAGAGGCTGTAGCTGCGACAGGCAGCGATTAAAAGGTGCCGATGATGGGTGGGTTAAAGGGGGCGATTATGACTCAGGCTCTGTGACTGCAGCCCCTGTGCTGCACTCGGCTCACTGACGTGCCGCCAATTCCCGTTCTTTGTAAATAACACAGGTGCTGCTGAATTACATTAGGAATTAATGAACCGTGTGGAGAGCTTTCCTCTGGGCCACTTCAGGGTTATTTATTACCTTCAAACGGTGGAATCTGAAATTAAATTGATCACCAGGGCCAGGAAATGTCTTAAGCGGGAAAGCAGCCATCGGCATTCCCTGGACTGACTTAAAGCTGTAGGCCTTAGTCGTTATTAGGAATTTAATGTGAGATGGAAAACGAGATGAAGGAAATGTGTGAAGGGGGGCTTTGAATGATCAAAGTTAACCAGCTGCACACAATGGGTGAACTGTGTAAAATCACATTACAACCATAACATTGCCTGAGAACAAGGCTAATAGGCAGGATCTTCCACGCAAAGACGCAACAGGAACAGAATCAATGAGATATCATCATATCCTGAATAATGTCTCTGGCTCCATTTGTCTGTCCAACGCCATATTCGGATTTTTGGTAGGAGCAGCTAAGTAGCCAAAGCTGTTTACGTGACGACCAAGGTAGTGGCCGCACTCAAGATCATCCTGCTTTTGATAAGAAAAAAACAAAAAAGAGTCAGACTGGTGTCTTTTCTTTTAACTATTTACCAAATGCGACAGAGAGGCATGTCTCCACAATGTCTTCCTCAGTGTCTATAAAAATTAAAAAATACAAAATATGATTTGTAAATATCAAAAAGAAGTAAAAAAAGATAAATAGAAACACACTGTAGTATATAAATATATATATTTTTTTAATGAATCAGATTACACTATTATCCTATTGGCAAACATACTAGCAGCAAACATACTAGTATCATGGTGGCCATTCCATTACATGACTAATATCACACTCATAAAGAGATGAACCCTAAACACCTCTATCTTCTTCATGATTCTCTCACCTTTTCTTATTCCTTTGTCCAGCATCATCACGTCACCCATCCCCCAACCCTGTCAACTAAGAGTCAAGACTAAACCAGCGCAGCTTGGTGCTGCGCTGACTGCCTTTATATTATTCTTAATGATTTCACTCAAACCAGAAAAAAAGCAAGAATATGTCTGTAAAACAGAACTGTGGTTTATTTGGTAGCATTTTCATAGTGTGACTGATTTTATTTGCAACACTTCTACACAAAGTTAGGGACTTGCAATTTGATAGATTTCCCCCCTCCCCCTACGTCAGGCTTCCAGTGGAGTGACCTGAGGTCAGCCCAGCCCCCACCTGCCAACTCGTACTTCTGAATGGTACCCTGTCTAGCTTAGTATCTGGTTTCCAACCCCAACATGGTTAATTGAGTCACATGGTGACATATTACTGATGTGACGTGTAAATGTACAATAGAAAACCAATCGCACATGTCACAATCACCCCATCCCACCCCCAGCAAGATGCCGCCCTGTGCAGCAGCCCATGTTTCCCACACATAAACCCACCTGTCACCATATATCTAAGTATTTTCCACAAGTATAAGTTAAGAATATTTGATATAGCTAAGAATACTCAATATAGCAGCATTCGCCACCTACAGACTCATCCAGACCGAACAATTTAACCTGGACCACAATCGAATCCTCACTTAAGTATGTGTTACATTTAAGGAATGAAGAGAAAAAACCACATGTTACCAGTAGACTGCACACTGGTTACCAGCAGACTGCACACTGGTTACCAGCAGACTGCACACTGGTTACCAGCAGACTGCACACTGGTTACCAGCAGGCTGCACACTGGTTACCTGCCCAGGAAGCAACTTAGCTTAGTTAAGAAACTGTGCTAAGAACCAAAGAAGTAACTGTACTAAAAAGCGACCTGAAATCATGTCAGTGTGAATATCCCGCTATAAAATCAGGTGCATCCCGGAGCAGCTGTGTGACTTGCTTTGGATAAAAGCAGCTGTATGATTACTGCTGACCCTATATATGCACTTAGAAGATGTTCATTTGTAAAACACCTTACTGGCATTACATGGCAAATGTACAAACCAGGACACACAGTTTATCCTGATTTCTTATAGCTGTCTTGCAGCAGTTGTATAAGCTGGCAAATGGAGCCCCGTAAAATTTGAGATTCCATACCATCACATTTCTGATTTAAGTCTGATTTGGGAGCAGGTCTCACCGCGCCAGTCAAATATTTAAAAGCTGACATCCAGGGGCTTGCATTTGCAGCTCTTCTTAATTAAATATTCAGGAATGACAGTTCAGTTTAGATCTTCCCTAAATCTGATCACGCCGAATCAAAGATTAGAATAAAGCGACCAAAGTCAGCGAATGTCCTTCCACTATGGAACGCAGATCGTCTTTAAAAATATGCAGCACAATAGTATTGTTCTTCACCATTGATTCATTTACGCACTCCTAAGCAACACTGTAAATGATTAAATATTTAGTTATTTCCTTTATTGTGTTTTCCCTCATCTTGAATAGAAGCATATTGTTCAGTTTCCTTAACTTGTAAAATTCTCACAGGAGTTTCTCACAAAAAAGCATCCATACATTTTCTGCAACAACTTACAGCATTCAGTGCCAAGGGGGGTTCAGAACCTATCCTGGAGGCTGCAGGCAGCTAACACCCAGGACAAGGTGCCAGCCCGTCCCAGGGCACACTCACATACCTTTCGGTCAGACACACACCTATGGACAATTTGGCAACTCCAATTAACCTCAGCATTTTTTTGGAACACGGCAGGAAACCGGAATACCTGCAGATAACCCCCCCCCCCCCCCAAGTGACAACATGCACCCCACACACAAGAAACAATAGAAGAGATTCAAACCCTGGTTCACAAGGTGTGAGGCGACAGTGCTAACAACTGCCCCACCACACCACCCTGCAAAGCAAACGATGACATTAAATTCAACAGGCTGGAAATTCTGGAGAAGAAAAAAGCACAGGGTGCATGATGTGAGTCATTCCCACAAAGAGGGGCTTTCCGCCTCTCCACCGTCCCTGCCTCACAGGGGACCCTAACTGCCCTGCGGAGGAGCCTGCTTCTCAGTGTGGCCGCCCACTCACCATCCAGACTAATCGAGTCCATCCGTCTGGACCAGGCACACTTGACCCCGGGCGTCTGTACTTCAGTGGGATGTCTGCTCACCGGCCTGGGATGTGTTTGCGGCTACTTGCATATTATTCATGTAATGAAATTTACAGAAGTGCACTGTTTATGACTCACTGTCGACAAAAACAAACGGTGGTATCGCAGTACACTTGCAATGCGCAGTCAGACATTATTAACTCTGATAAAGCAGGATGCGCTTCTTAGTTAGAAGGGGTTTTTAAAAAGTAAAGTACAGAAGAACTGAAGTCAAAACCAAAACAGACTGGGGAAAAATGCACAAAACATATTTGACAATTGGGGGCACTAAACGACACACAAATATATGGGTGGGAATCAGAAAGAAAAGGTAGAGACGTTTGTGCTTGTCAACCTCCAGCTTTGTGAGCCAAACAGATGCAGTTTGAGGTGAGATGAATGCTGATAAAACAGCACAGTCACTCCTGGGCCGCATTCTCTTCTCCATCCTCTGTTTCATTCCCTGTTAGCACTCACCAACTGTCAAGGACCAATGAGTCAGTCAGTCAGTCATCAAGAGTCTTACGTTCATTTCAGAAAAAGGTGAAAGGAGCCAATCTTACAGCATTAGAAAATGCTGGAAAAAAATGCTGATAAGTTGCACAGCAACCAAGAAGAGAGCCAAACCCTTTGTCGCGGCCTGAAAAGGCTGTTATTCTATCTGCGTGACAAGGCTGAAGTAAACAGCGATTCTTCACATCCTTGACGTCTACAGCCGCAACTTGTATTTTCCCGGAGAGTAAGAAAAGCACATAAAGACGTATCATTCACGAAATGGGGAGATACCAACATCACAAAAAACAACTGCCCTGCCTCTCTCACGTCTCACGGGGTCAAGAATCCCTCATGATGATCAGATCATGGCTGTTCCTTAGCTGTCATGCTCCCTTAGGGCCAGGCGTGACTGACCACTCACGTACGCAATGGCTGGGGCACATGGACAGCACACAATAACTGGCTGGATGTGGATGGATATCTTGGGTGGTGACCAGGGAAAGTGAAGGAGACCAGTACAGCACCAACAGTAGCATTCCCACACGAGAACGGCCCCTTTTCTACCAACCACAACATCCTGGAATTTCATTACTAGGAAGGAAGCCCAACACTCCAGAGACACAAAATCCATTCTCCCTTCATTATCTTGAATTAGTTTTCCATTGTTATGTTTATATTGATGTATGAGATTTAAGATGTGAGACGCCGGGTGTAAATGCCAAAAGGGAGAAACAATCATTCATTTCAAGATGGGTAGTTATACAAATGATTCAGTTTCTGTAAAACAGAAAACAGAAACAGAAACAGAAAAACAGCCCCACATATTGAGTGAGTCCATCAATTTTACATCAGTGCTGTTGAAAATTCCCACAAGACTGGCCCCAGGTTTTGGATGGGTTTTGGAACCACCATATTGGTTCACAATGCTCACCAAAAACAAAAAAAAAACTTTGGGTTAGGAATACATCTGAAACTCTGCAAGCAGCCGTATCAGTGCATCAGCTTGCAAGTTTCCAAAGGCCAACTGAGAAGGTCTAGTACCAGATATACTGGTATGCTGGCCATATGGACTGTGGGTGATTTTTATTATGCCTCTGGTTACTACTAGATGTAATTGTTGATAAACTGTTATGTTGGGAATCACCCTTATTGTATGTTGCAATACCTGTATGCAGTGGAGCATGCATTTAATTTCTGTTATTAAGGGATTTCAAACTAAGAGATGTCCAACCTTAAGCCTCTGTGGTTGGTCTGGTCCGATTACAAACCTCCCTCACATTGATGCATTGCCTCTTTTATGTTCATTTAGCCTTTTTTTATATTGTGGTGTATTAATGTGCTGTTGCCAACTGACACCTCAAGCACTGCACTTTGAATGTGGCTCAAATTATCTATGTTTAGAGTTCACTGTATGCAGTGGGGGGGGGGGGGGGGGTGTTACCTTTAAGGTTAACTGGTGATTATGAGCATCCCAAACCGGGCATGTCCGGTCAAATATCAAGCACCCGT
>JABFEA020000119.1:16699012-16712203 GCA_019775915.2 Cyphomyrus plagiostoma | reverse complement strand
CCCCCCCCCCACTCTCCCCCCTCCTTCTGTCCCCTACCACTTTCGTTGCTCTCGGCCGGGGGCGCGGGGGGGGCGGGGCCCCCCCCCGGGACCTGTCAGGTTAACTGGTGATTCTGAGCTTCCCTCTCAGGGCATGTCCGTTCTACTATCAAGCACCAGTTTTGCCAGTGGCCCCACAGTGTGACACTGAATGTACAATGGGAACTTCAAAGACAGATGTATGTTATGCTGAATGCACTGGTGAAATGAGTGTCACACTCCACCAAACGATCCAAGATGAGATGTAATGCAGAACTCACAGTGACATATATGGTTTGTGTTTGAACACGCAAGACTGCCTCTGTTGGTTGCAAACTGGGAAATACCTTAGAGGCAGCTGAATATCTGAGGACATCACTGATAAAGTGTCCAAAACAACATTGTTTAGGCATGGTTTCTACACATAAAGAACCTCATAGTATGTGACATGAAAGCTGGAAGTACATTATTATACAATATTAAATTAAAGAATTTTAAAACGCCAAAAAAAAATGTAAAAACTCAGAGAAAGGTATTGTTAAGCAACAACACAGATCATCCTCCTTAGCTTACTGAGGCAGCACTGGGAATTAATGAGAGCACTCTTAAGATTTCCCATCTGAAAACGTTACCCTGTAAACACTCCACAGCCGCTTCCAGTGTCCCAAAATAGCTGAGTGTTTTCTTAAAAAACAACTGAAAGTCACTTGAGTTCCCAGGCCTAACCCCACACGGAGAACCAGTATTCCCAGGCCTAACCCCACACGGAGAACCAGTATTCCCAGGCCTAACCCCACACGGAGAACCAGTATTCCCAGGCCTAACCCCACATGCAGAACCAGTATTTCCAGGCCTAACCCCACACAGAGAACCAGTATTCCCAGGCCTAACCCCACACGGAGAACTAGTATTCTCAGGCCTAACCCCACATGGAGAACCAGTATTCCCAGGCCTAACCCCACATGGAGAACCCGTATTCCCAGGCCATTTCAATCTCAATTTTCTTAAGGTTAAGGATTTTGGAATGTGTTGCTGTTTTAAAATTTTAACTCTCAACAGCATTTCTCCAGTTAATATGGCATCATTCTATAATGACGATATATATTCATATAAAGTAAATGGTAACTTTGCTGGGAAATTTAAACAATCTTCAAGAAATAAATAGCTAATGCGGTTACATCAGTTGACGTTTCTGAACTCTCCCTGGTGTGTGTGTCTGTGTGTGTGTGTGTGTCTGTGTGTGTGTCCGTGTCCTGCAATGCACTGGGATCTTGTCCAGGGTGTCCCTGTGTTTTCTGGGACGATGTCCAAGCACTGGATAAGCGAGTATGGGAAAGGACAAATTATGTGAATGATACTACAGTACCTGGTGATATTAAAGATGGCAATATTAGAATGGAGACATGAACATATAAGCTTAGACACAATGCACAGTCAGACATTTTTCTTTATAATTTTAAAGTTTGTTTGTTGATTTGTCATTTAAATCTTTTGTTGTTACTGGGAAAAACTAAAAGCGTTACATATTAATTAAAATACGTAAAACAACAACCATAATAAATAAGGTTGTAACTTTGTATGAATTCCCCTCTTGCCACCACCAGTGTTACAAACAGTAGCACATTATTACTGTATTACACCCTAAGTGCCAATCGCAGAATGCCAGCAGAAAGGGGATTGGTGTTTGACTGGACCTCTGCAATACCCTCAGCTTTATATAATATAACCTTCAATAATTATACCAGCATCAATAATGGCAACAAATCATGCATTTCCCTTATGCAGCAACAAATAAGTACATTAACAAGCATGCAAATGAATGAATTAATGAATGAATAAGACACACAAACAAGCAAACAAATAAATAAGCAAACAATGTGTCTGGCATTTAAAGTATAAAAGTCTTGGAAGACTGAATAGCAGATGTTTTTTTCTTACATTGCCTCTGCAAGCAGTATATTTGTTTAATTCCTTGTTTAATTGCCGTTGTGGCTGCCCACTGTTTTCCTAATACCAAAAATTCTTTAAACATCCATCCATCCATCCATTATCCAAACCGCTTATCCTATTGGGTCGCGGGGGGTCCGGAGCCTATCCCGGAANNNNGAAGCTTCACACCTGGCTCACAGGTGAAGGAAGGCTGGAAAATCAGCAGGGCTCGGCCCTCGATTTGAATAGCCTTGGGTTAAAACATCTTAACAGATGCATTTAATTTATTCAGGTTATCTGGAAATAGGAAGTTAGATGTATACAATAGCAGTATGCAATGGCCATTTTGCCTACAAGCATATTAATACTTTGTGAACTTCACACAGAACAACAGCGATACAACGGTGAGACAAAAAGTATATGTGGTCCTCACCAACTTCTCTAAACAAACAATTTTAACTCAGCTGACAAGAACATTACATATTTCAAGATTCACCAGCAAGTGGTGCAACTATTGCTATTCAAGTCAAACCATTGGCGGTTTGGTTTTCTGAAGCCCTTGGGGTTGGTTTACATCATGCCAAGAAGAACAGACATCAGCCATTACCTCACAGAAGCAAATTACAAGCGGAGACCCTTCAATACAGTAGCCAGACTTAAGCATGTTAAATGTTCATGTTCATGATAGCATGATTAAAAAAGACTGAACATGTACGGCTTTGATGAAAGGGTGGACAGGCAAACGCCACTTCTGTCAAGGTAGAATATAGCATCATGACCACAAAGGTTCTAGAACAATATCTTTGGGGCCAAAGAGACCAAGGTGGAGATGTTTGGTCATCGTGTACCGTGCTATGTTTGGAGAACACCGAATCATCACAAGCACCTCATAACAGCTGTCAAGCATAGTAGTAAAGGGGTGACGATTTCAGCTAGTCCTACAACCACAGGACCTGGGAACGTTGCAGTCATCAAGACGACCATGAGCTCCACTTTATAACAAGGCAAACACGACGCCGTCTGTCCAACAGCTTAAGCTGTGTAAAAATAGTGTCATGCAACAGGACAATGATCCGAAGAATACCAGCAAATCCACATCTGGATGGCTAAGGAATAAAAAACCAAGGTGTTGGAATGGCAAATAAAAGTCCAGACCTCAACCCCACTCAGAGGCCGTGGCAGGAATTAAACCACGGTTTCCAATTCTGGTACAGAATCCAACACACTTTGCAGATTTCCCTGTTCAAACACACCTACTAAACCCGGTACTTAGCTGAGCAAGATGTATTTGAGTAGGTACCAGTAAGTCTGTAAACTGTCTTTGATTCTGGCCCTCAACTATGGAATTATATGTACTTCTAAAGTAATCAGACGTAAAAAATTAATTGCAAATCCAAAATCATACTTCTAAATCTGTAACTTGACCTGTAGGCAACGATTTTGCAAGTACACTTATACTGTGATATTTGCAACAACAGATTTGCACTTTCAGTTCACACGTGTCGCACTCTAGGATCTCATTTTATGAGAGCAGTTTAGTCAGTTTGTAGCCAGTGATATGCGATAGATTCATAGGAATAGGGAAATCATGGTAACTAATCCCCTCCTTGCAGTTTTTATGTCATTGTCAAGGAAATCCAAAGGCACGCATTTTGTTGGTATATCGATGAAATGCATTTATTTAGTTATCTAGGATTTCAATCATTAATTAATTTCAATTCGTTTTATTGTAGCAAATCATTATATTCATCCAGAAGATGTTTTTTCCATATTTAGATGGTTTGCTGGTTATCATACTTGTCCACTGACTTCATTTGTAACTTTTCATTAAGGTAAGTTCTACTTTTGGCCCCTCCCCTTCTGTTCTCTGGAGCTCTCCATTGGTTTACGCTCATCAGAACTAGATGACAGTAAGATTGACCACTGGCAACATATCATTCCTCACGTACCAAGTGCTTTGTAAATGTAGTGTTTAAGTTGTAAATGCATGAACTGTGACTCGTAATTGCAACCTACACATCATGAACTTATAAATTGTGATTTGTAATTGAACAATGAGGATTATACTCGTGAAAAAGAGGCGGCTCATAAAATTATGAGATCATCATGACATTTAAGTACGAGTACTTTAGGCATAAATTTATCTCTATGCTCCTGGACCGAAAATGGGGAACCCTGAGATAACCGAATGCGCTTAATGGACTGACAGCTTTAAAGAAGAAAGACTTCACCTAACAGATGCGAAAGCGATAAACTCTTACTGATGCTAAAGGCATACATGACACTAAAGTATAGTGTGCATTTTCCCCCGCACTTGGTTTCTGAATATTGAAATTTGATGTTTCTGTTTTGTCACCCAAGATTAGACTTATTTATTTAGCAGTTATTTAGGCCCTGAGAAATGAAACCATAGAATTGAGGGTGTACTTTCTTGTCCCATGACTGTACATCCTGTGCATTTACAAATAGTTTGTTATAAATACCAGATATTTGACTTGAATTTAGCGTAAATAGGTTATAAGACCAAAAGAAAACAAAACAAAACCCACCCCAGACGTATGTCTTATGAAAATATACAATTTGATGTAACATATGTTCCTAAGAAAGTCAGCTTTTGCACCAGAAGAGAGTTTACAAAATGTGCAAGTAGAAATGATTCAAACTATTCTTGGCTATTTTTATATTTACTTCAGCACCCCTGAGAGCTGAAATTGATGGTTTGAGGCAGTGTTTCTCCACAGGGACCCCCAGACAGTACACAAATTTACAGTAAAAATGTGGATAGTCTGGCAGGGAGCTGGGAGGGAGCAAAAACATGGGATGTCTGGGGGTCCCCGAGGACCCCACTGGGAACATTGGTTAACCGCAAGGAGAAGAAGCACACTACCTGTCGTCGTTTTGGAAGGACTGGTCTCCGAGGAGTAAATCCCGAAATCGATATCGAGGAGGGAGGGGCGGCACCTCGGAATCCACCTCGGCCATCTTCAGCGTGGAGATGTCCAGTATGATGCCAGTGTTGCTGCTGTTGTTTTTCTGCACCGTCTCAAGTGAGGGTCTGCAGGTTTGAAGGCAGCGTTACATTCAGCCTCCAAACTTCCCTCTACTTAGTGTGAAGCTATAAAAGTTCCGCCCTTAAAGAGAGTTGTTAAGGAAACCAGCCCTCCTCAGTGAGCGCGACGGCCAGCGACACCTTTCCTGTAGACAAAGGCTGCGTCTGCCCTGTTTGTGCATCTGTTCGCCATGTTCTTATTTTCATATGACCATAAATGGTCATTCAAGCTGTTTCACTGTCATAAGTGCATTTATAGTTCTGTAATGAGTTTGAATAGGGGGTTGATTGAAGGCAAGTGTGCCTAATTGGGAATGGCAGATTGGAGATTATGCTCCAGGAAAGAGAAGGAGGAGAGGGGTGTGTGTATGCATGTTTGCTGGTTGTTTGGCTCTGTTAGGGAGCGCTGAATACCTTATCACCGGGAGGTCGGTAATTCAGGTCCAGACCAGGATTTTGTTTCAACCAGCCAGTTGGAATATAAACAGTCACAATCACAGAGAGTTCAACAGGTGGTTGAAACTAAATCCTGGTCTGGACTTTTACTCTCTGGACCTGAACTACCCACCCTTGATGGACTCTGCATGGAAATTTCAGCAGTGGAGAGGGCATCTTTCAGGGTGTCACGGGGGCATCAACGACTGCCACACCGTGAGACGCTGAATTTTATTCTTGTTTTATTTTCCCCCGTTTTTGAATTATTCTGTAGAGATGATGCAGGAATGTTTTGGGGTGAAAACATTCCTGCATCATGGGGTGAAAGACACTATATAAAAATAAACTGAATTAACTGAAAGATTTTATGGACTGTTAGTGTATTGTGTTCTGTGAGAGGAGATTATTATCGGGGGGGGGGGGTTTCGTAAAAAACCCTCATATACTGCTGAGGAATGGAAATTGGGGTGTTTATTTAATTTTAAAGATTAATTGGAAATTAATCTTTAGCCAATTGTTTTTCTAAATGTATATCTGGTGCATGGTGTGTGTGTTTCAGTTGGACAGATTTTCTGGTGTATTACAGTGCTATCCACTTGGTATGTTAAAATTATTTTAGTTTATCTGAACATCACATGGGAAACAAAAATAAACACAAAGCAGGCAGATGCCATTTCATTAGTATTTAGGCTGTGGGCCTGTAGTGCTTTTGAAAGTGATTTAAACATGGAGGGAGGTTACGTCCAAAAATTTGATATTACTGCATTAATGAAAAAGGCTTGAAATAACTGGCATCTATAAACTTGGTTATAAAATTACCATTCATAATGAAACATCTAACTATTACTGAATCATTGAAAGGGTCTTCTCCAGATAGGAAAATAATTAAAATATGACATTCTGAAAAAAAATCATTTCACAGTTTAAGGAAAAAACTGCTATGAGAAATGGATCGTTTCAGTTCAGTATTATGCTAGTTACATTCCATAACTGGCAAATCGGTCATTTTTACTTTCCCTTTACATGCCTGTATTTTGCACACGTGTGCGTGAAATCATCCCTATCGGGGGATAATTTCGCACAGTCTGTAAAGGGAACTCCACACTGTTGCGATGCTCTTCCCCACGGACACGCAGAAAACATGATGCCTGAATCAAGCGGAAATGAGGTGTAAGGCCACATATAGATCTGGTATTATCTTCATCAGTGAGAGTCACAATATTTACAAGTGACAAGTGTCTACAATCTACCTAAAAAACCCATGCAATGCAATCAATACATTTATATTCTAGTATATATAAATATATGCATTTTTTTATGGACTGTATCAATGACATGCATTTTGTTAGAAGATAATTACCAAAACATGTTTTCTTTCCTGGGGAAGAAAAAAAAAGATTCAAAGCTCGTTATTTTCAACAAAAGTGTTTAATTAAACGGAAATTGGTGCTGAAATGTAACAGACCCCCTTCACTCAGCCATGCAGGTACAATAAAGGTTGTCAGGGTGGACAGGGGGGGTTGCATCCTGCTTTCCTTGGGGGGCCGCGCTGAGCCACATTCCGCATGCGGGAGATTGACGGGTCAAGTATTACCTGTCGCCATGGGAACACGGAGAGTGAGGTGGCGGGCTCATGACTGCCTCTTGCAAAGAGATTAGGAAGGAATTAAAAAAAAAAAAACATAAATTAAAGCAGAAAAGGGGAAAATAAATGTAAAAAGCCGTTAATCACCCATCATCCTCTGCGCCACCCCGAGGAGTTACGGTTAGTGTCCTTTCCCGCAACCTGTTTACCTGCAAAATGGGTTTGCATTGAGCCCCGCAGCAGCTAATTAGGCATAAACAGCGGGTGAAAGACATAATAACTGCTACAAATATGGCTTCTGGAGATGTCAGTATTGATAAAGCCTACAGACAGTCAGCAGGACTTCCCATGAAGAAATAGGCTATTCTTGGGTTCATTCCCAAGTTCTCCATTTCCAGTGTGTTGAAGAGAAATAATTAGCATTCGTTCCATTGGTTACATTTGAACAGTCTGTGTTAACGAGACAAGTATTTCCCAATATAAAGAAATGTAGTCAAATACAATTATAGAAACATAAAGGCCATGGAGAGCCACATAACACAGCAACAGGTACCACTTTAATTAGATGCTATGTTGCCATATTAGTAATATAGTAACGCCTGTAGGAGCACAGGGACCCTGGACATGACAGATGTTGTATAACAACTTATGTTACCATAAATCCGTATCATGTCCTTCGCTGTGAGATTTGGATTAATTACAAGACATATTATTGCCTTTCAGACTCACCTCAAGAAATGGCTGTGAAACAAATACATGAAGATCAAATACCTACCCTTTGATAGATAGATAGATAGATAGATAGATAGATAGATAGATAGATAGATAGATAGATAGATAGATAGATAAAGATTGTACATCATAGCATATTTATGTCCCATTACACATTACATTGTATATTTTGTGGTCATTTCTGAGGTCAGGCCAATGAATTGCTACATTTATATCTGTTCTCAATGAAACATTAAGCTTACAAATGACACATTACCCTTCAGCGACCTGTTATGCAAATATATTTGTTTCAGTAATGTAATATTATGTAAATATATTTGTTTACAGAAATCATTGCTGTATCATTGTTTTATAAGAAACACAGGGAGAGCCACAGGGTAACAGTTTCTTCACTTTAATAACTCGTCCACATCCAGTATGCATGAGGACCTCAATTGGTCACTTATTCCCTTGTAATATAAAACCAGGGTAAATAGGACTAAAAAATTCTATTAAGTGAAGGTCCTTCATGGCTGGTGCTGAATCAGACTACCTCAGATAAGCATAAACCCACTGGAGTAATGTTTGTTTTTATTGGTTACAGAGCTGTTTTCTGGGGAACAATCAGCATCAGCCAATCCTAAGCCTTAATGTAACCCCCCCTTCTCAAATTTACTGTTTATGCAGGCCTAATGATTTAAATTGATGCATGGCAGTTATCCATTTGGGAAATATGTATTACCTCTAAATTATGAAAAATGAAGGAAAATTGTGTTTACTGGCCTCTACTACAACAGCAATCCTAAAGTGATCCTCATCCCCTCACCCATCCACCCCTTTCAGCTGGGACCACATCCACCGCTAACACCTTGACCTGAATAAAGCTTGCAGTATGTGCATGTGACGATCGCCAAGGCGGAACCCCCAGCTCGGCAGCCCAATGCCATAACGGATCTGCCAAGCAACTGGATGGGAAACATGTGGTATCCCCATGTGGAAGAGATTAGGTGTATTAGTCCTGGTGGTTCAGCCAGAAAAGCAAGGGCCAGAGAAAGTCTGCATCCTGTACCGCTTCAACAACCAGCTCGAGGAAATAGGAAGTAACATGTAAGCCGTACTTTGGTTAGGGAGCGAACAAGGTGGGGGTGTGATTATGTGGGGTGCCTTTTCAGATGGGACAGCAAGGGTTCCTCTCACAGCAGTGGGACAACAAATACTGTCCTTTATTTATGATCTGCTCTGTACTGGTCCAGTCTGATGACTCAACTTGGAGATCGAAGGTACAGAGGAACCACACTCCCGACGTGGTCGGGTGCAGACAGCGCTGGTCATATAGCATCGTTTTCCATTACTGCCGCAGGAAATGTCAAGTGCATCTAGCTGTATGAATGGGTAAAAGAAGTTGCTAAATAAGCAAATAAAGGTAAATCCTTATAGAGAGATAAAAGTGGCTCCCCATTAGGCCCAGTAAAAAAAACCCTTAGTTTATCATCCCCGCCCACGTGGCGAATTTAGCCCGCATCGATTTTTTTTTATTTTTAAAAGTGTATTTTCTGTGTAAATTCCACTGCCGGCGTTCACAAATTTCACAGGCAGACGATAGAAACCAATTGCCGCGCATTTGTATTCTTCCACCCCAGTATACTTTCTTCTACCTTCCCTTCCGATCAGTACCGAACACGCACTGCTGAAGTTTACCGACCACTCATTGAACTATTGAAACACCGGACATGCCATTCATGTCTAACAAATAAAAATAAAACAAAATAAAAGATTGGCCCTCCCTCATCACTTGTTTCTGATTAAAAGGATGATAAACTAATGATTTTTTTACTGGGCCTTAGTTCTGTATAGCGCTTGGGTGTCTTGAAAAGCGCTATATAAATGTAACTTTCATTAATTAATTTCATAAATGCTATGGTTTATTTTGAGCCTAATATAGGCTACATTCGAACATTCTTTTATTTTAATAAGCATACGGCTTATAAGGAGCTCGGAGTTTCCTTTTCGTGAAAGGTTATCCTTGCTGTACATGCCCGCTGGAATTTCTCTCCGTCAGGCACAATGCAAAGTGACAGTCACGACTGAAGGAGGGTAACCGCCTCAAAGCCGTATCCCCACCGGGCTCGATGCCCACCGGGAAGGAGACGCGGGGGCTGCGCGGCTCGGACGGGCACAAGCCTTTAGGTGGGCAAGCAGCAAATATCGCGGAATTAAGTCTGCACTGGAGGTATTCGATGATTTTACACAGGGATAGGCTACATGAGAGTATAACATATCATTGAAAATAAATAATGGATAGTAAAAAATTAATGATCATGGAAAAACATTCAATGTTATAGACAAAGTATTATTTAATAAAAACAATGTGAAAATGTTATAGTAATCGTGCTGGTTTCTTCCAGCACTGAATCACAAATAGCCTTGCTATTCTCCGAGGAATTCGCTCTTCCAAAGTGAATCCCGCGTCTCTGCTTGACTGCCGGCACCCCGAGATGAATATGGGGCCACACTTTACAGTACACTCCCCCTCGGCTGCATAAGGCTGTCTCCAACTCGGCATAATTCCTCAGTCCATCCCACATTTATCCGTATGCTATCCCTAATGTCAAATGAAGACAATGATTTTCTCTTCCGACACGAATGATACTGGATCAATTAATCCAAAAGGAAGTCACTTGTTTATCGGTATGCTCTACGACATGATTTAATTACGCTCATAAATCAACCTATATGAGACAGATTTACAATAGAACACACAAGGTGTCCCCTTTCGTTTTCATACAGCCACGCGTAGGATTATATCAATTTCCTTAAAAAACCCACCGGAGCATTAAACTGATTTAACTTTTTTGTTTATTTTATGACAGCTGCTGGCCGGCCCGTTTTCTTTCACACTGACCAGGCAGCGTACCTGCAACACAGTAATTCAGTATGACATCGGTATCAAAAGCCCAGAGTCAGGGCAGAATCGTGAACATTTCACTGAGAAACGATGCATATTGAAAAATGCTGAAATGCAGATAAATCGTTAATGTTAGGTGCATTTAAATGGTAATAGTCATATAGCCCTACGCTTCATTGCAACAATCGACCAAGGCAGTGTCGTCACGAACAGACAAATTATATTTTAATTGAACTATCAAAATAGAAATTGAATGGTAACAAGTAAATCGGTATACCTGGCTGTGTGTTCGTGCGCGGTCCCATCATCGTAAACAAACGTCTGGTTGGTATAGCATTCGCTACACATTTTGTTTGGAGCTCCAGCTGACTCGCAGTCGAGAGCTGCCGATTTTAATGTCCCTTCCAAAGCTTCCTTGGGAAATTGCATCGGCAGCACGACTGTCAGTGATTTCTTCCGTGCAAGATGCTGTCCCAAGATGTCAGATCCAGGCTAAGTTCTTTACAGCATTTATTCGGCTTCCATTCGTCCACTTGATTTTAACTGGGTTATTTAAGAGCAAAAGAAAAAAAAACGAGCAGTGGTTAATTCAGAAATACAGGTAGAGCTGCTAGAAGTTCAAATACAAATGCAGACAGAATGAAAATGAATGTGAACCTGTATTCTTTCTTGTTGCGTAAGATATTTCGGCGCCTCTTCCCAGACACTAAAAGTATTTTGAGCACAGGCTGTAAATGCATCTCTTTCCCGACAGCATATGTTTAGGGTATGGACCACATTGCGCTTGTACTCAGAAAGGTATCCTGCTTTTAGGGGGCAATGCGTTTTATACATGCCGAAATGCGCCATCTACTGGAAAACCTTGAAATTATTTATCATGCGTTTTTATCACGGGCAATTGGTGCTTTTTATTACACCCCTATGCACAGAACTTGTTCGTTGCCAATAAATCAATAGTAAATAACTATTTTTTTAAAATATAAGGTACTTGCTCAAAAATAGCTTGTGTTTCAAGGGTGTGTTTTGATGGGGCGCTTTCAGGGTATGAGCAAACCCAGGACTTAGCTCAGAAATAGTCAGGCTTCACAACACGCCAATGGTGTAATTAAAAAAACCCGGGTTTCGCGTAGGTCCCGTAATCCTATCCCTGGCGCCGCCCGTGGTGCGAAATAAAATTACATACAGCAAATTTACCGATATTCTGAACCTTAAGTCTAGTGACTAATGCTGGAGTCAAATGAAACAAATAAATAAACAGCGTTTTGGTATTAAGTAGATAACTCACAGAGACAAGGAAAACAGAAAATCAATGTCTGATTCAGAGAGACAGCACAGGATGAGCTCTGTCGGGCCTGATTTTATTTTCTTGTCACCATTTAGCTGTAAACCTGTGTGAAGCCTGAAATTATTGCAGTGATCCTAGTTGCCTCAGTGCCTTCAGCGAGAGGTTGAGTCATGCCAGGACGTCTTCGCTGTGGCTTTGATGGCTCAGGGGGCCAGAGCAACCCAAGTGTCACAACACTGCGTGTGGGCAGTTTTCCCTGCGGGAACTTTCCTATGTACCTCCTTTATAAGCAAAAGTCTGACATAAGGCCAGAGAGGCTGTGTAATAGCCTTTAGTGGAGCCCTATGCTTGTTGGTGGATTGACTGACATGGCAGATTTGAAGCTTGTCACGGTCCATCCCCGACACACCTACCGTATTATTTTTCTAACAGATAAGAAGGCAGCCTGTGCTAATGTATACCTACGGAACTATAACTCTGTAATTCTGTATGTGACACTGACGAAGATACAGTAGCAGACATTGTAACACTTAAGGCCACGTTTTTTGTAATTTATAACACATTGATAAATTATAATACATTCAGGAAGCATTATAAATATGGTATAAATCTTTATAAAAAGCCATAACACATTATACCCATGTTTATTATGGATTATGACTGCCTTATGAAGCTCTCATCTATAATGCACCAGTTTTATTTATATAGCGCCATTCATACACTCAAGGGCACTTCACAAAAACACATTTAACAAGGCAGGCAAGTTACATAAAACACAAATAATATTCATTGAATAGATGTGTTTTTAACAGGATCTTAAAATGGATGACAGATTTTTCCTTACGGCGACTAAGGGGAAGAGCATTCCAAAGGTTAGGAGATGTTATACTAAATGCTCTGCCACCCATAGTTGATAACCTGTGCTTAGGTACAGTGAGTAAGTCTGCATCTGACTATCTTAATGCATGGGCAGGAGTGCACAGAAAGAGTAGCTCAGACAGATAATGAGGGACTAAACCATGAAGGGCTGTGAAGGTGATGAGGATTATTTTATATTCCATTCTTGAAGAGACTGGCAACCAGTCATGGAGGACAGGAGTAATGTGAGCAGATTTTTTTGTGTGCGTAAGTACACAGTACAAAGCATCCTTAATGCTTATACCGACCATTATAATGCATTATGAAGGTATTTATAGCGCATTATACACTCACCTAAAGGATTATTAGGAACACCATACTAATACGGTGTTTGACCCCCTTTCGCCTTCAGAACT
>JABFEA020000119.1:16679164-16698912 GCA_019775915.2 Cyphomyrus plagiostoma | reverse complement strand
CATGTGATTGGTTGATTAGATAATTGCATTAATGAGAAATTGAACAGGTGTTCCTAATAATCCTTTAGGTGAATGTAGATGAGAGCTTCATAAAGCATTCATAATTCATAATAAGCATGGCTATAAGGTGGTATGCCCTTTTATAAAGGTTTATAGCCTTGTTTATAATGCTTTATAAATGTATTATTATTTGTTATTAATGTGTTTATGTTACTAAAAACATGGCCTTAAGTAAAGTGTTACCTAGTGCCCTATGTGCCTGGTTCCTGTTAGTGGAGTAACAATGTTGTAGCAGATGAGGGTATGTGAGGGAGGGACTTGCTGCAGGCACGGTAAGAAGCGGATAGTTCACATGTCAGTGGGGAGACAGGCCCAGAGACTCAGCATCGAAGACCATTCCTTATAGTCTGCATACTTTGGAGAGTTGGGCCAATTCCATAGGCAGTGCTCTATAAAACAGAGTGTGGCTACCAGTATTCCCAGTATTCTGCACTGCGGAAAAGGAGGGAATGCTTCTGGCTGATGCGAGCCCACTGCCAAGACCCTGAATTGGATAAGTAGTTAGATGATGGATGGATGGATGGATCCAGACACAGCACACATGGACTGTCCAGAGCCCAGGTAACTATTCCGTACTATAAGACCTCAATCATAAAACGAATCTAGTTACATGACAATGACTGTGAGCCATGTCTTTTAATTGATTAGGGTTGGGTCAGTACACTACACTATTAAATGCGTAATGCCCATATTTGCCCAATATTGCCCATATTTTAAAAAGTGAATAGCTTTGAAACACAATCAGTTCTCTTTTTCCTTGGTGCTGAAGATCAGCAGACTGATATAGTAAAGACCTATTGCAAAATTTTATCTTTATATTTACAATTACGCATGTTTATCTCTCCCACATCTATTTCTGGCAAGTTAAATACAGGATATATATCACTCATACATTGAAATGCATATATAATTCACACATTAGTCTTTATTGAGTTCACATGACCACCAGAGTCATGGGCATAGGTTTGTTTCGACATTGGTAGGTTCCGACCTCCCTTCCTTAAACACACGTGGAACTCCTACAATACTGGTATAGACCAAATACACCCGACCCCCTCGCCCCTAAACACACACAGTTCTCCCACAATATTGGTAGAGACTAAATCAGCCCCAGAACCCCTGCCCCTAAATGTTCAAGGTGTTTGGGCATCATATTTCCAAAATGTCTGAAGAATAGTGAGAGCAGTACAAGATTTACCAGCCTCATGAATATTATGGTTCCTTGGGGGTAAATAATCTACTGCTGTGGAAAACGATTTTTGCACTTTGCACCAAATGTGTCTCTTTGGCCTTAGACTAAAAAACATGAATGACACTGAAAAATATATTTAGGGCTGGGCTTTACTCCAAGGTGACTTTACTTATATATTTGTTTGCTCAGCAGTTTAATTTAGAGAATCACTTTGCTTCAGTCTTCCTGGAGGGATTTTAGGCTGATACTTGCTCAGTTGAAATATGAAATATAAACATATTCATGCGACGGTTATACTACATCCAGTATCACACTGTATTTATGCTGTTCCCGCTCCACCTGTGCTAGGTCACACTCCTATTTCTGTTATTACAAAAGTTCTTAATTTAATTGTCTGTGACAAATATTTGATCATTGCAGTGTCCCTTATAAAAAGAAATAAAGGTGCCACTTTACAATACAACCCATATAAAGGGTTTATGAATGCTTTATAATATTGTTATTAATTAGGTTGTAACACTTTGTAAATTAGACAATTTTAAACAAGTTATAACACAGTTTTATTTTTATTAATGAGTTACTACCATTACCAGTGGCAAAAGAGAGCCTTATCGAAATAAAAATAATTTGGAACATGAGAAATCCAACTGAAAGTATTAGTCAATGAATCACTAGCTATATAGTACTTAACTGCATTACACAAGTTGTCCCTGCAATAATAAAACAGGTATTGAATGTAGAACATAAATCAGAATAGAGCTAATTATCATACTAATTATTTATCCACATTAATTATCTGCAGTCTAATTGATAATTTTTGATGTTTTGTCACTGTACAATAGTGAGCCCAGTTAATCTTTTTTGTTAAACACACATAGCACCACAGACCTAACCAATCAATTTCAAGACTAGTGTGGTCACAAGCTTGTACACAGCATCTAACTGCAGTAATTTCTTTTATGATCATAAACCTCTGCGGTTTTAAAATCTGGCATCCTAACAAAACCTCTTAGAGCCATCTTAATCCTTTAAAAACCATGAAGGAAATGTGATATAGGATCAAGCATGAGCTTTTTAAAAATAAGCCCTATGACCACAAGCCTGTAACCCAGACCTCAGATATGCCTTCTTTCAAAAAGGCCATTTCCTGAGTTTGGTCCTGTGTGTTTAAATGCTTGTGGCGTGCCACTGTCTCAGGTACGTTATATGGACAATAAGACGCCAGTGTGACCAACATCTCACCGAATCAAAGGGGATGAATATGAAGTTGCCTAACTCTTATTAGTTGCTATAATAGCCTGTACTATTCTGGAAAAGCTTTCTATTAGATACTGGGACATTGCTGGTGGGATTTGCTGCCATTAAGGTTGGGTATTGATGCTGGGTGACTACTACAGATGTCCCAGCACTTCTTGTTCATATAGTGTACCTATTACTCAGCATAGATCAAAATCCCTGGGTGGTCATCTGATGCCATTTGCTCCTCATGACACCTTGAAAGGCTTCTGGGTTGAACATCTCAGCAGTGGTGAGGTAGAGGAAGCACTGGCAGGGTCCGCTATCCGTACCTGAGACCGCTTTTATCGTGCCGAGCCAAGGGCAACACTTCCAACAACTGCCCTGGGGGCACGGATGGGGGATGGCGAGACACTGAGGTCACAACATGTTATGCTATCTGTAGGCAAGGTTATGCTCAGGTGAGGCGACATCATCGGGCACGACCATGAAGATCGTGGAAGGAACTCGCTAGAGAGCAGAAACTCTGCCTGACCAATGGGGCAGAAGAGCAAGAAACTGTACTAACTCACTGATTTATGGATTTGTTATTAATTCTTCATTTTCAAACTAAGTTACAGAAAATATTTAAATAGAAGTTAGTCACAAAACTTCAGTTCAAAATCGCTCCCTGCCCTTGTGCATATATTTATTGCATTTTATTTCTTTAGCAGCTGCTTTTAACATACATTTTTGACTAAGCAGGGTCAGACAGTCCCTAGAGCGACTGCAGCTTTAAGGACCACACTCAGGGGCCCAGTGTTTGGATTACAGGCATAAGGCCCTAACCCGCTCAGCCATACAGCGCCCCTGAGAAAAGACAGAACTGAACCAGTGACATAAAGGTTCCCATCACTGGGCTGATGCAGTCCTCTGCTCTACCAGTTCAGCTATTGATTTTCATAGTCTGCTGAAACCCTTGGACATGCAAAGCCTTAAACAGTTGTTTCTATTACCAAAATCTCCTAGAGGCAAGGATGATTTTACATGCGCCGATTCTCTGCAGTGTGCTGTGAAAAACAAACAAAAAGAAGGATAATATTCAATGTTTTTTATTACCCAAAAAGCCAGTTCTTCAAAGATGCCAAACTAAAGCCCCTTAAACAGTCATACATCCTCAATAAAGTATTTTTGCATATATTGTTACTGTGTTGTATGTTAATTTGTGCATCCAGTTGCACCATTTTGATGCTGCTGCTGTGAGACTTGCACACAGTCATCTCACTCACCTGCACACTGCCAAGTGTCCAGTGACAGTGAAGAGATTTGATTTGATAATGACAATAATGAGACATAATCAGGAAAAAACTCTTGCAATTCCACACCCACCCGGGGTAAGATAAGCAGTAAGATACAGTGCCGGCATTCAGCATTCTGCATCCAGAATTCTGCATCCAACGTCCAGCATTCTGCATTCAACATTCTGCATCCAGTATTCTGCATTCAGCATTCACCATCCAACATCCAGCATTTTGCATCCAACATACAACATCCAGCATTCTGCATCCAGCATTCAGCATCAGCATTCTGCATCCAACATCCAGCATTCTGAATTCAGCATTCTGCATCCAGCATTCAGCATCCAGCATCCAGAATTCTGCATTCAGCATCCAGCATTCTGCATCCAGCATCCAGCATTCTGCTTTCTGCATCCAGCATTCAGCATTCTGCATTCAGCATTCAGCATTCTGCATCCAGCATCTAGCATTCAGCATTCTGCATCCAGCATCATGCCATCAGCTTCTAGCATTCAGCATTCTGCATCCAGCATTCTGCATCCAGCATCTAGCATTCAGCATTCTGCATCTAACATCTTCATTCTGCATCCAGCACCTAGCATTCAGCATTCTGCATCCAACATTCTGCCATCAGCTTCTAGCATTCTGCATCCAACATCCAGCATTCTGCATTCAGCACCCAGCATTCTGCATTCAGCTTCCAGCATTCTGCATCCAACATCCAGCATTCAGCATCCAGCATTCTGCATTCTGCAATCAGCTTCCAGCGATCAGCATTCTGCATCCATCATCCAACATCCGGCATTCAGCATCCAGCATTCTGCATCCAACATCCAGCATTCAGCATTCTGCATCCAGCATCCAGCATTCAGCATTCTGCATCCAGCATTCTGCATCCAGCATCTAGCATTCAGCATTCTGCATCCAGCATTCTGCCATCAGCTTCTAGCATTCTGCATTCTGCATCCAGCATTCTGCATCCAGCATCTAGCATTCAGCATTCTGCATCCAACATCCAGCATTCTGCATTCAGCATTCTGCATCCAACATCCAGCATTTAGCATCCAGTATTCGGCATTCAGCATCCAGCATTCTGCATCCAACATCCAGCATTCTGCATTCAGCATTCTGCATTCAGCTTCCAGCATTCTGCATCCAACATCCAGCATCCAGCATTCAGCATCCAGCATTCTGCATCCAACATCCAGCATTCTGCATTCAGCACCCAGCTTTCTGCATCCAACATCCAGCATTCTGCATTCAGCATTCTGCATACTGCATTCAGCATCCAGCATTCAGCATTCAGCATTCAGCATCCAGCATTCTGCATTCAGCATTGAACATCCGGCATTCAGCATCCAGCCTTCTGCATCCAATATCCAGCATTCAGCATTCTGCATCCTGCATCCAGCATTCAGCATTCAGCATTCTGCAATCAGCTTCCAGCATTCTGTATTCAGTATTCTGAATTCAGCATCCAGCATTCAGCTTCCAGCATTCTGCATCCAGCATTCAGCATCCAGCATTCTGCATTTAACATCCAGCATTCTGCAATCAGCTTCCAGCATTCTGCATTCAGTATTCAATATTCTGCATTCAGCATCCAGCATTCAGCATTCTGCATCCAGCATTCAGCATCCAGCATTCTGCAATCAGCTTCCAGCATTGAGCATTCTGTATTCAGCATTGAACATCCGGCATTCAGCATCCAGCATTCTGCATCCAATATCCAGCATTCAGCATTCTGCATCCAGCATTCAGCATCCAGCATTCAGCATTCTGCATCCTGCATCCAGCATTCAGCATTCTGCAATCAGCTTCCAGCATTCTGTATTCAATATTCTGAATTCAGCATCCAGCATCCAGCATTCAGCTTCCAGCATTCAGCATTCAGCATCCAGCATTCTGCATCCAGCATTCAGCATCCATCATTCCGCATTTAACATCCAGCATTCTGCAATCAGCTTCCAGCATTCTGCGTTCAGTATTCAATATTCTGCATTCAGCATTCAGCATTCTGCATCCAGCATTTAGCATCCAGCATTCTGCAATCAGCTTCCAGCATTCAGCATTCTGCATCCATCATTCAGAATTATGCATCCAGCATTCAGCTTCCAGCATTCTACATCCAGCATTCAGCATTCTGCATCCAGCATTCAGAATTCTGCCTTCAGTATTCTGCAATCAGCATTCTGCATTCAGAATTCAGCATTCTGCATTCACCATCCAGCATTCAGCATTCCCTGCACGCATTTCACCACCAGCAAACCTTCCCAGTGCTTTTGGAGAAACCAGACTCCTGTCAGTGTGCACATGCATATGCAGAAGAGATGAATCACTCACACCTATTTTATCATGCCAGTGCATCGCATCAGAAAGCACAGTATAGATCGGCATAAGAACACCCACACATATACAATCAATCACACTCTGGACTCACTTCAGCTTCTCAGCTCGGTGCTTTTATAATATGAGAGCAAACCTTTCAGTTTGACTTCCTTGAGAATCCCCATTTCTTCCTTTATCCCCCCCAGCCCACCCCCACGATGGTCCCAGTGATCCTCAGAACATCGAGAGAACTGAACTATATGACCGTAATTCCAAAGCAGTGCAGCTTCCTTCCACATTCAGCTATACACTGATAAACATTAGCACTCCATGTTAAATTAATGACAGGAAAATATTTCATTCTGGAATTTCGATTGAACACATGAGTCATTTAATTTTAGACCAGAAGTGTTTTGCTCTGGAAGAGGGCTGTTTAATACATCCACATTAACAGTCTACATTTTCACCTTCAATGGAAATCCATGTGAAAAATAATCTCAGAAAAGCTTCTGTGTGGAATAAGCCAGGTGTCTGTTGAAATGCTCAAATAATTTATTTGTGTCTACTTGGAACAAACAGATACATAGTATAGCTGCTCTAATATTTTGTCTGACTTTTTAGACTAGGAAAAGTTAAGAAAATTTTGTTTCTTTGAAGTGAACATTGGTTCAGTGTGTAACACAATGTCCTCGTGCCGAGATTAGCTGCCCTGGTTCTATGTGTGTGTGTGTGTGTGCGTGTGGGGAGGGGTGGTCCAAAGGTGCAAAGATCCAAAGATATTTATCATTAGTGTCACTGCATTCTCTGAAGAACACTTCCTCCGGGTTTTTGGCCGAGAACCTAGTTGCAGAATAGTAGCCGAATCTCAGAAGGATTTGAAGACACAGGTAAGTCAAATTTTCATTTAACATAAAACATAAGTGTTTCAAGAGTTGCACAGGGCAAAATTATATCCAAGACACAACTTCTTCACAGACACTAAATCAAAATCCATTGGCCAGCCGTACAATCTTCTCAAACACTCAAGTGGGTAACTGCAAGACAGAGCGGCATGCAGACCCAGATGCAAGTAGAACCTTAATGGACACAATTGTAAGCACTCTGTATAACAAGCAGATGAATTGGAGTGAGAAAATCTAAGTTCTTCCCCAACCCCCTCTGGTGGCTGGGTTGAAACATGACTAGATTGCCCCTTTCGTGCGTGAGCTCCCTGTAACGCATTGGTATTGGTCCAAAATGTGCTGCAGTGCAACTGCTTCCTAAATCAAGTTTTGCTTAAGTTCTTGATAGAACAGACTAATGATTCCCCTGTTTCATTCTGAAAAATATTGTAAATAGAAAAATTGTCAAATACATTAGTTTGCTGAGTTTTTGCTTTTAAAATTTTCAAATGAAAAGCTTGGCAGTATTGTAGCTCAATGAGGTGCACTGTAGCTCAGTGAGATGCACTGTAGCTCAATGAGGTGCACTGTAGCTCAGTGAGATGCACTGTAGCTCAATGAGATGCACTGTAGCTCAATGAGTTGCACTGTAGCTCAGTGAGATGTACTGTAGCTCAATGAGGTGCACTGTAGCTCAGTGAAATGTACTGTAGCTTAGTGAGATGCACAGTAGCCTCACATTTTGGGGGGGTCATATTTTAGCACCACTCTTGTGCTCTGAGTTTGCAGGTCCTCCCTGTATTAGTGTTGTGTTCTAATCATGCAGTTCCTCTTGGTACTCTACTTTACTCACAGTGATTTCCAACTTTATTAACACAGAGCTACTTTTACAAGTGTGGGGATGACTACCTGATTGTTTCCATATTAACTTAGTATGTCTGAAATGACATTTACATGACACCCCTGTGCACAGAGGTATGGGGATCGCGGAGCTTTTCGTGGCTCTATCTATCCGACCGTCATCTTTAGACACTGTCGTGAGCCTAAAGCCAATTTTGGGATGCCGAGGGCAGGGGACACCCTGGGTGGGATGCCAGCCCATTTCAGGGCCCAGAGGTAAGCAGATAGATCAGAAAGGGGGAGGGTGATGGGCATGTTCCCATGGAGCTTCTTGTCATCCATCATAGCTGCTGTCCAACTGCCTGTATTCATCACCTTTACTGCACATCACCACACTGTGCTTGCAGCCCCTCCTTCTACTTTGTCAATAACAATTACAAACCAGTTTACATGAAGGTAATCCAGACCACCTAACAGGAAAGGCTCTCCCAGTCCTACAGCCATCCACCAAAAGAGTAGACGGATCCGAACTGGAACATTTGCTGCCTGCCTACCTATAAAATGACATTTGAAGGCCATTTGGTTTAACCGGGGTATGAAAAAAGACTTTGCTTTTCAAGACCTGACTGACTGTGAGTTTTCCAAGTACAATGAAGGAGCGATTGCCCACCTCTGCAACCCAGAAGTGGGAACGTCATGCATCGAACTCCTAAGGCTAGAATTATAGCACTCAGACTTTCATCTGCATGGCTAGTCCAGATATTTTAAATGTCCCAGAAAGCCTGGCTTTTAAACCTACGCTGCGTGGCACGATGCTCTCCTAAAGCTAGTTCGACTGAGATATTGATTGTGAAATCAGAGAGGCACCAATAACAAAGGCTTAAAAGGTGGTCTTGGAGGATTTCAAAATTGCTTTCTGTATGTAGTCTCTTTTGTTACTTTGTCTGGATTTTTTGTAGTCCACATTGTCTTTCTTAATCAAAGGCTCAATAGGCTGAACAATAGGAAGATATACAGACAGACTGCAATCAGTTAATTGTATTGAATATTGCCATCAATACATCAATGTATTGATGTATGAGCAGCAAATGTAAATATCCTTTCTTAGGAAAAGGTGATTTTTTGATATATGCTTTCTTTGTCACTGTATATCCATCCATCCATCCATCCATCCACCCACCCATTTTCTATACACACTTCTATGCAGGGTTGGTGGCTACGGGCACAAGGCAGGGAATGACCTAGGATGAGGCGCCAACCCATCACAGGACACACACACACACACACACACACACACACACTGAAATGTGGGGACTCTCCATGCATTTCTATAAGCATAATCCAAATCCCAGCAATGACGACCCCTATCCAGCCCTAATGTTAACCATAGCATTTTTAGTTTTTTGATTGCAGTTACAGATTTCTATAAAAAGTTCCCGAAAAAATAATCCAACAAGTTTTTATCACATTGCGGGAACATTTGTTCCCCACAATGTAATCTATATCTGACCACCCCCATTCCCTTCAAGGATGTATGGGTGGATAAATGAATGGACAAAGGAGGTGTGATGCTTGACGGTAAAAGCAGACACACGGTGGGTAGTTTACACAATAACTAGAGGCACGCATGCATCGAACAGGGTTCAAGCAAGACATAGACAAGGGAACACACGACAACCAGGAACACAACCAATATTAGCCATAACACACACAGGGGCTGATTACAATTGTCCAGCTCCAGTGCCTCAATACAGTAAAAGCACCTTATTTATGATGTACAATTTATAATACAAGCTGATATCTTTTTTAAATGAGAAAAACAACACTTAGAGTGAGGTGCTTGTTTTCTGAAGATGTTTGGGCCTTATGCCCTGAAAATGCTTTAAAAGGCCAGTCTTTTTCAAATGAGCTGTCAGCCAGGGCCTGTATTTGGATGATTAATAGCTATGTTTGGCAAATCAGTAGGCAAAGGCCCCAAATTCTCCGAGCCTGAACACTTTCCACCAGAATAAATAGCAATAATGTTACTTTGTTGAAAAGCAGCCCTGTTTGGGTGAAGCACAGCAGAACTGTCCACTGTGCTCATCCCGGCTTTGCGCTCTCTCTCTCTCTCTCTCTCTCTCTCACTCTCTCTCTCTCTCTCTCTCCCTGCAGCTTGCTTACCACCCGGGAGAATGGAATGAGCTGCACTCTGCAGGAAGCTGTGTTTCTGCTGCCTATTTTTGGACAGAATACATTCTCCCACACAAACGCATCACTGTGAAAACAGCGGTAATAGCTAGTGCCAGGCATTCCTTGTTTTTACACTGATTTTTAACCTCTGCTTTTGTTTTGAAGGGAGACGAGCATCTAGCAAGAGGTTGTGACCCACTAGTAATCACATCCGATTTAGACAACCATGCATCCGTCTTGTGGTCGCTTATCCTGGTACCGAGCGACCTGGAGCTTATCCCACACAGCACTGGTCTCCTGACTGGGGTTTACCCCGAACCAGATGCCAGCACATCACAGGTGTATGAAAACCAGCACCATCTAGTCCGTGTCAACTACCAGCAAGCATAAAGACCATATAAGCAGTGTTTCTCTAGAATGTCCCTTCTGGGTCTATAAGCTTCCCAGCGACAAAACCATTTTATTGTTAGCTAAGTATAAAATGACTAATGGAAAAATGTTTACCAAGTTAAATAATTGAATCATATTATTTAGTCATAAAACTGGGGAACACCCTATCTGGATTATAAACAGGATTTTGTCCCATTTTGTAAATATCTGACCCAGAAAATATGTCCAGTGTCACAAGTGATTAGCTGCAAGTGCTGAAAACTCTGATGCCTGCCACCCAGGGCCTGTACATTTATTATTGGGCTGGCATGGAGATACGAACAGCACTTATATCAAAAAGTACAGGAGACCCATGGTGTGTCTGCACTTTATAAGCAGCTGCTTCCACAGTTACTCCCTTTCACTGTATAGATCAGCCCCCCAGAGGACACACGGCTGCCTTAGCCTGCTGATGAGCCATGGGGGGGGGGCAGCTCCCTCAGCATAAGAGGGTAAGCAGCAGACCACACCTGAAAATCCGAGTGACTTCATCATCTTGGATGGTTTGAATCTCCTCCCTCGAAATTGTGTCCCTGATGTACAGTATAAGCTTGGCAAAGATCGATGACACCTGTTTGATGCCATTAGGATGCCGTTTCCCCTCATATGATGTGTGACACTGTGATGTCACAATGGCACACAGGCATTCAGTTCTCCTCAGGGAGCTGCAGGAGCTCACAGCATTTAAGACAGCTGTAATGCAAAGCGTTTTCTCACACATTTCAGAAAAGAAACATACAGTACAAAGGAAGTACAAAGAGAGCTTGCTTATTGTGTTATTTTGTTCAGGGTTTCGCAGAAAATTCCCAGAGATTTAGTATCTTTTGTGTATCTGTATCAAATGATCTTTCAAATGATGCAGTAAGCACCTGAGACGTGCCACCCATCTAGCACCTGTGACATGAAGAAAGTACAGTAATATTTTACTAGTACTTTAATTTACTTTATCATGCGCTATAGATACCTTCATAATATTATGAAATATTATAATGGTCAGTATAAAAATTAATAATGCATTACAACATCTATTGACAGTCATACAGCATTGTAGTGTTAATTATGATACTTCACAAACTCCCATGATGCTCTCATCTATAATGTGCTATAGATACATTCATAATGCATTATAATTGTCAGTATAAGGATTAATAAAGCCGTACAGAATCTTCTATTGATAGTCAATAGATTACAGCATTACAATGTTGATTGTAATACTTCATTAGCTCTAATAATCATCTATAATACACTATAGACACCTTCATATGGCATTAAAAATATGGCTACAATGTGTTATTCCTTTTTATAAATACTTGCTTATGCTTTATGAATGCATTAGAAACATATTACTATGTGATATGAATGTGTTCATGGATTTTTATAAACATGGCATTAATAGAAAGTGTGACCGAAACTGCTTATTGATCCTGAAATGATTTATAGCAGTGTATATACTATATTTGAAGACTGTTGTTCAGACAGTGGATGTCTGTGACTATACTGTGGTACATGTGGACACCGGGCCGCGCATCAGTCCCTCGTCCCTCTACCTTCAGCAAGGGCCAGGGGCAGGAACTAACCTGTCTGGTAGCACAAAGCTGACATCAGCATGGACACTCGGTTGCTGCCCATTTAACAACCTGTGCCCTCTTTTGCTGAGGCGGCCCACGGCCTGAGGCTGTGTGATGGCTGAGGCATCGATCCCTCCCTGGGCAGGTGTCTGATTCCTTCATATTTTCCCTGTGACGAAACAGGGGAGGGAATCACTGAAGTATTAAAATGCAAATCAAGCAAAATATGTGTCATTAGCACACTAGCCACTAGTAAAAGAAAAAAAGAAATGAATGCCATAGCTACTAAACAAGATACAACACACATTTACACCTAAGTCATGTTTTACTTTTTTTCCGAAAGATATTGAAAAGGCTTACATTTAAAAGAAATGTATAGAAATACAGCAAGTGAAAGGTACAGAATGGCAATATTCATTTATTTCTATGGAATACTCATAGCTCTGTCATAGACAGCTCTGTATGCTCTTGCCCTATAAAATCACTCATTTGCCTAGAGTCAGACAACCCTGGCAGTAAAATATAACATTTTGTTCCCACACCGCAGAATGTATTCATTCAAACAGAACGCTAAGTCAACACGTAAGTGCCCCTTGGCTACACCATCATAACTGAATTATCATTTCAGTAATTGCTGACTTCCAAAATGAAATGTTGCCATTCAGTGGTTTTCTTATCCGGAGGCATTTTTCTTTAATAGCTCCATTAATGTAGATCAATGAATGTTTCCAAGTTCAAATTGTAACTGTTTCCTTTGTGGTCAATGCTTGATTTCAGGCTGATAGTATGTTTGAAGGGCAAGGATATTTCCAGTCATTTCTGATCTGAAATTGATCTGTTAAGGTTTACTTGTTACTTGCCTTTCAAGATTACACTCGACAAGACTCTGAGTTCAGAATGGGTTTGTCGTGGGGGCAATGGCCTTTCAGCTTTTCTGTGTTTTGAAGGTCCGGCCAAGTGAGTGCTGATATCTGTCCACCTAAGTGAAAACTGAGAAATGTATGAGTCATTAAATCAAACAAAGGAGCATAACGTGATCTAAGCTCCTAACTGGAGGAACAGAAGCTGCAGCGCGGTAAGGAAGAGGGGGTGCTGTATCGCACCCAGGCCGACACAGACTGGAGGCCGGGAAATTGGGACAATGTCGCCAACGCAACCACATATGATATTAACAGTAGCACAAGTTAGTACCAAAATAATCATCACTTCGGGGACACGGGGTGGCTCTGGAACAATGCCTTCAACTGGGACACCTCACCCAATACCAAAGGATGTCACATTAAAATGAACACAGATGGGGATCCCCCCCCATGCTAATTCAGAAAGAGAAGACTCACTTCCCTTTATAAAAAGAGCAGCAAAGCAGTGATTCCGAAGACAGCTGAAAATCATCAAGTTTCACGATTTTAACTACTGATGAAGCTTAGCCAGTGATATCACTCATTTGTCAGGCGGTATAAAGGGTTAAAGGCAACCATCATATTTTTATAAGCAGGTAGGTGGGAAGGTCACTGCACCCTCTGCAGCGTTGCAGGACCGCGCACAGCAAAAGGGCCGTATCGACCGCTAATCCTCCCACCCTGTCAGCAATCGATTTGGGAAGAAGCTAAACTTCGAACGTCTGCGGCCAAGGGAGTGCAGGTAGTGAGATTTACAGGGAGACCCAAGCAGAGGGGCACCTACCACTGCCCTGCTTCAGGAATCACAAAAGCTGGAAACACATTCCAATAAATGTCATAAAGACTCACGGCGACCTTTACAGGACAGCAAAAATCACTTGGCATGAATGGAGAGATTGATCACAAAGAAAAAAAAAACGTCTGTTTGTATTATTATTTTTTCTTTTCTTTTTTATATGTCACACAAATCAATTACTACCTGGGTGCTCTAATATATCACCCAACTAAATCACACAAATCTGATGAAATTCACTTGAGGTGGAATATAGAGGTTTATTTCTGATCTGGATGGCCGGTAAGAAGATGCAAACGGATCCATGTGACATACTGAAGGAAATAAAGGGGAACTTTACTCTTTTGTAGGAATTTAAAATGATGGAAGAAAGGACTTAGGCTGTATTCAAAATAGAAGGACTGAGGCTCTGCTCAGTTTGTGCCAGTAGCTGGTTTTAGGAGGATTTAATTGGTCTAAGATGGTCTTAGATGGTCATGTCCCAGCTCTTTGCTGCTCTTTGATGGTTTTGCTGAGTAGTTCTCCAGTAGATCATACTTGTGTGACCAGTCTATCATACAGGTTATGCTGGAATGGCCGGGTAAACCAACTAGAATAACCATTATAAACTTGTATGACCACCTAAACCATCAAACCATTATGTGAAAATATACCTTATGCTGATCAACTATCATAAGTGTGCCAACCAGTGTAGGCTGGTCAGACTGGCTTTCTCAGCAGGGTGATGGAGGGCAACCAGCAGGAGATAGGGCCACAACAGTGATGGGGCAACCAGCAGGAGATAGGGCCACAACAGTAATAGAGGGCAACCAGAATTAGATAGAGTCAGAACAGTAATGGGGGCACCCAGCATTAGATAGACTCAGAACAGTAATGGGGGCAACCAGCAGGAGATAGGGCCACAACAGTTCTTTATCATTAGTAAAATGCCTTCAAGGTGAACGAATGGGCTCAGCACCTAATTTTAGCCAAACATAAAGGGAGAATCATAGAACATAGGGGCTGGAGATGGGGGTGAAGTGGGGCTGGGAATCTGCGAACAGCTTAGCAGGCTGTATAAACCACACCATCCATCCACCCATATATCCATCCATCTATCCATCCACACATTCACTCATCCATACATACATCCATCCATTCATCCACCCAAACATCATCCACCCATCCATCCATCCATCCATCCATCTATCCATCCATGCATCCATCCATTCAATCATCCACCTATACATCCACCCACCCATCCATCATCCATCTATCCATCCACACATTCACCCATCCATACATCCATCCATTCTTCCATCCAAACATCATCCACACATTCATCCATCCACCCATCCTTCATTACATTACATGGTCTTGGAGATCTTGGAGCCTGTCCCTGAAACCCCAGACCCCAAGCAGGGGACACTCTGGACAGAATGTCAGTATGTCACAGTACAGGTTCATAAAAAAACTAACTTTGTGTTGTTACTGAAATCCTTGACTCAGCTCTGGCTTCATACATTCCAGTAAACAGTTGAATTAACTAATGAGGCCCATTTGTCATTGGTGCTGTTTCTTACATCAGCCTGACCTGTTTGTACCTCCCTAAGATTGATCGCTTTCTAGAATCATTTATAGGGGTTTTGAGGCTACACAGGAATAAATATTGAACATTAACACAAACCATCGCATTACAGCTGACCCTTTGACAAAAAAAAACATTAAGTGCCTACATCAAAGGACACATTCTTTCAATCTTCTATTTTGAATACAGCCAGTTTCAATAATGTAGTGCATTTCTGTATGAAATGAAGATATATCACCCAGCATGCTTCCCTTGCCCAGCAATAAGAACACAGCGTGGTCAATTAAATGAAACCCAGGGTGTAAACAAGGCTGTCCTGAGTATGCTGCAAAGCCTCATCACTTACATCCTGTTCAGAGAGAATGGGAAAGAGGAGGGAGAGGCGAGGAGGATGCAGAAGGGCGGTCCTGAGAGATTCTCCCTCGCTGGTGCATGAAGCAGTGTTTCACCATAATAAATTAGTCACTGCTGAAGCACAGCCTGTCGCTCCGACCCCGGTGGCACGGCGTGGGAGGAGGCTTGAATGCTTTCGCCGCCGCTCTCGTGTACCAGCTGTAAAGGGCCACAGATCTATAGCTACACTATTCTGGCGAGCGCAACACAAGCAAACCCTGAAAGATGAACTCCATTGAATCATCCGGATCACGTAATAGCTATTTAGCCTATGAATGTGTGTCTCTGTGTCAAATGAGAACCTGCGCTGGGTGATCATACAGCCAGGCCTGAGCCCCAGACTTTGCACGACTGAGGAGCAACATCAGGGAGCAGGCAGGTCCAATGAGACTGGAAGCAGACTCTTACTCATCTTATACTGAAATGTTATATATGTCACAACATGACCCCCACAATGTGATAAAAACCTGTTATTTTGACTTTGCGAGGAGCGCAAAGATCTGTGACTGCAATCACAATAGTAAAAATGCCAAAAGTCTCGTATTTTGTTTGGTTACTTATAGTTAAGGTTATGGCTGAGTAGGGGTTAAGGTTGTCATGCTGGGATTAGAGTTTTCCTCATAGAAATTAATGGAGAGTCCCCACAAAGATATAATTACACACCTGTGCATGTATGTGTGTGTGTGTGTGTGTGTGCGTGTGTGTATGTGTGTAAGCTGAAATATGCTGGCATTCGTCCTGGGTACCCCATACTGTACAAGGCAGGCGTGCGCATGGGATGCAGGCTACTGTGTAACACTCTTTAGTCCTATTTATCTACTACAGAATTTTCTATCTAACCCAGTCAATAATAGGGCACATGCACGCACACACACACACGCACACACAGACACACACAGACACATTCCAGAGGCAATTTAGAAATGTCAGTTAACATTATTTACCAAATGCATATGGGTGGCGATCAGAGTACCTGAAGGAAACCCACGACACACACACAGACACACGCACGCACACACTCACAGACACACACACACACACACACGCACACACACACATGCACACAGACACAAACACTCACAGACACACACACACACTCACAGACACACACACACACACTTACACGCACACACACATGCACACAGACACAAACACTCACAGACACACACACACACACATACACGCACACACACACACATGCACACAGACACAAACACTCACAGACACACGCACACACACACACTCACAGACACACGCACACACACACTCACAGACACACACACACGCGCACACACACAGACACGCACGCACACACTCACAGACGCAGACACACACACACACACAGACACAAACACTCACAGATACACGCACACACACACACATGCACACAGACACAAACACTCACAGACACACACACACATACACGCACACACACACACACATGCACACAGACACAAACACTCACAGACACACGCACACACACTCACAGACACACGCACACACACACACACACAGACACACGCACGCACACACTCACAGACGCAGACACACACACACACATGCACACAGACACAAACACTCACAGATACACGCACACACACACACACTCACACAGACACACAAACACACGCACACACACACAGACACACACACACACTCACAGACACACACACACACACATGCACACAGACACAAACACTCACAGACACACGCACACATACACACACACACTCACACAGACACACGCACACAGACACACGCACACACACACACAGACACACACAAACACACAGTGCAGGGCCGTATTCAAACTCCCAACCCTGTGAGTATGAGACAACATCTATTTTATAAAAGTAATATAGAGAGATAAGACAACTGTCAGTCCTGCAAGGTTCAGAATGGTGTTTGAATTTGGTGACCGACACAGATTTAGACCAGAGACCCGAAGTAGGTGAGATGTGTGATGATTTAATGTGGGAATATTTTTGTGCTTCAGCTAAATGGGAACCTGCTCACTCAGAGAAACCGACATGTCGTGCAACATCCAGATGTGCTTTATAATGAGGAAAACACTTAAAATCACAAAGAGAAAACTTTTTAAAATATCTTTTCGAGAAAGTCTCTTTGGAATCTCTCGAAGTATTCATTTGCTAAACAACAGGAAGACAAATGGAAATGTCTGAGTGGATTTTCCTCCTGTGTTTAGTCAGTTATTTCTGAAAACTCAAGTTCTGGGTAAGTTATGAAAAATGAGCAATGGAGCATAATTTATTCAAGCTATTAAATGTTATTGAAATTGCCTTCAAAATAAAAATAAAGTTCTATGGTATGCATTCATATTCTATCTGCGTATCCTGGTCAGGGAATTGGTTAAGGCACACCATGAATGTAATGCCAGGGCATCACTGGGCACACACACACACGCACATACACACACACTTGTGTACACACACACTCATGTGCATGCACACACACATATGGACACACATACACATGCATGCACACACACACACACACACACACATACACACATAGTGGATCCCCCTTGCGACTCTCATCAGAAATTAGATTTTATTTACGGTTTTTTTCTGAATGCTTAAACACTGACAATGATTTTTATAGTACAATTTTGCTATAACTATTAATAGTTATAGCAAAATAACTCACTGAGTTTGCAAAATTAAGAGCACAAACATTGCTTTGCACTCAGTTTGCACTTTTGTAAGACACAATTAGCAAATGTGCAAATACAATTCACTGCACAGCACCCTTTTTGCAGAATTGTAAACACAACTCACTGCTTTACGCAAATATTGCAAATGATCGACACACTCCTAGTAAAACTACACACGTTTATGGCTATTGTTTATGCTATTTTGCCAACTATCTGTCAAAAGCGAGAACTGTTTTAGATAACAGGTTCACTTTGCAATCAGCATGAGCACTATAAATAAGCCACAGGTAAGCTTTCAGTGTGGAGAACAATGAAGGAGAAGAAAGACTGAGAAAAGTGAGAATTAGAGGAGGAAGAGGATGAGGAGGTGAAGAGGAAGGAGGAAGGGTAAGAAGAAATAGAATAACTGATGTCATTGGATCATGTGATCAACCATGGAATTACCTTGAGGGAAGCTGGCCAGCAGGTTCAGCCTAGCCTGAGCCGCTACACTGTAGCAGGCATCATAAGGACATTTCAAAAGGAGAATCATTACAGATTTTCTTAGTTGTTTACACACAATTACTTATACTTGAGACACAATGACTATAACATGTAACTGATGCACCAACCCCCTGAACCAATTCTGCTAAACTACAAGCACAATTCCTGCTTTACATTCAAATTGCAGTTTTAAAACTAACTTTTTTTCAAACCACTACGCACAATTCTCTGCATTTGGCACAATTTTCATGAAGAAGATCTCTTGTTTTCACAAGGAACACACTGTCATTCAAAATTGTACAGTCAGTTGCCCTACTTTGCATACTAACTCATCACATGGGTAAACACCTGTCACACATAATTGCAATTTAGAAATCTGAGCTTTATAAAAGGGCAACAGGTGAGCTCATCTGTTTTGGAGCAATGGATGCCAACATTGGAAACAGAGGCAGAGACAGAGGAGTGAGAGTAAGTGGAGGAGGACGTGGAGGACGAGGAAGGCCAAGGAACATAATCTCTGATGAGATCAAAGCCACTTTGGTTGACCATCAACCATGGTCTACAATGAGGGAGGCTGGGCAAAGAGTACAGGCAAATTTGAGCAGGGACACTGTAGCATCCATCATCTGAAATGAGAATAGGTAAGAAATCTCACTGTACTCAATGAGTAGATTACTGTAGTACAGTATTGCCTGTGGACTGTTCTATAGACTGTGAAAATTAAAGTATGTTTCAAATATTTGGGAAATGTATACTTTGTATTCCTACACAGTAGGCCTATTTACAGTATTTTACACTATACTATTTGTATTGCATAACTGAAATATTACCAACATGAGGTGGTCAGGAATGTCTTCTGTCTCCTGAACAGGAGACTGCAATCATAAACATGGTTCTAGAAAATAACGCCATAACATTACGGCAAATACAAAGAAAAATAATAGAAAACAACAACA
>JABFEA020000119.1:16607388-16619940 GCA_019775915.2 Cyphomyrus plagiostoma | reverse complement strand
ACAGCTCCAGGGTTGTGGTTCTGTTCCACGGCTCAGCTGGCCCTGGGTGCAGTGAAGTAACCTCACAGCTCCAGGGTTGTGGTTCTGTTCCACGGCTCAGCTGGCCCTGGGTGCAGTGCAGTAACCTCACAGCTCCAGGGTTGTGGTTCTGTTCCACGGCTCAGCTGGCCCTGGGTGCAGTGAAGTAACCTCACAGCTCCAGGGTCACAGTTCTGTTTCTGTGCTCTGTTTTTGTTAGTTTTGCATGTCTCCCCTATGTCATTCCCTCCCACAGTCCACTGCCATGCATTTAAATTAATGAGCATCTCTAATCTCTAAATTGCCCAAAGCATATGTATAAGTGCCTTGTGATTGGCTGGCATCCTGTGCAGGATGTAACCCTGCTGCCTGATTAGGATAAGTGGCTGGAAGATGAATGTATTTATCAAATATTGAATCAGGACCATTATTATTTGAAAAAGTTATTAACACTTAAGACTCGTTTCACCATCCATCCACCCATAGCCGTATTCGGTACGGAGTCATGACCATGATTCATGGGAGACCCTGAGACCCTGCACTGGATGGCGACCTGCCATGTGGTATGCCAGCGCACAGATAATTGTGCATTATGGGCAGTTTAGCAACACTAACTGACCCAAGCTGCATTCCTTTGGTCTGAAAGAGGAAATCCACAAAAACAGGCAGAAGGTTCTGTAGACATATACTGAGTCAGATCAGAAAATCAAAGCCACAATGTCAGCGGCTCGAGGGTGCAGTGCTACCTACTGAGACACACTAGATTCTAGTCTAATAATACTCTTCCCGTACATATGTTAGTCTGAGTATAAACACATTCCTTAGTGACACACAACCATTTCATCCACCCAAGTTACAAACATTGAAAGGATCTGACAGCTAAATAGTTCGTGGTTGAGCTGTTCAACAATATGATGAAACAAACATGAGAAGATCTAGCATAGATAGAAAGGAAAGGCATTATAAGACTTCATACAGGAATGCTAATCATTAAGCAGAATCAGTGTAAACCTAATAGAAGATCTTTGGCCATAGTATTATTATACTATTCTCTCAGCCACTGTGATGATAAAAGGAGTGATAAACCATAAAGACAGAGGTCTCCGATCCCAAGCTGAAATATTTGTTGCACTGTCAAATCTTGACCAAAAAGAAGAAAATGTCCATTGTTCCTCAATTCCCTTGCTCATACAACTATCCAACAGTAAAGAAGAATCTGGAAAGTATTTTGCAGGTCACCTTACACAATTCAATACAGCAGGAGCAAGCATTAAGGAGCTGTTACCAATTGTTTTATATCATGTACACTGAGGCGCAAACTCTGTGAGCATACAATATGTGGGATATGTAGAGGAAAGGAAATATGACCAGAGGTGGACATTTCAGATCCAGAGAGTAAGTCCACTCCAGGATTTTAGTCCAACCAAACAGTTGGGCGTGAAGAGTCAAAGTCATAGAATATTCACCTGGTTGGTTGAAACAAAATCCTGGTCTGGACTTTTATTATCTGGACCTAAACACCACTGAATGAGTGCATTATTAGGTGGCAGAGTCCGTTTAGGCTGAACCACATGTTTCTGATACGGATGAACCAGGTCACTTCTCAGAGTCTCCCAATTGCATTCTGCATCCTGTAAGCAGCTAAAAAAGTGTTTTGAAAAGTCTATTTATCAGACTAATCTGCCATTCCACATGCATGGACTATAGCAAATGGGCAGAAGTTGATATGCCTGCACTTTACTAAGCGCACTTAAAGAAACATGCTTGATTTTCAGATTATTTTCCTCATTTCTTACTGATAATATTAACATTTAAACCCTATAAATATTGAATTAAGCGTAGATAAATGAAAAGGTACCATTTTTTGGTGCATGGAACTAAATCATGTACTATCTTGGCAAAGCAGTGGGATGATTTGGTTATTTAGCTGTGATTCTCATGTCCAACATGGAGACCCTCTTTCTTGTGAAAGGAACCTCCGCCCCCCCCAAAAAGAAAAAAAAAACTAATCACAATAATGAAAATCCCCATGAAGGAAACACGTGTTAAAATTTTAAATTGACAATGACTGAATTTTTGTTTGTGGTTGCTGAGAACATTTCAATTTCCGGAAACTGAGGGAAATAATAAAAATAATTATGGACTGATGTTGCTCTTGTAGTGCTCATGTTTCAAATGAGATGTCAGCACTTGGGTTGAGATCAACATTGGTTTTGGTTTTTCCATTCGGACATCACGTTGGGTCTATTAGTGCAGCTTCTCTGGAGATGGGAGAGGGTGATTGTTAGGCTGGGTCAGTTCCTATTGGTTACTGCTGTGCTAGACTACTGCTCAGAAACTATTTGCACGTTTGACAAATCTATAAGGATTTTAAAGAATGTGTTACCTGATACGATTTCTGAAATTTCTAGAAGCAGTGCCTTGCCCTCCCTACAAGACGTCTACACCAGCCACTGTAGGACCAGAACAACAACAATCTCCAAGGGCCCATCCCACCGCAATTACTGTCTGTTTTGCCTGCTGAATTTATTTATAAGGGTAAACAAGCATTTCTGCGCAAGAATGACATGCATGAACACGGTTACACAACTGCGTCTCCATTCTGGCAATAGTGGGTCTAGCTTCTGTGGCTAATAAGTCCTGATTGCGATTGTGAGTCTGAGGATGAGGAGGAGAACTTTACAGGGCTGCTTCAGAGGTGTGGGTCTGGGTCGTGGAGTGAAATTACAGAGCAGACAGACTGGGGGATCAGCCAATCCCAGCAGGGCCTGGTGCTGGAGCGCTCGGCCAGGGCCGGCATTTCTGGTGACATCGCCAGGCTCTTAGATTCCTGCTCCTTACTACCTTCAGGTTATTGTACCTAGTTTTCCTTTATTGAATATGCAGAGCTCCGTATGTCAAAAGTATGAATCTCAAACAATGTATTAAACAATCAAACCAGTAATAAAAGGAGCCACTTACTATGATGTTATCCGTATTTCAGACAAAATCAGTCTAATGAATTATGGATTTTAGTGGATCATTATTGGTTGAGGTGTAATTATGCAATTTCTGGGAAAAAGTGAGAAATCTTGTTTTTCATCCAGAATGTACCTAGTGCTACATTCAGCATGGTTTTTCATAACCCTACCAATGTGAACCCCAGCCCTGTGCCCTGTGATGGACTGGCATCCTATCCAAGGGGCACCCCAGCCCTGTGCCCTGTGATGGTAGGCATTCTATCTAATGTGCACCCCAGCCCTGTGCCCTGTGACAGACTGGCATCCTGTCCAAGGGGCACCCCAGCCCTGTTCCCCATGACGGACTGGCATCCTATCCAAGGGCCACCCCAGCCCTGTTCCCCATGACGGACTGGCATCCTATCCAAGGGGCACCCCAGACCTGTTCCCCATGACGGACTGGCATCCTATCCAAGGGGCATCCCAGACCTGTGCCCCATGACAGACCGGCATCCTATCCAATGGGCACCCCAGCCCTGTGCCCTGTCCTGCCTGGGAGGGCCTTTAGTCCACCCTGTAGTCCTGACCAGAATAGCAGCTGGATGAAGGCCTGATGAAAATGATCACTTTTGCCCTTGTCGACACTAAGGACTGCTTGGGCTGTCATCTTCCAGACCATCCAAGGGTTAACAAAAATGTTGAACACGTAAGAATCTCCATTATACATATTTACACATGCCATACTCATGCAATTTGCATATGGTTCCTTATTCACTTGCAGGATGTATGTATGTTATTCAGAGTCTCCTCACATGCGTTTTGCTGGTTTTGTTGTGGGTGATCACAGCCCAATGTATGTAGGATTGCTGATTTATTCCAGATTCGTTCATGAATTTCTTAACGTCTTGTCGGGACCTGTCCAGATTCACCGCATTGGGCATGACTCTTCCAGGATGATTGCGTGAGAAGGTACATGAGCAGCTGCTAATCATCTCTACATTCTGGTTTATACAGCATCAAGCTAATCTTACCATTATGCCTAGGAAGTCTATAATCGCTGTCAACCACTGTGGCTGGTGTTCTGGCAGAGCCGCTGCATCCATGACGTACATATGACCATAAATAGGTTTGTGAAATGAAGTTGTGGTCAGAGCCAGGACTGCAGAAACCTTGTCTTTCTGGACGTTTTTAACACAACTCTAAACATGAAACATATGAAACTGTACATGTTAACTTTGTCTGACTATGAGGCAGCGGTGTCGGAGGGGCACATTTAGGAGGCCCAGTATTTCATAGGGGGCCTTAATACGTGAGATTGGGTGGGGGGTGGTGGGGGGGTAGGTGGGCAAGATACATCTTGACAGGGGGCCCAGGATTTCTAGGTAGCCCCCGCTAAGAAGCTCCTGAGGACCTGGATAGTGAGGATCAGAGGTTGACGTCCACAAGAGAGCCAGCGGAGAGTTGGAGTTCGGCTCTTTGGCTCTGCTGCAGATGACGTTTGTCTCAGCAAACGTTTTTATTGGAGAGAATGTTAGATCTGTGTTAAATAAATGTTCATTTCTGACCCAAAGTCCTGTTTCTCCATTTATGATTGTCTGAAAGAAGATTCAGCAGAACTTGACGTTTTACTTGAGATTTGTCAAACGATGTTATTATTAGAGCCACCCATGGATCCACCTGAATGACGCGGAGATCCAGCCAGATTCAGACATAGAAAGCGTCCAATCTTCTTCCACCCTCATCTTCTCCCGTTTGAGGTCGTATAAACGTTCTTGTCGCTCGCCAGGGGAAATTAAATGTTTTTTAGGTTCTCATCTGGGAATTTTGGGGGACCTTCACTCTACCTACAGAAAGAGGATAAGTCTCCCCCAGTTTTCCAGCGTCCCTCAGCCCCCGTCCTTCCTCTGCAGCAGGCACGCTCCATCCCTGCCTGGCCTCCAAGCAAGACACTCCACAGAAACGGCTGGCTGTCAGACGGATCCCGTTCATGTTGGCCTGCGTCCTGCACGGCACTGATCCTCTCGTATTTCTCCCTCGCGTTCCACACAGCATACAGCCACATTTTCCTGGCCGTGTTCTATGAGCCGTCGGCTGATTCTGGCCAACCACTCTGGTGAAGTTTCCAGCGGTGTTTCCTTCGTAGGCCCACCGCTGTGCCTATATGGGTGTCCTCCGTGTTCCTTGCACACTCTGACACACAGAGCTGTCTCTATTCCTCCCAGACCTCGACAAGCAACCCCTCACATTAAGGAGCCTCTCAGCAGCCCCAGCAAGGCGCCTCGCACCCTACTCTGGGAGCCCAGGTTTCATCTTCCCAGCATCGACTGTCTGTGGTCCTGAGACGTTTGTCCATGTTCCAGCTGCTGGGTTCCTCTCCCTCCCGTCACTGTTCACCTGGTGCCTACAGGCTGTGATGAGCGAAAAGGCCCCCACCCCAACAGTGGGGCTTCTTCGTTAGTCCATGTGCTCGTTAGTACGGAGGGTGTTCCCTGGGTGTCTCACTCTTACGCCTCACACTTGCCCACCGTGCCGTTCTCAGCATCACTCCTCCTCTCTCTTTCCTGAATACTCCATCGCTAACTAGTACTTGCCAGTTTGTACTGGTTAATATGCACAGTGTAACAGATGGCATTTTTCATAAAAAGTTTGGTAAAACTTTGAATCTCTACGAATGCCACATCTATAAGAATTTATGAACACATTATAATGTTTTAATAATAATGCATTCACAAAGCATTATAAACATGGCTATAAATATTTTTAAAAAGGCATAACACATTAGAGCCATCTTTTTTTTGCACTATGACTGCCTTACAAAGCTTTCATCTATAATGCACTATACCTTTATAATGCATTATGATGTTGCCTATAATGCATTATAGATGACAGCATCACTGGAGCTTATGAAGTCCGGCACATGTCCAGACTGCCATATCGGAGCAGTATTTCTGATTAGTATTGTTGGGCCTGCAGCTGCATCAAGCCAGGCTGCAATAAAACCTTCCCATTTCCTGCATTGCCTGAGCTGATAATGGGGAGCATAATATCAGACTCTAAGGACCAGCTAATTCCCATTCCCAGCCACCCATCAGGAATGAAGGCAAATTTTCATAGCTGTCTGCACACATCAGGTGTTGGACAGCAAACAGTAGAGTGACTGTCAGTTATCACGCACAGGGCAAACGTTCCAGGGGAAGAAGATGTGAGGATGTCGTGTCGAAAGTGAACACAGAACCCATGCGGTGCCCTGAACAAGCACCAAACAAGCAAACTTCACCCACACCTTTACACGTTCATTTTGTCTCATGTCAGTCTAGCTACAGTGAAATCCTGGTGGGGGCTGGTGTGTTGGGCCTGGGTCATTTTTATTTGGGGGGGGGGGGGTTAGTTGGTGGCCCCTTCAGAAGATGCCGCCCTGGACAATCTTCCATCTTATCTTTGGCAGTATCCACCCCTGGCTGAACATATAAGTGGAGATTGTCAGCGATGCATGACAGGGAGACTGTGATCTGCCTGCAAGTCATTGGACAGCAGCAGAAGCCACCAAGGCCACTGGAAACCTAGATGCTGAGGTCAGCATGACTCAGCACAATGTACTGGAAACCTGGATGCTAAGGTCAGCATGACTCGGCACAATGCACGAAGGGTCGCTGTAAGCGGCTCCAATGATGAAGAAAGGTCTGTGTAACTGCAGGCCATGGCACAGAACCATCCATCCCCATTTGTAAACAAAACATTTGTGGGGCGGATGTGGCAGTGGGGCGGATGGGGCGGCGGGGCGGGGCTTCCAGAACACTGCCTGGCTTTTTCTGTGTCTTATAACAGTTTTATTTCATTCTCTTATATAAGAATCCCTGATCTGAAGTAGTGGACAGGCATGGTTTTGAAGTGATGTTGCAAAAACATAATTAAAGAAAAAATAAAAAGGAATTTTGTTCCACTCATGATGCCAAGTAAAGAAAGGTTTTTGGTCAGCATGAAGACTTACAGGATTTTGCCCGTTTTCTAATGTAAATATCTGATACAGTTCTGAGGAATACTGTTGTAATGTAGGTAGAAGGGCAACATTAGTTAATAATTTCTAAAATATATAATGTTTTAAATATATAGATCTTTGCTATTGTAGAGCTCCACTAGAGATTTAAAGGCCCATGACTGCATATTATACTACAATTATGTTCCAAATTTTTCAGGGCCCCTGTCACTCAAGGGGCCCCTGGAACCTACTTAACTCCACCCCCACCCCCCTTTAGAGGTCCCCTACTGGATCATTCACAGTATATATTTAGACAAGCAAAGAAATACATGATTGCATTGAATCAAAGACTGAGGCAAATATTTTTGAACATTCAACATTTTCCTTCTTTCTCTGTGATTAATTAAGGGAGTAAATACGTTTTATTATTATTTAGTAGGGGGTGGGAAAAAAGTTATGGTGTGTTTTCAAGATGGGGGAGCCTGTTCTCCATGAGTGACTGGGGGTGGATGTATGGATGCTGCCCACATGCAGTGAGTCACCTCTGTACAGCACAGATATTCTTTCCATAACGACCACGTAGGGCCAAACAGTCAATTCAATTCAATTCAACTCAATTCAATTCAATTCAATTCAATTCAAATTACTTTATTTATCCCCAAGGGACAATTAAAAAGGCAAGTGGAGTGGCACAGCAACCAGTCACACATTAAATATAGAATAAAAGGACATACACACATAAAAGCATTAATACTGTGTGTTCTAATAATGTTCCATTAAAAGGTTCCATTAAAAGTTCCATCAGTTTGATGCCGATTCACCATGTCAACAACAGACTGTGAAAGCAGCTCGTAGGATTGTACAGGATCCCTCACAAATCCTGTTCCTCGTTTTTGATTGACTCTCTTCAGGGTGCAGACTTCACCGTGCAGCTTGCAGGACACAGAGGAGAAGGGCAAGCTTCGTCCCAAGGGCTTCGTCCCCAGGGCTTCGTCCCGAGGGCTTTGTCCCCAGGGCTTTGTCCCCAAGCTTCGCCCCCAGGGCTTCGTCCCCAAGCTTCGTCCCCAGGGCTTCGTCCCCAGGGCTTTGTCCCCAAGCTTCGCTCCCAGGGCTTCGTCCCCAAGCTTCGTCCCTAGGGCTGTTCAAGCCCTTAGCTCCCATCATCAGAGGGCAGAAAGCTCTGCCAGGGTGACCGATAATTTTCAAGCAGACTTTGGCAGCATTCAGCAGACCGTTCCGGTTTTGCAGTCTGGTGGATTAAAGGAGAATGCCATGACACTTACAATAAAGAAGGAGTAGAATGTTGTTAAAATGTTCTTGCCGACCCCAAAAGACCTCAGCTTCCTAAGCAGTTACTTAGCCAAAGCACTGACTACTGACATTTTGAATTGAATGAATTTCGCTGGCAGAGAAGTGGGGGGGGGGGGGTCAGGGGAGGCACCCCAGAGTGAATTTTACCAGCCCACATTACACCAGGATAGATCACAGCAGATTTTGGCAAAAGTATCCATTACTCATTTAAAGTATTTTTAATTGTAATTTAATTACAAAAATAATTTCATCATTTATTTTACAGTGATGGCACATTTACACTTTTTCCTGTTCTTGCCACACTCGGGTAATGGGGGTGATCATTTCTGAGTGTTGTGTAGAGCCAAGTCATGAGTGTTAGTCATCACTGCAGCCAAGTCTCATTCAGTCATTCGGTCACAGCCAGTGTGGCTGCCTTCCACTTCTTGCTTTATCGCACCTGCAGCTCATGCAATTGTTTGATTAGCCAGATTTCTGCTGTATTTGAAACGGATCACTTGTTCACTCACCCACTCTTATCTATACAGGAAAATCTATAAAGCAAGTAATTCATTAAAGTCTAGAATCTATATAAGGTTTTTTTATATTAAAAAATTAAATACGCTTACAAACTTTCAGACTTGTATTACAAGTGGTCAGTCTTACATTATGGTATATTGTTGTATGTCAGTACGCTACAGTTTGCAGTGAGTTGTGGTTATTCTATAGTGCACTATATAGTGAGTCAGATATGCCATTGAGAATTCGAACAGCACTGAAAATGGTGAAGCACTGTTTAGGGAATAGGGAGCTATTCTGAGTAGAGTCCAGGACTTCAGTCACCTCTGTGTGTTCTGTGTTCCACAGACTTCGTAACATTCTATTCTATTCTGTTCTGTTTTGGATTCTGTGCTTTTCCCCATGTTGCCCTTGCCTACCCTGAGAAATTCCACTTGTGTTTTGACTACTGATTTTGGATCTGGAAGCAAACTTTGTGCATCCATTTTTGGATCCTCTTGTCATTTCAATACGTAGTTCTGGATACACATTTGACCAAGAAGTAAATGTCAACATAAAGCAGCCAACAGCTGCCAGGAGAGGCTACGTGGACAGGAGAGAGTGAAGGGTCTTATGCAGAAACAGGCAGCCATCAGGCCAGCCCAAAAGCTTCTGTGCTGTGAGCAGGGATCCGCTTGCAGGGAGCTGAATTGGCAGTCTGTTCAGCGACCGTGCAGGGAAGCACTACAGCAATGCCACCGCGTGTTTGCAAAGGACAGGCTGGGGGTTGAGTGGGGGGGCTGTATCTGACAGAGGAATTTCACAGAAAATGTGTAAAGCTGTCTAGTGTGGGTCAGGTGCAGGACCAGTGATGGTAAGTAAGAGGCAAGAAGCTGAGGACTGGTGCTGGATAGCCAAGCTCCAGCAGAAATGTAATGAAACACCATAATGTGAGGCTAAGTATGCGAAAGTCATCTAAGAATGACGTTAAAGGGAGTCACGATAAAAATATCTTATGAGAGTCAAAATTAAAAAAAAAACATGTTATGGGAGTTGCAAAAAGTATCCTGTGGAAGTCACCATAAGAAATATCTTATGGGATTGGCAAGAAAAAATTATGGGAGTCACGCTAAAAATATTTTATGTAAGTCTCCTTTCCTTGTACATATCAACATATTTTTTATAGGACTGTAAAAGGTTAAATGTGGAAAGAAAGGTGGAATTCAAGGCAATGGTTTTTGTTGGTATTTAAATCCTAAAATGTGACTCTGAAGACACAAGAATTCATTGGTATTTAAACCCAAAAGTGTGACTCTGAATGCACAAGAATTCATTGGTATTTAAACCCCAAATAGTGACTCTGCAAACACGGGACTTGTGCTACCCAGGGCTGAGTTGGCTCCTATGGATATTCACAAACAATGCCTGAGATTCAGAAGGACGATTTTTGGGATATGAGAGCAGTATGTCGGGCAGAGGGGGGACAGAGGGTGTGCGGAAGAACCCGTGAACCACTGAGGAGACAAAGCTTCTGCTCTGGGTTTTTTAACTCTCTGCACTTTTGTTTGGCATGGTGTATTGTGATTTCATTCACCTCCATGACCACAACTTGAGACCATCAGACATTGTGTCTAGAAATCATCATAAGTGAATGTATTTTATGGTACAATAGGCATATTTCTAATGTTTTCACTGTAAATAATGTTTCCTTTAAATAGACTGCACCGCACATTTGAATTTCATCCAGTTAGAAAGAGGACACACAGCTAAATTTTTTTACGGGCAATGACATCAAAATTGTCGTTAGTGGGTGAGACCCCATTTAGTTTCCCATGCTTGGAACATGTGTCTTTTGGCAGAGTGAACTGGAAATTCTTTAACCAAAATTAGTTTACTCTATGATTGCCAAATTTATTAACTCAAATAGCGCTGGAAGCACATACAATAAGGCATACTACAAGGAGTTCAGACTTTAAGAGATATACACTCTATACAATATTTATAAGAGATGTAAACTCTATACAATATTTATTAGAGATATACACTCTATACAATATTTATAAGAGATATAAACTCTATACAATATTTATTAGAGATATACACTCTATACAATATTTATAAGAGATATACACTCTATACAATATTTATAAGAGATATAAACTCTATACAATATTTATTAGAGATATACACTCTATACAATATTTATAAGAGATATACACTCTATACAATATTTATTAGAGATATACACTCTATACAATATTTCCGCTGCTGCTCTTGCATCTTATCACATAGGTAGCTGCCTTGCAAATTTTAAATAGCAACTTTTACCTTAATCTATGAACAGTGGCAGCTCAGTCACGGAAATGGGCTGCAGTGTTTGTTCCCTTTCGATCTGAACTGCAAGCCCTGGGAAGGCAGCAGCGGACAGCCAGACAGAAGTCGAGGAAGAGCAGGCTTCTGTAGCTTCGGCCTGCACTGAAGAGGTGCTTCCTCAGACAGCAGTATAATCGACCTGCCCTCTGCTCTCTGGCTCCCACAGCGTTGGTGCTGGAGACTGCTGTTCTGTGTCCCGGCGTGGTATGTTTACTGAACACCAGCCAATATCAATGATTGTTTTGGATCTAGAACATTATTCTAAGTTGCCAATCAAGAAAGTACCACAAATGAACAGAGGTGGAAAGGTCAGGTTCAGACAGTACAAATCCAGACCAAGATTGTGTTTCTACCAACCAGTTGAGTATAAACAGTCACATTCACAGAGTACTCATTTAGCTGGTTAGAACAATATCTAGGACTGGATTTGTACTTTCTGAATTTGATCTTTCCACCTCTGCAAATGAAGGATGTGGAGACATAAGAAGGCATGAACATATCCATGGGCCAGCAGGCAATTGCTAATATTAACAGGAACATGACACCTATATTAACGGGAATATGACACCTATCTTAAGCTCCAAAGATGCCCAGTCTATAATTGCATATTGCAGCTCTCATGGCTGAAAACAGCCAGGAAATCCTTACTAGTCAAGTCATTGTTCCAATCTGAATGACAGCTGACATTTTTTAGATGTATAACGGTTGGCATTATACTTAGACACCTGACTGATATTAATAGACTGATTACTCCTGTAGTAGTACAAGTTACTGCCAGTCTCTGAGCCATGAAAGGCATGACAGAGTCTAAAAGGTGACGCCGTCCAGGGTGCAGGAACACAGCTGGAATCTGATCTGCTGAGGGTCCAACATGTGGCCCCTGTTCTTCTCAACACCGTCTCTGTCTCTGTTTCTCTTGGTAACGACCTTCAGTGTGGCTGGACTTAAGCTGGTTAATGAACAAATGTACTGGTACTACAGAAAGTGGTTCCACTTATGGACTCCACATCTGCTGAACAGAACCTGAACAGCTTTATTATTAACACAAGCCTTTTGTTGGCTGCTAGAACACCGCCTTAAGAAAAGAACAAATCTGTGTAACAATATCTTTCCCGTTTTTTCCCTAACAAACGTTTATTCCAGTTTCTTTTTTTGGTTGACAAAAAACTATGCTTCCTGTTCCTTCAAATCAGTGTTCAATTTGGAGTTTCCTTCTAAATGCAATCTTGTTTTTGGCTAAAAAGAGCAACAAATATCTACTGTATTATGACAAATGCAGAATGAAGGAAATTATCACAATTTTATCCTTACTAAATAAAACCATTCAGCTATCTCGAGCAACACCCCCCCCCCCCGCCGCGGGGGGTGGCGTGGGGGGGCGGGGGGGGGGGGGGCGGGGAGGGGAGGGGGCGCGGCGGGGCGGGGGGGGGGCTGGCGCGGGGAGGCGGGGGGGGGGGG
>JABFEA020000119.1:16593612-16607288 GCA_019775915.2 Cyphomyrus plagiostoma | reverse complement strand
TCGAGCAACACCCCCCCCCCCCCCCGACAAACTATTTCACATTTGTGCACAATTTGGTATTTGGCATTAAGCAGAATTCACACAGCATGACGGTGAGTTAACTGCCTAAATAATCAAGGGGCAGGTGCTTAACTGTAAGCATTGCCCACTGGGAGGGTCAGGAGGAGGGGGTCTTGGGGGACACCTAAAGTCAAAAATAAAAAGCACAGAAAAGGCACAGGTGCCAGTGTAGGGGGGCAATTTAATACTTTGGCCATAAAGGGCAGTTTGTCAACCCCCCGCCCCCCCCCCCCCCAACCCAGCATATGCCTGCAAATGAGACAATCAACTTGAAGCAGGACTAACATCAAAGCAAACCATCAAATAAATACCTGTATCAAAAGTCAATATGTTCAGTAATTGGCTGGAGAGGACACTTTTTATACCTCTGATGGACCTGTCGCTCTGCATCTAGACGCCTCTTCACATCCCTTCACCGGCAGAGTACTTGTACTGAGCCCTCAGTCCCCAAAACTGTTCTAGAGGTGTTTGATGAGTGACTGACACTCTGCTCTTAGCTGTATTTGTGTTTCGCTCACAGTACAGCAAGATGGCATATGTGATATCCAAAGAACCTCCGTTTCCTGCTGGCATATAAAAAGACTGATCTTCTGTCTTTCCTTCTTGAAATTTATGACAATAAGCCGCAAGGCAGTGAAGCTGCATGCATCCGAATGCATGTTTATCTAAATGTATCCAAATGTTACATGATTCGCAAAAACTATGCATCCTTCTGCAGCATCATAATGCTATTATAAGGTTATGCACTGACCATTATGGGCTACAATGGCCACATTTAAGCTTTGTGCCACCCATGAAAATGCCTGTGGTGGGAAGGAGAGAGAGGGCATTGTAGCCTGATCATATAGTACAGTGAGCTTTTTATACTATACAGGCCTGCCTATCATCCACAAACCTGCAGCGAAAATAACGCTGTGGAAAATAAACAGCTGGGTGTAGCTACAGCACAAACACCAGGAAAACATTTCTACTCGACTTCCTGCTGTGAATTTACTGTACTAAAGAAGGACACCGCTGTCTGGCTGTCAAACACGGCCATTATTCAACTACAGAGGTAAAAACACACACTAAATTCTGGGCTCACTCGTCACATACCTCTTAGGGACGATTCATCTGTTGCATTTGCGCTTAATTTTTGGTATGATTAAGTTAAACTGTATTCTCAAATAATTTTATTTGCTCTTCTGAAAACTCTATAAGTAGAAACCCTGGTCAGCAACAGAAAAATGTCCTTGTCATGTGTGGTGCTATTCTGAAAGTGAATGTTTCACCTCTGAACAAAATCAGAATCAATTCAACTTGAAATTCTAAAAGAGAACATTTATAAATGTTTACTGCTTTGTAAGAATTTTGCATTTGACAGTTTTTGTCACCCGAGGATGTTCTAATCACAGCCAAGACACAAGAGTCTTCTGAAGAATGTAGATCCAGGCGGGAAAATACTTATTTTTGAAATGTGTGGGGTATGAATTCTGAGAAATTGAATATGTATAAACATATGCCTCATTAAAGGTAAGTGGTTTTCTGGAGATAAAGGATAGCGAACTGGTGTGTTTAACTTCTTGAATTGCTACGGTGATTGCTTCAGATAAACAGACTTTCTTGCATGTGATTTGCCAGGCATATTAAAAGCAGCCTTGTGTTGTGCCAGTGGTGGTTATCGAGAACGAGCATGATGGGGAGTGGCCTGCCGGCCCTGGCCTAATGACTACCTCTACTGGGGAGCGTTTGATCTGGGCTGGCTGGGTTCTAAAAGGGACTATTTCGGGAGAGTTAGGGATAAAGTGTACATTGTGACCAGTGTAAATGACCATAATTAAACAGCTATTGGTGACGGCAAGCTAGACTGAGCTGTAATTTCAGCAGGAAAATGAAGTGCATCTAAAATATATGGGAGAGACACGGCACCAAGCCCTTAAACATAAGAGAGTGCCTGAAGAAGACGTTAATGGACGGTAGCGGAGATTAACAGCCCCAGCTTCAACTTCCTGACGGCCGCTTCTTAGAAAATACTGAAATCATTCATCTTTTGACACCATTGCATATCAGGGTCTTATCTGCTTAGGTAATCAGATACACTCTTGAATGCTCATAATGCACAGTGTTCCTACTATCGATTTTACAGGAAAACCATTATGAGCAACATCTCACATACAAACTGGTATGCTTAACATGTTCCCAGGTGCCAGCCTGGGCTGCGGGTCACATTAAGCAAGAGGGGTTCTCGTCCAAACACGCTGCATCACTCAATGAATTCTGCAGAATGGACCCCCAGCTGACATCGGCGTTGGGTGCTGAGAGACGAGTCTATGACACAAACACTCAGGCATCCCCAATGTGTGGAAGACGGGAGATTTCTCTTTATTAAATGGGAAAACTTCATTATCATGGAATTTTAAGAATATATTTGGCAAGCAGGTAGGATGGCCCTTGAGTGGCCTAACTTAAGTGTTGAAGGCTTTGTGTTTATCAAGACATTACATGAATCAAAGACATTCAATGACAGTAACATCAGGATTACACTGAAAACTTCACGGGCATTAACATACAGTATATCCATTATCCCCAGACAAAATCTGCACTGCAGAGGGGCTGAAGTTAGCTAACATGTCTGAGCATGTGAAAGCGGGCTAAGCCAGGGCCCCACCCTGACCTCTGACCCTAAGCGATTCACCCAGGCACTTCCAGCCATTGCAATACTGCTGAAAAATCACATACCATCCTTTGGGCGACCGATTCAGCTGGGAGCAACACCAGGACACCTTAAGATTAAATGGTCTTAAATAATCATATCTGCTGCTGGACATCAAAATTGAATTTAAAAATGCATTTGTCCTGGTCAAGTCACATTTGGACATTAATTATAAAATCTGAAAAAAAAACAATCAAAATATAACAACCGATATATACTGAATTGAAACATGGATTCCAAATAAAGACTGTATCCAATCAAGGTCTTCTTTCACATTTAGAAAGTACATGAAAATACTTCCATTGACACTATTGAAGGTAAGGGGTTAAACTAATAATAATCAACTGCTTTACATGAAAGACCAGCCTCGTAACCAGGCCCCCTGTATTGCAACGGATGGCTCACAACAGGACATAAATGCATGTGAAATGTGTTGGGCTATATATTACATGCTTTCCGGTTTTCCCGTTTCACATAATGAAAGTAGGACATTTTCTCGGTGGGCCGATAGGTTTGTCTTTATAAATCTCTTTATACTGGGGAACCCCGAGATCAATAAAATATATCGGTAGTATGTGTGGTGGACCCGTCTGGTCAATAATAAGTTCCTATTAAAATGAAACTATACAAATGTACAAGAATGTAATAATAAAAACTAACGGTGCTTACGTCTCAAAGTACCAAGCGAAGAACTACTTAATCGACTTTTCAGACGATTTATACAAAACAGGACACAACAGCCTTGTTTGCAAACACCAGTAGACTGTCGCACGAGTTTGTTTAGGGTGTGACAACACTGCAAACCAGGTCCGGGATAATGCAGCCGTCCTTTGATACGCAGTGCACGTCAGGCGCTCCCGATTCGGACGGGGACGAGCAGGAGCGCCCGCCGGTCACTCGCATGCACTGTACGCGCGCAGTTCTGGTTCTGGTGTACTCTGCCCCTAGAGGCGGTGTGTACGCTGCTCGATCGGAACCGCCGCTGTAACCCGACACCTGGCGTTGCCAATGCCCAAGTCATCCTCTTAAGAACTATTTAAAAGCGAAAAGGGTGATGTGCCCCTCGCTTTCAAAGCGAGACTTCTGATTTCGACCCCCCCTTCTTTCCCAACCCCAACAACCAATCTTCCTACAGTTACAAGTACCAATTCCGGATTGGCATAAATGAATAAGTCACAAGGGGAACTCAACAGAAAAAACCCATGAGTGGACATTTCCTGCACAAACTCCTCTGCAGAAAATAGGGATTTATGCTGGTGTCTCCGCAGCGATCTGTAGAACATCCTTCTGGATCGCCGGTACAAACTTATCCAATGTATAGGAAGGCCGTCGCTGATTTTCTTCCCCTAACTAAGGAGTCACGCTGTGATTAAAAGGATCAGGTTTTTGACTGCCGGGACAAATGAATACAAATGAATTTAGAGACCCGAAGGAGAGATTGCAGAACCTCTCTACTCGCCACAAAGTAAGTGTCGCTTTGGTTTATATCGGAATGCTTTGTAACGTGGTGTGACATGGGCTGTATTTTCATTAATATTTCGGGACATTGCAGTATCACACGCCTACACAAATGTTTTAAAAGGAAATGATAAGCATTAAGAGGCGTGTGAAGGATCGGGAAAGGGACTGCGACAACGTAACACAACTTCGTGCCGCGTTAAGTTGAGCTCAGTTACAGGTCTGCTGAGTTACGGATATTTTCTTTATAAAGACAGCGGAGGGCAGTAGAGAGAGGGGGGCTCCACGTCCTTATCCCCTGTTCGTCTTGGCAAACTGGAAAATCTTTTCTGAGCTGCATATTTAGCAGCGAGCTATCTGTCGGCGGAGCACACGGAGCGCTCGCCATAACGGCTCACTGATGCGTTTGCGGGACTCGGCGCCGCTCTGCATGCCGATGTGTGGCTTGCGGGCTCCGTGCCGACTCACAGATGGAGCTCCCAGCCGCTAGGTCTCCCGACACTTCACCGCAGGGCAGGTAATATCGCGCAAAATAAAAGGACAGCGACTGATAGGTTACTCTGCGCGTTCTTAGTGCGTCGTCAGAAAGCTGTAGGGAACCGGCTGGAATGGAAGGAGAGCGCATAATATGGTCAAGGCGGGACTGTTGTAAAAAATCACAAGAAAGAATGAAGTAACAGCGATGGAGCCGCATAATGCCCCGGACTCCAAACTCAAACCAGCTGGAGTCGGGGGGTGAGTAAGAACTATTGCTCTGCACGGTCATTCTTAGCTGAATCGAGGGGAGTAACTGTCAAAAGCTGGTGCTACTTGATACGCCTTATTTCGATTCCGTAGTGGCATTTTAAAAGCACACGTGTCCGTATTTTGATGTATGGTCTGCATCGCACACGGATACCGTATGTTTAATTCCTACGATCTTGTGTGTTTCATAAAATGCATTGGTCAAGACCTTTATTAACACAATAGTGAGCAGGCTGAAGGCTCGAATGAATGAAGGAAAGATGTTTAGCCGATAGTCTTACCGTATCTTATGGTTTGTCAGATATTTTGAGTTGTGACACTCATTCTTTAAGCAATCGGAAGTGCTTCTGTAGGCGTACCGCTTTATTGATACGAGACATTTTTAAATATTATCTTAAGAAAAACAATTATTGAAAATAACGCTTGCAGTAGTGGTACTGTGGTCTTCAGTGCAAAATCCCTAGACAAATGAAGACAACATTGTAACAATAATAATGTAAAAAATATCACTTAGAATCTAAAACAGAGTTGCATAAATAACTACAGGCGAATAGTGGTTCATTAGATGTAGTCATATAGATTTTTTTCTTTAAGACTAGCTCAGATGACTTTGGATATTTGCGATTACAGTCGTTTGTAAATCAATGACGGGTTTTTATGTTCCGTAAACGGACTTTATTTTTAAATGCGCCTTTACTACTAAACTTTTTTTTAAACTCTCGATAGTGTTTTAAGATGATTTTAAGCCTTGCTGGAACAGAACGGGATTCGGATCATTTGCTTTTTAACATTGTCTTGGCGCTGTACAGCAGATATGAATGACAGATATGCATATTCATTCAGGTGTGTTTATGAGAATGTTATCGTATTGAGTAGTTTGGCTTGGGGCTACGGTTTTTGTTTTGCTTGTTGATTTTTTTTTTTTACATAAAACTGACTTATCTGAATATCACGTCAAAGTATTTCTTAAATATTAGATATGCATTTCTGAATTAAAATTTGTTCTTTGTAATTTACGTTGGCTGCATTGTTATCCAAGTTATTTAGATCACGTTATTTACATTGTGATTGTGAGCCCTTTTTTATCGTGTCGCAATGGGTCTTCTGTCCCGGTCCTTGGTACATTATTTTAGTGTATTTTATCTGCCTCTCTTACCCATGTATGAAGTCCTTTATGAATTCTCGGCAGTGCCGTATACTTGCCGCTAGATGCCGACATTACTCATTCATCTTTGCCAGATGTTTGCGTGGGATATGTACTTATCATTGACAGGAATTCTTGACAACAAAACACACAGTCCCAAAAAGCATAATATCTGTTCAGATTTTACACTGGCTATTACAAAAAAATAGGCCTACCAAAATGTTGTTTCAAATAAATATATGTCTGGCAGTCGGGGTGTAAAATAGCTTCTCACATTTTGTGGTAATTTTGCTGAGATGTTAGTGAAGTCCTGTTAACTTGAATGGTCACTTTAGTGGGTGGGCAATCACTGGCATTTAGTGTTAGTAAGGGAAGCCCCTCTGTCCCCACACCCACTAAGTCCCTTGGTGCTTGTGAATAACCGGAATTTTCCACTGCTCTGGCTCTTAGCTGCAGATGGGGGCTCTGGCTTTTAGCTGCAGATTCTGAATGGGGGTCCTTGGATTCCCTTCAGATGAACCCTTTTTATGTCAAGATATAAGAAATGGAAAAAAGCAAAAAAGCTAATTGTAACAATAAGTGGGAGGATCATGAAAGAAAAACCTTGCGTGTTATTTTGCTGTATCATACTGAAATCCTGGAGGGTCGTTTCGTGTTTCCCTCAATGTCGCGTTTCTGCTGACTGGGCAGAATTCATTTCTTCTGCGCTGAGGGTTCTGCGATGTGACTGGCACATGCCAATGAAATGAGCCGCAAAGGGGAAGAAGATAGGAGTTTGCAGGTATTCCCCCGTAATGCTGTTTAAATTATACACACATATGAGTCTCATCCTGGTTTTTGGGTGGGTACCAAGCAGCTGGGTGGCTTGGCTGAGGTTGGCTGTGGACCCAGGATGTCATCAAAGCGGGGGACGGGGGGGTCAGTGAGTTCCTTGGAATGCTCTGGTTTGATTCCCAGCTCTCCAGTGAGGTTGGTGTTTATTTCGCCAGCTCTTCATAAGGCAGGCAAGGTACTCGTGCTCTCAGCAGGCTTTGCTTGAGAGTATCACTAGATACTCGATGGCAAAAGCTCCAGAATTCAGGCCAGCAGGCTGAAGCCATGGGGGGCGGTAATTAAAGTTGCCTTTAACTAACCAGGAAGTGCTTGTCATCTGTTTTTGGTGCCATTCTGGCAGAAATTAGATGGCAGGTGATTGGAGGCAGGGCGATGTGACTCTCCTCCCTTGACAGCCAAAGAAGATACAGATTAGCTATCAGATTTTCATTTTTGAAAATTCGAAACATGTTAACAAAATGTTTCTATTTTATCTGAAAGGACTTTTGCCTTGACATGGTCGTTTTTGGGGGCCATGTTGATTATGCCCCCCATGTGTGGGGTATGTTATAGGATTTGGTGCTGCATGAGTTTGTGTGTCTATGCCCTGCGAATGGCCACCCCCCTACTAATGTGTCTGCTCCCTTGCCCTGGGGATTTCCTGGGGTAAGCCCAAGCATGCTCCTCGGCTGGGTAAGCGCTTGAGGAAGATAGATGGACAGATGATGCTGCGTTCATTAAGTCAAGGGTCTCAATGTCAAATTACCTCCGGGCCACTGGCTGCAAGGTCTTCTCTCAAGGGGGCCACTGGATCTATTTTTTGTAATTTGAAAGAGAAACGAGGGAGAATAAAAAAAAAAAAGAACAATGTAGCGTCTGTATTTTGATAATCTATAAGAAAGCCAAATGTATGCAGATCACTCAAATGAAAAATAACAAACGGAAAATAGGAAGATCGACCTGTGAGCCAGATTTCATGATGGATTAAAAACATGTAACGATGTCGCATAAAAGTAGCTTCAGCCCTCAGGCTGCTGCTTTGAGAGCCTCCACAGTAAGTGGTGGGAGTCTCAGCACCTTATGAAGAACAGTCAAGCAAGCAATGAAACAATGACTTAACATTTGCCTGTAATAAGCAGAGTTGGTTGACGGATGGTATTTTTAAGTAGATCACAGGAACAGAAACATGTGCAGCTCTATGAGTATTTGCTCTCCTGCCTTGGGACTGTGGGGAGTCTGCTGACTACGGGAGCCTTTCAGAGCAGAAGATCCATCTGCTCAGTATCAGTCTGAAGCTCAGGGCCTCCCTGGTCACTGCATGAGCGGCGTCGGCCGTGTACGGCCCCGGCTGGCTGGCCGGTGTGATTGCGGCCCCCTTTCCCCGCACGGCATGTGGCCTCTAGGGCCCCCAGCAGCCCTGCTGTGTTTTAGCTTTCTGTTTCCAAGTTCTGCCACAAGAGGCGCCCCCACTGCAGCCGTCTCGCCTTGGCCGAGTTCCACAGAGGCACCAATGGCTGAGATGACTCACCCCGCAGCCAGTGGCTTTCCTCGTGGCTGAGAGGAGGCCCCCTGAGGCTGTTCTGCAACTGGAGACAGCTGCCTGGGCCGGGGGAGTGATGTGGGTTACAGCTGGAAGGGGAGGGGAGTGGTTGTGTAAAGTGACCGAGCCTGGTGGGACACTTCCTGTTTCCACTTGTACAGGTGAATCAGCTTCTCAGGAAGCTGTGAGATGTTTCTGACTCCCAGCATGTGAGCCAACACACCCCCCACCACCCCCACCCCTGAAAAATGTCTTATCCCACTTGGAAAAAAGTGGCGCTCTGCCCAATAAAGACACGACAGCACTGTGACACCCGGCTTTTCACCAGACACCGCCCACATGTCCCCGTGTCCTACTCACTGACGTCATCCTCCAGCCTGCCGCCATCTAACCAGTTACCCCTGTAGATTTATTGGGGGGGGGTCTCTTTGTAAAAATGTTCATGTGCTGGGAGCTGGGGGTCAAGTAGCCCTGCCCCCCCCCCGGCCATTGTACCAATAATATCAACTTCAAGGAATTTTAACACAACATTTGTTCTTCTTGGCAGTGTTACCTAGCTGTCATCATGCCTAATCATCTTTCTCTTTTCTTTTTACAGGAGAGCCTTAATTCTCTGTACTGTTTTATATTGTACTTGTTACCTGGGACTTGCACAAGTACACTCTGAAGGTAAGACGTTCATCATTCAGCCATTCATTTGTGAATCTGTTTGTCAGTCCCTGTTTATGACGAAACCATAGTAAAACCGAATGGAACAAGTTCTCTTGCGACCAGTAAAATGTGCGTGTGCGCGGCGTTTCTGCTTTTATATGCTGACTCTTATGGAGCTATGGATGTATTAGTCACACGAATGCTATTTAGGGCTGATTTAGGGCTGTAGTGTTGCTCAGTTGGCTCTCTGAGCTCAGGGATGCCGCCAAAGGAAATCACCCCGAAACAGAACCTTTAAACAAAGCGCAAAAAAAATCAGTGTTTCTTAATGGAAGTGTCACGGCGGGATATGATTATGACATAATCGGCAATAAGACAGCGATCAATCAGGCAGGACTAGCGGCAGGCGTCCTTTCTCATGGAGGCTTGCAGCCAGGGTGTGAAGCCAGACCGAGGCTGCAGACTGATTCACCGATATTCAGCATGAAGTGCATGAATCAGAAACTGAAATACCTGGCTCTACCTGCGTTTTTTCCCCCAATCATACTGTTAACCTATGTAATAATAACATTTTCTGTGCAGTTATTGAAATTAATGCTAACATGATATTGGGCTGGTAATGTTGTTAAAACCAGTGGGTTTCATACACACTTATATTTGACAAGGACACTGAACAGGGCGTTAACTACTCCTGAAGCTATAACGTTTAGGGAGAAGCTAAACGTCAGTTGCTGTGAAATCGTATAACATTATTAATATCGAGTAGGGATGTAATGATACCAAAAACTTACGGTACAATAATATCGCGATAAAAGGTTCATGATACGATGATTATTACAATATTTAAAAAACCCTTTTGATTAATAATCAACATGTTTATTTACATCAAATTAGTTCTTCCTTTTAACATGAAGTGCTTCTGCTTTTCTTCATCAGTGAAATATCCAGCTATGACCTTAAGCCCCTGCCAGAACTTAGCAGTAATTGTCCTTTGCAATGAATGACTGAACAGTACATGTAATTATAAAAATTATCAATTTGTAATTATCAATGAAAAGTAGTTCATTTATAAAATATTAATTATTACTGCAATTCCTGTTATTACTGTTTTTTAATCAAAACACAATCTGCAATTCCAAACTAGTGTTTTCTGCCATTTTTCCGCTGGCTCTGTTTTCACCAGGTGAAATATAGGCCACGCCCATACATACTAACGCGCTAAATAGTACAGTACAGGCCAAAAGTTTGGACACACCTTCTCATTCAATGTGTTTTCTTTATTTGCATGACCATTGGTAGATTCTCACTGAAGGCATCAAAACTATGAATGAACACATGTGGAGTTATGTACTTAACAAAAAAAGGTGAAATAACTGAAAGCGTTTTATATTCTAGTTTCTTCAAAATAGCATGCAATCGTCTTTTTTTCTTAAAGAGATAAGTTTTCATTTTGTTAATATACTGTAAATGGGTTTTTGTTTCTGTTTGACCAAATTCTAAATTATTGTTGCACCAGTTGTTTTGTAATGGATTTAATGTGGGTTAAACACGCGATATATTGGTTGATATTGGAACAGTCTGACAACGGTTTGGAAGTATTTTTTTGTCACGATATCGCGATATTACGTTTATTGTTACATCCCTATTATTGAGTATAATATTCATTGAAGTGTAAAAGTATGGTGTATAGGGTTCAATAACCTGTGGCTTGTGGACTCTTCTGGGGAATGAGGGGCAAATGACAGGCTATATAAGTGTTAAAATTTACAGTATATTTTTAAACAGCGTACAAATAGTAGACGATCAGTGTGATGTTTTATAGCAGAGGCTGTAAAGGTCTGATTATTGACATTATTCAATATTGGCATCGCAATATTTATGAGGACTTTGCTCTGGATGATTCAGCATCAAGTTTATCGTCACATTCATTCGACGCATATTTAACCTTTGTCCATTGAAGACACCCTGAGGTCCCCTCACCCAATAAAGACGCAACAATACAGTCAGATGAAAAATGAGCAGGCGCAACATGGCAGGCAGCCATGCTAAGAACAAGTTGTGGACCCAGTTTATTTTCTCAGATTTCCATTGGGAAGGAAACGAGCCAGTGAAGCTCAACCAAGCAGTCGCCATGCATCAGCAGAGAACCATTTGTACATCACCGGATTCATGCTGGATTGCAATATGTAGATTTAGCCTCCTTTATTGTGACTGCAGCTAGAAGGCAGAGCTGGAGCCTGGCTGAAGGATGGTTCTGTCCTGTCTGGGCCCTGTCTGCTGTTTCGTAACTTCTCAAACAGGGCTTCCTCTCCAGACACTGATGAAGGAAACAGTGCAGCCTGCCTGAGCTATTCTATGGTAGATGATGAGCCTACCAGAGTGAGTTCTGTCCCCTGGCTGCTTTCCATGGAGTTATTGATCAGATGGTTTGTCAGGGGGCCAGGGGGAGGTTTGTATCTGATACCAAAACTTCAGTTACTCCCCTGTATAACTGACTTCAAGGGCTTCTGTTAGAGCTATGCAACCTTGATTTTTTTAAAAATATAAACCAAGCAGCTTTTCTTGTTTTCGACTCCTTTATTGGAATTTTCCAGAGATTAGCTAATGTCAACTTAGAAGGAGCCGACAAAGGCATTTCGCAACGCCGCGTCATCCAAGACTGCCTGGGTGTTGTGTTTGCACTCCTCTGCTGCAGAGAAAGAGTCCCAATCATGACGGCAGCATTTGTAGCCAAGCTAATCATGAAATGCCACACGATATAGAAATAAGGTCTATCCACCAGACTGATATGCACTAATGCATTGTTTGATTACATTTCTCTACATCTGGGTAGGCCAAAATTACTACTGAGGAAACAACCATGTGGCACTCTCTGTATAAAAAAATCTAAACGTTTCAGTTTTGTTTTTGGTCCAAGTTTATTAGTTTTCATTTCAGTCTGCAGTATTGTAGGAAGCAGAGGCCTCTCACCCTCATTTACTTTTTGGTCTTCCTGAGAGTCCTCCACTGCAGGAACCCCCCAAATCCAAAGGAGGATTTTGCACAGCAGTCCCTCGACATTACATCCAGGGTATAAACCCAGCTTAAGCTGTCTAGTGGTGCTCGACTTTACACCCAGCTGAAGCTGTCCAGTGGTGCTCGACTTTACACCCAGCTGAAGCTGTCCAGTGGTGCTCGACATTACATCCAGCTGAAGCTGTCCAGTTGTGCTCGACTTTACACCCAGCTGAAGCTGTCTAGTGGTGCTCGACTTTACACCCAGCTGAAGCTGTCCAGTGGTGCTCAACATTACACCCAGCTGAAGCTGTCCAGTGGTGCTCAACATTACACCCAGCTGAAGCTGTCCAGTGGTGCTCGACATTACATCCACCTGAAGCTGTCCAGTTGTGCTCGACTTTACACCCAGCTGAAGCTGTCCAGCGGTGCTAAACATTACACCCAGCTGAAGCTGTCCAGTGGTGCTCGACATTACACCCAGCTGAAGCTGTCCAGTGGTGCTCGACATTACACCCAGCTGAAGCTGTCCAATGCTGCTCCACATTACACCCAGCTGAAGCTGTCCAGTGGTGCTCGACATTACACCCAGCTGAAGCTGTCCAGTGTTGCTCGACATTACACCCAGCTGAAGCTGTCCAGTGGGGCTCGACATTACACCCAGCTGAAGCTGTCCAGTGGGGCTCGACATTACACCCAGCTGAAGCTGTCCAGTGCTGCTCGACATTACACCCAGCTGAAGCTGTCCAGTGGCGCTCTACATTACACCCAGCTGAAGCTGTCCAGCGGTGCTAAACATTACACCCAGCTGAAGCTGTCCAGTGGTGCTCTACATTACACCCAGCTGAAGCTGTCCAGTGGTGCCCGACATTACACCCAGCTGAAGCTGTCCAATGCTGCCCGACATTACACCCAACTGAAGCTGTCCAGTGCTGCTCGACATTACACCCAGCTGAAGCTGTCCAGTGCTGCTCGACATTTTCTACATTGTCTATATGTAGCAGCCGACGGATAATGTTTCCTAGACTTTGCTGGTTCTCTTGGGGATCCCAAGAATGTGGTTTCCATGTAAAATTAGGCAAGGGGCCCCTTGTTCATGAATAGCTTACGAGTGAGCTGTCAGATTTTAGCTGCAGTCAATGATTGCTTATAGTTTTCCACAGTTCTTTTTTTGCTTCTCTCTGAGTGGCCCATCCTGTTCTACATTACTTCCATGTGTGTGACACTGAAACAGCCTTATCCACTGCAAGTGGATTAATCAGTTTAGCCAATATTATTCTCCCTGGTACAAGTGGCTGTTTTTGCTGAGACTTTTTTTTAACATCCTGTTCATCGGTGCATAAGATTGTTCGACCAGTTATAAGATGCTGAAACGGCTTTATGTTATGCATATGACCCCTTTGGCACAGTTTTTCCCCCAAAAATAAGTTATAGTCATATGAGCTGGTGGGATTCTGGCGAGTTGAATGCCCTGTGAAAGGTTTGATGTGAAGGTTATGGGAAAAGAACATAAGAACTATACAAACGAGAGGAGGCCATTTGGCCCATCAAGCTCGCTTGGGGAGAACTTAACTAATAGC
>JABFEA020000119.1:16566986-16586121 GCA_019775915.2 Cyphomyrus plagiostoma | reverse complement strand
GGGGTCCGGAGCCTATCCCGGAAGCAACGGGCACGAGGCAGGGAACAACCCTGGATGAGGGGCCAGCCCATCGCAGAGTCTTTAAAATCTCCAAAGTAAATTTTTTTGCAAATGGTCGGAAACACGCTGAGAAACAATCTTTGCAAACAAATGCAATCCCTGAAAGTGCAGTCTGTGAAAGGGGCTTTTTGAAAGTGGAGGAACTATCCTTGCAAGCAGTCAAAAACAGACGGATAAACAATGCCTGTGAACAGAGAAGCACTCATTGTAACTCATGACATAAGTCAGCTAAACCGGTATTATTATCATCATGCTCTGAATTACTGTAGCTGGAGACAGCCAACACTAAACAACATTCTCGACACTCTCCTGTATATTCTGCATGTATCATTTCTAGCTATTTCTTAAATTATTGTGCTAGTTTTTTTGTCAGCATTATCTCCAAGCTCCCTCAATGGACACGGTGAAAGCAGAGCATTAACGTCAGAGCCTTTGCTCTTGACAGTATTAGCTGGCTGGTGTGATATTTCCCCCCTTTTAGCAGGCAAGTTAGAAATAGAACAGGGTGCGGAAAGTCGCCGTCAGACCGCGGGTCACTGTGTTGAAATGCTGAGACGTGCACACAGGACTCCTCTGTAGGGCCGTGGGGAGGGTCTGCAGCGCGTTTTCAAAGATGCGCCAGAGGTCAGGGTCACGGGAAATGAAGCAGCGGCACCAAAAAGCGTTTTTTTTGCTCAGTGCAGATGCAGGCTTTGGTCGGCAGTGCGAACAGCTTCCTATCACATTAACGTCCATTGAACTTTATTCTAATAGGCTGGGGGTTTCTCCGATGCTAATCAACATTCCAGCTAGCCCCAGAACATCTTAAAGTACATGTTTTAGGAATTCCATCTGGTGGTCCTAGTGTATGTTTGAAAAGAGGGGAAGAAATAATTTTGCAACTGTTGTTTTTAGACTCAGCAGTGTTGGGTAGTGACATCCTCCTGGTTTCTTTGTGTGTTTTCAGTTACAAATTGGTACTTTCAAGAGCTTTCACTGTTTAAACATTTTGGGTTTGATTCAAGCGGTAGCCGGTTTATGGTGCTGTGTGTTTTGTGTCCCAAATAGCTGCTCTCTCTGTAATTAAAAGGATTAGAGCCTTCAGTCTCTCGGGATGGCAGTGCAACGTGCACTGGCCTCTTATTACCCAACACCAAATTGCTGATGTGCCTTACACTGCACCTCTTTCTATGAGCCTGGTTGCTATGATCTTGTAACAGTAAAAGTCCTCTTGGGGCAGCCCAGTCCAGAGTTTAGCAGAGGTGTGTTACAGTTTGCCTGTAAGTGAACCGTGGTGAGGTGGTGGCTGGCAAGGCTCGGCTGCTCTTAAAATGGAGAAAATGAGAACTTTAATGTCAGGAGAGGCAGCAGTAAAATGGAGTCTGGAGTGATGAAAATAGGAGAAGAGCAGCAGGGAGATTGAGGAACTTGCTTATTAGGTTTTGTGAGAATGCCAGTCCTTAGAAATGCACCGGAGATAGAATCTGGCCTTTCTAAATAATCTATGCTGTTCTTGATGCGTCGGGACCCGAATAGCCATCTGTCAGCAATGTTCCCCTGAACTCCTGGTACTACCTGTCTTTTGACCTGGGTAAATTCCAAATCATCTTTATGACTGACTGACTGAAATCAATCTGAATGACATTCATGCACTTTATCTTAGCTGTCTGACATTAAACAAATACTTATTGGCCCAGGACCTTACATGCACACTTGGCATCTGCAGATTTATGAAGGCAGTTGGAGGAACCGGGGAACATTGCCCAGGAATATTCTTTAACTGACCCATTACTGCTCCAGTGGCTGCTGCCGGGAAGCACTGGACACGGGCGCCACATGTCACTGGGTTTGCATCCTATCCCATAATCACACTGGGCTGTGGCAGTGCCCAGTGAGAACTCAAACCCCCTCTGTTGCGGCCATGTCCTGGCAAAACATCAATTATTAGATCATAGGTAGGTGGTTTGGGAGGAACTTCTGTGAGTTTTCTTTTAATTTCTCTGGGCTTATGCAGCAATGTCCTCATTTGAGCTTGCATGATCTGTGTCTTGTCTCCGGATTGATTTCTGACCCTGTGACATTTTGGTCAGTGCTATAATTCCATTTCAGTCAAAATGAAAGTAGAGAGAAGAGAGGCTGCGTTTCTGTGGCGGGAAGTAGAGTGCAGCTCTGCAGTCAGACGGTTTGGTGGCAGTGATGTTCCGCTGTCCTGGTCAGACGGCTGCTTTGCGGAGATGCAGTGGGACGGTTTGGTGGCAGTGATGTTCCACAGTCCTCGGCAGAAGGCTGCTTTGCGGAGATGCAGTGGTGCTGAACGGCTCCGCTGTGGTGGTCGGGCAAAATAAGCCTTTGATGAGCTAAGCTCTGTTTTTTTTTTTACTGTGCCGCTCAAGGTTCTACTGTTGTTTTGCTTCACGGTTTCTAAAGGCTTGTCAGCCGAGGATCTCGTCAGAAACAAACAGATGTCTTTCAGCCTGCTAGCCTTGAGGAGCAGCGTTTTACATAAACAAAAACACAGGAATCCCCAGTATTGCTTCAGAACGGCTGGGCCGGGGGGGCCCCTCAATGGGAACCTTTCTTCCTGTGCAGGGGGAACGTGCCACGTTGCACTGTAGGGTGGGGAAGGGGGGTTGAGAGGGTGTTCTGTGCAGCCTGTGGGTCTTTTGCCACTTTGCCCTCACATAAACACGAACACGCGCGCGCACACACGCGCATGCACACACACGCACACACACACGCACACACACACACACACACACACACACAGAGCAGGCACACCTCTAAGGACTCACCAGCAGGTCACATTCACCTTGACAGCGATCCGTTTTTCTCCATCGAATTTGGCCTTGGGACAATTCAATCACTGCATTGACCGTCTAAATATAAAGAAGGTTAGCTAGATGCTTTTGAAGTTGAAGAACATGGATTTAAAACGGACCGCAGCTGGACTTCTTTGAGCACAAATGTAGCTCTGCATTCTTCATAGTCCTGTTCTCGTGTTAATCGATGTATCCGTCCATTGCCCGCCGTTTGAATTTAGATTGGATCCTTAGTTTGGATACTTGTCTGCCACTCACAGCTTGAAGACCCACGTAGACAGCCAATCAAATTCCAGCCAGAGTTCCTCTCCCTACCCTGCATAAGATTAGATGGTTTGGCTCCGTTTTCTGTGGGTTTGAACGCCGCTTGTGCACTTTGACTCATTACATCTGGGCTCAGAGTCCAAATGTAAACTCTTTTGGGGGGGGGGTCCTCTTTGCGAGAATTAAGGCCGGAGGGGATGCAAACAGACGGAACATAGTCACGGATGAACCAAGTCACTCGAAAGGGAACCAAGCAGCGTCTGCTAATGTATCGGATTTACCCAGCACTGTGTTGACGTTAGCTGGAAGCCCACGGCTCATGTCAGCATGGAGTTATACTTGCGGTGATGGCAGAGGGGGTTTCAGGCTAAGCTTGTGGGCTGCCCTCAGCGACGCTCCCGGTGCTGAGGGCTGAAGGTAGGGTTTGTCACCAGAGACTGACAAGCAGGAGATATAAATCTGAGAAAGACCTAGTGAGGGACGACTGCCAGGAAAAACAGTAACAGATCAGCTTCTATTTCTGCCTGTTTTCTTTGTTAACGATCCAGTTTCAGAGCTACAAAATGTACACTATATGACTGTATTAAGTTCTACATAATCTCCCATTTGGAACAACATGGCACAGGATTTATGGTAAAGTGCTGTTTGTTAACTAGAGAAAATAAAATACAAATGATTTATCTTATTTTTTACCATTTTATTCTGAATTTTTACATTTTTGTTTATCGTTAAGTAGGTGTTGACACTTCAATAATGATGCAGTTTGTAACCCAAAGAGTTTGTGGGTGCCAGGGAGCTCCGGAGGCAGTCAGATAATGTGCCATGGTATGCAAGTCAATCCATGAGTATAATTGGGTTAAATCAGTCGCTTCCCCACAACACAAGCCCTGCCATTGGAGAGCAGTCCGGCTGTGAGATAAGGCACAGTTTCTCATGAGGTCTGTATCGTCACTGTCCAATGAAAATCTTGTATCTTCAAAATGCCATTATTTCAGGAGTGTAAAAAAGTGCATTTTCTCTCAAAGAACTTTACAAAACAAACCTAGAACAACATAATGAGTCATTCTTAGCATCACAAATAGAACCCTATCTTTACAAAGCCGTCAGTGAATGGGTTCATGTTTTAGATGGACTTGCTTGGATTGTTGTCAGCGAGGCAAGTATATCAGCATCAACAGCATCAAAAACTAATCTCGCTTTATATTCACAATTGCCAGTGGTGTTAGTTAGCTAGTTTAGCTATCAGCGTTATGTTAAATTAGTGATATAAAGTAACCCATACAACAAAACCGTCATGTACTCAAATGTTAACTAGTTAACTTGATGAATTCATAAAACTTGTTCTCCTTAGTCATTTAGATGTCAAACACTGTCAATAGACAGAGGAGGACGGCTGCGTTCCATCAATAGTAAAAAGTCACAAGCGTCTAAAAGTGGATATACACAGCTTTCAACAAACTGTGACGATATGAAGCATCTTCATAAAGTCTCCCATTTAACAGCAGACAGCAAGAGATTGTCCCAATGTAAAATGATGGGCGTGCATGAGTCACACAGTTTGAGTTGGCTGCTGATCTATTAGATTGTTGTTAACCTGAACTGCCAACTGGAAGCAGGAAATAGCAGCTGGGACCGTGACACGCTGTCTCATCACCTGGCCTGATGGAGCCGTGAGGGAGTAACAGGCAGACTGGGCCCCGTCCTCCAACGCTGCCAAATTTGCTCAGCTGGCCAGAGTGAGATTTTCAATTTGAGACAAGGCTGCACACACATGCACATGCATTTACATGTTATGTAACAGTTTTATTATCTCATAAATAGTCTGTAGGGTTTGCAGAGGTCCCCAGTGCTTTTGATGTAGCTAATATTAGGTTTGTGATGGAATATGGTAGATTTGCCGTAAGATTTCTTGCTTGAGTGTGAGAGTCTGACAGGCCTGGTCTCCGCTCTGTCTGCCTGCCCTCGTCGTTAGGTTAATGAGTTCCATCCCATGACTTTCCTGTTCTGTCCGCTGACCTTCCTCTTCCACATGCACCACCGCAATCTGCCGTCTCCATAGCGACTTTTGGGGTGTCTTGTGAGGACCTGCAGCTGTTAGCTTGTGCACACCGGGGTGGGTGCACCCCCACTCCCCGTCCCCCCAGCCCAGTCATACACATTCCCCTCCCCCTTAAAGTCAGGTCAGAGTGGTTGCTAAACTCCTCTGTCTTGAAGGGCTTCTCCTCCATAAACTGCAGTCTTGTTTTGTACTGCAGTTTAAATTGATTTGTGACTTACGGTCGATGTTGCTGTATGGGGGTGGCGGTGAAGTATTTACTCACAGACGTTTCTCTTTCTCTACCCCTAATCAGGGAGCTCCAGGACCACCTGGCAAGATGGGGCCGTCGGGAAAGCGCGGAGCTCGGGTGAGTCTTTCCAGCATCTGGCGGCTCGTACCCTGGTGACTCCTTCCCTAAACGCACACTCCGGAGCCTTTTCTGTCCCCTTATTTTTATCGACCCCCTACCCCGGGGAATGGCATAGCTAACCCTGACCCCAAAACAGCCCAGTCATTCCAAGAATGACATGCAGAAATAGAAGCTTTGATAGAACTTGGATGGGATATTTTTTCTCAGCATTATGATGATGTACAGGGAACAGGGTCCCTGAAATGTGAAGGAGCAGACAGACCCCTGTGCTTGTTTTCTGTTGGCATTGTTAGAACCTGTTGCGTTCGTTGTTAGATCATGCCTGTTTAGTACATGCAGCTCAATCAGACAAGATACAACAAAGTGTCTCGTGTAAAACACAGTTCTTCAAATGTAAGGCCTTAGATGTTGACGTAAGAAAGATCGATGAAAGATTGAATTCCCATAATTTAGGATGAATACACCACTGAACATGCTCTCGATATTGATGTTTCTTCTGGTCTGTAACATTGTTGCTGTAATCAGGATTATTTTGAATTTCAGTGTTTTTCTACTATTCATTGTAGTAAGGCTTTCTTAATACCAAAATGACATATTTAACGGGGCTGTAAAAGTGTAAATGGATGATTTTACTTTTCCAGTATGTAAACAAAGCCTGGCTTGTTTGTTATTTTGGCCTCTGGGTTGCTCCAGACAGTGGGGGGGGGGTGATACGGCTGTTTCCTGCAGGGTTTTCATAGCCAATAAGCGCCACTAACTCTTCCTTCACTGTTCCTTTGCGTTTTCCCCATCGCTTTATGCAGATAAGAGAATACTTCTTTATAACAGTATAACTTGAGTGGATGGGGATATTAAGGGGCCATCCTCAACGAAGCTGCCAGCAGGTCACATCTCCCGGAACCCGCATCCTTTGAGATTGCCAGCGATTGGTTTTGTTGTTTTTTTCTAGAGTGAAATCAGCCCACGTCCCACAGATTCCCCTACGCATACCAGGGTTGGGGCAGTCGTTAAGTAATTGAAAAATGATTAATGTATCACGTGTCTGATATGAAAAGAATTATTTTCTGATTAAGCACCTGATATGAATTTGCCCACAAACAGTTAACAATTGCATGGTCAGGTTATGCAAAGTATGTGTAATAATGTGTAATTACCAACCTGGATGACTTAGTATGTAATAAACAGTGAATTTTAGTTAAATAAACGGTATTCTGAAACCAAGTAATGGATACGAGTACAAGAATGCAAATAGTGTTTGTGTGTGTGGGCAGGTAAGTGAGTAGTACTGTTGCCTCGCACCTCCAGCGTTGGGGGTTAGAATACTGCCCCCCGTCTGTGTGTGTGGGCAGCTCAGTGAGTAGTACAGTTGCCTCACACCTCCAGCGTTGGGGGTTTGAATACTGCCCCCCGTCTGTGTGTGTGGGCAGCTCAGTGAGTAGTACGGTTGCCTCACACCTCCAGCATTGGGGGTTAGAATACTGCCCCCCGTCTGTGTGTGTGGCTTTTGCATGTTCTGTGTTGCGTCTGTTTCCTTCAAGCCTCCTGGATTCCTCCCACAGTCCAAAGGCTCTCAGCCTAGTGTTTCTCAGATTGTCCATGTGTTTTGCTCCATCCCAGCCAGAGCTGAATAGGTCGAGTCCAAAAAGTAAACCAGTTTACCAACCAGTTAAGTACTCTTTGACTTTGACTCTTTATACTCAATTGGTTGGTTGAAACAAAATCTTGGTCTGGATTTTTAGATGTACGCCAGCTGAATTGTTTCAAATCAGGCTGATTTTCTTAGGTTTTCATTATGACATCCATTCGTAAAAACTGGTAATTAAGCCTAGAAGATTCATCCATGTCATTACGTGTAGAATGAGAAAGAATGTAACACCAATTATGTGATACCAACTAGGAATTAAAAACAGGAGTAATATTAGGGCTGATTTAAAGAATAATATATTCCCAGGGAGGGACCGAAAACATGGACTTTTAGGAGTTTTAGGAACATTTTATGGTGTTTTTAATTGGTTTGATGACTGTGTAATGTGTAATGAATTCCAGTTAGTGTGAAGTTACTAGGAATGTTGGCAATTCTCAGGTGTTTTGGATCGAAATAGCATTTAATTTTTTTCTGCCTGAATAACAGTATATATAAATCCACAATAAATATGGCAACTGCATGAACATGAGTTCTTATTTTATCAGAATACAAATTTTATGATACAATACAGGATAAATCCTTTAAGATGTACGCCAGCTGAATAGTTTCAAATCAGACTGACTTTCTTAAGATCTCACGCATGAAAGAGATTTGTATGTGTCAATATATGTAGAATGAGAGAGAATGTAACACCAACAATGTGATGCCAACTTGGAATGAAAAACAAGATCTGATTTAAAATGATATCATGTGTTTTCTGTGTTTCCTGAAGGTGCTTCTGGACCATGCCATTGTGTGTGTGAGTGTGTGTGTGTGTGGATGAGATGTCCTGTCATCTCATCCAGAACGCTTACTAATAGGCATTCTGGGAAATCTATGAAGTAATAGATATATTTTTGTGAGCCTGGTTAACTTTCACATTGAGTGTGTGAATCTCTCGCATGCGTGCCTGTGCTTTTCCAAATCCATCTGGTAAACCAGGCTTCTTTGCAAACCCCTGGTGAGCATGACTAAGGGAAAATGCCTTTAACTTGAGAATAAAATCTTTCTACATGTATTATTAGGAGCCATTTAAAGCCATTAATCCTGCTTTCAGAGCCCTCAGGCCTTGAATGCTGGCACATTTTCACATCTCCCTGCGGCCTCACAGATGATGTCTCCTTTCAGAAGTGGTTGATGAACTAAAGTCCTAGATGTCTCCCCAAGCACTGGCTCCAACCTGCAGAGGATTTAGGCCGACTAGCCAAACATTAACTTGGAGGCTGTTTTTAGGGACGTGAGCACATAGTAGGCAAAGAAATCCGGAAGGCACCAATGAAATTGGAAGGGGTGAGAGGCCAAACCAACACTGACATGATTTAAGGCCAGCTGAGCATGTGCCCAACCCACTGGTGGGCATTTTAAAAACCCCTAAATAAAACAGAGACTTCCACAAGATCACACAGGACGTATCCCCCAAAACAGGCCAGACTCCCCACAGTAATCTTTGCAGCATGCTGGGCTAGACAACAGCTAGGGGAAATTAAAACAGGCATCTGTTAGGCGAATATAGGGGTCCTTAATGGCATGACGCATGGAACGGTGACAGTTGCATAGCTAAAATGTTTTATTGTTGAATGAACATTTATTCAGAAGCCAGATAGAGGAAGGAGGGCCTCTTGGCCCATGTTCTGGGATGGCAGCACAGGGGTGCAGTGGTGAGCGCTGTTACCTCACAGTTCTGGGACCAAGGTTCGAGTATCTGGCATGGCGCCATGTCCAAAAACATGCTGGGCCTAATTGGAGTTACCAGATTGCCGTGCGTGCGTGTGTGTGTGTGTGTGTGTGTTCGTTCTGTGATGTTGGCGATCCATCCTTGGTTGTTCCAAGTTGTTGCAAAAAATGTATGGGTGTTTTAGGAATAGAGCAACAGCACCTCAGACAGACTGGTTTTGTGTGCTGCTCCACACAGCTCTAGCAGCTCCACAAGGCGGCTGTTTCAGCCCCCCGTACATTCATCTACCCCTGTGTCTGGCCGGCAGCCGGGGTCCTGGCAGCGGCTCCCCGAGTATCAGCGTCAGGTGAAAAGGCTGATTTCCATTTAGACATGCAGCTGCTCTGATCAGAAACCAAGTGCACTGTAAATCAAATCTTGCAAATCGAAAACTCCGGCATTAAGAATTGCAAGTCACCTTATGTCAGTATTGACCGCATCAAATATGATAAATGTTACAGCACTACACTCTCCAACAATAGTTACACTATTTATGATGGTTGCTATGAATGTTCAATTAAGTAAATCATAGAAAGCAATGCTGTCAGAACCAATGTTTCTGCTGGAAATGGACCTCGAGCCCTTGTGGCTCGGAGTTTTCTTGCAGCAGGGACATGACCCTCGTAATATAGAAACGCACCATGTCTGAATGTTTGGTTTATTAACTAACTTACGCTAAGGCCTCATTATTAGTTATGGAACTAATAATTAGTTATGGAAATGCTTTATTAGTTATGGAAATGCTTGCTGTAATTCCTGAAAAGGGGGATTCTGGCACGGTGGTGATTTTCTTTTTCCCCTTATGGCTCAGGCTTGTGAAAATGTTCATCCGCAAACCAGACATGACCCTTGGTCTCTGCAAGCCGCTGCACATGGGTGTGAGATTAGTTTAGCGATTGTCGTCAACACATAGAGAAGACCAGGTGACACCAGATGCCTTAAACCCGCCCGGCTCCCCCCGACCCCACGCCACCCCCACGCCACACACAGTAGCCGACGCTCCTCACAAGCGAGCGGATTCCCTGGGTGTCAGCGAGGTGGCGGGGTAGGTGAGGCGCGGCTCTGCCGCTCGTCTGCCTGCCCGACCCTGTCTCCAGTGTCAGGTCACTGGGGGCTCCCAAGGGCCACTGTCTGATGCCTGCTTCAAAGGGGGCTTTGTCTCCCTTGGGAAGAGAGCCCCCCTCCACTGGGCAGACAGGGGCCACACTCCCTGTACGGACCCTCGCTCGACTCTGGCTGTTAGCCGTATAAAGACTGGCAGAGATGGTTCTTTTCACATAATTAAAAGCAATGTGTCAAAAGTGTGAAATAACACTAGAACAAAACTCCATTGTTTTCTCCAACTATTTAAATGTTTATGAATATGTATTAAATTAAACCAATATCAGCTTACAGTGACTCTCCTATTCTTTCATTTCTCAGGCTCTGATTAATGACCGGTAGTCTCCGAGCCTACGTTCATATAATTTTTATAGAAGGGCCTGTCTGTTGGCAGCAAGGACAGAAGTCTGACGCTGCTCTTTTAAGTCTTTGTCTGTTTACTAGAATAAAGCAAGTAATGAGTATGTAGTGTTTTAATTTCCCCTGTCAGTGGGTGTGCGTCCCTTTGCTTTCCTGGGCCTCAGAAGTGTGTAATTAGCAGGCGTGCAAGAGGAAGACGTGAAAACAGTGTGACGCAGGAGCCCTGGTCTCGGCGTGAGACAGATGATTACACTCGGATCCCTGCTGGGCAGCTGAGGGTCCTTTGGGCAGCTGGTGGCTCTGTTAGAGGGGAGACCATCCAGCTGCTCTCAGAAACAACCACTCGCTCATGCTATGAAATCTATTTTCTTAGTCCTAAACACCGTAATGGAAAAATGATAATCCCTTGGGTCTGGTGTGCCCTTTAATTTCAGAGGGTTGTGAATTCTCAGACGAGCGCTGGCTCTGACCAACCTGCCGTTAATGACTCCAGAAGAGGAAGCTGTAGTGTACAAAGCTGGCATGGATTCACTGAAAGCAACATTTACAGCCGGTTTTTACACGCAGCATGTAAGCCAAAGGCGGGAAGACGAAATCAACATCTCGCCTTAACTATCGCCTGTCAACTATCGTGTTTTTTGGTGGGTGGAGGCGGGGGGCATGGAGATGTTACTGTTTGAAGCAATTTTATAATAAGCCAGTTGTGTTTTCTATGATGCATTTATATAAGGTTTATAAATCTAAATGTCAGACACATTCTGCCAAAGCGTGGTCAGAGTGGGACCTGTGTCGGGCATCTGGAATGTCCTGTGGCCTTCGGCGGTTGCTGCCTTTGCCAGCTGCGTAAAGACTGTGGGTTTTAAGCTGGGGTGTCTTCGCAGCCCCCAGCATTGACTCCCATCCCTGCTAACGCTGGCCCCCTCCCTGTGGAATGGTGGACGACGTCCCATTGCCGTTGACTGCGGGCGCCTACACCATCCAGCTAATATCTCTCATAAAGCCTTATTTTTCCTGCTGGCTTCTCCTCTGCTCAGGGCATCCATTTGTTTTATTTGCACAAAATATTACGAGGAACTTGCTTTGGTGCAGGTGGTGGCATAAAATAAAAAATGAAACATAGAATCAAGACAAAAGCACAAAAACTACAATTACAATAAAAAATAATATAGAGATAGAAATTCAGGTGTACAGATAATTAATAAACGCATGAGTGGATCCCTATAAATAAAGGATACCAAGCCTGCACCGTACTTGGTAAAATATGGCAAGTATGGGACTTAAGTACTGATTGAAAGGAGTTTTTGGTAGGGCCATATCCATGATGTCTTTGACCATGCTGTGCCAGGCTACAGAAAAAAAGACATTTTCAGAAGCTCCCACTTTGAATTATCAAATTATGTGGCTGACAACACAGGTTGTAAGAACAAATTGGAGCTATCTGGAGCTATCCACGGTGTTCCTCGCAGCCGCGGAGAAAAGGATGAAGAAAATCACATGCATATGCTGTAACTCGAACAAAGTTTCCACACAGCAGACGGAAAGACAGGGAAAGTCGTAACAGGCCGGGTGTCAGAGAGCCGTGGGAGCTGGTGTTCTGCAGATACCTCCTATGAGCTGCAAGGCAGAGTTTCTCTGCCAGCGCTTATGGGCAAATGTGTTGGCCCATCTCTGGGATAAGGACTCACTCTGGTGATGTCATTGTAATCAAGCTGTGAATATTTCAGTCTGGCTCTGTTCTTTACTGAAGCGATGTTTATGCATGCTGGAGGGAAACTGTGTATGACATCAGAGTCTTCTGGAAACTTAATTTTTTTCAGGGTTACATTGGGAGAACACAATGAAGATCATACCTTACAGCAATGTTTCTCAGCTGGCTCAGCCTCAGGCCGCTCAGGCTGCTTTGGTCAGTAAGGCGCAACCAAAATTCATGGTGAAAGTTCTCGCCCAGAAGGGTTGTCTACAAGTTTTTGTTTATTTTTTGTTGCACTCATTCCGCGACCCACCGAAAATACACGACAATGTCCCAACAGTTCAAAAACTCTGCTTTGGAGTTTGGTTGACTATCTCGACAGGTTTTTTCTGCTGGCATCCAAGGCCCATTTCCTGCTTTCCAGTCCAGCAGAGCTCACTTGGCAGGGACATTTCAGGCTCGCAAGAAAATAGTTTTTAATCCCACTTGATTCAATTTTCTGATGTATACCAGATAATATCATATACTTTTGTTTACAAGCCAGTCTTTCTGAATATGGATTTTCTCTGTTTTTCCATTGCAGGGTCCTCCAGGACCACATGGGAATCCAGGGCCTCCAGGTCCACCTGGGCTAAAGGTACACACTGATGCAGCATGCGCACCAATGCAGCGTGTACACCTATGCAGCGTGTTCACCAATGAAGTGTGTATACTGATGCAGCGTGTACACCAATGCAGCGTGTTCACCAATGCAGCGTGTACACCGGCGTACCGTGTTCACCAATGAAGCGTGTATACTGATGCAGCGTGTACACCGATGCAGCGTGTACACCAATCCAATACAGCTTGTTCACAGATGCAGTGTGTTCACCGATGCAGCTTGTTCGCAGATGCAGTGTTTTCACCAATGCAGCGTGTATACTGATGCAGCGTGTTCACAGATGCGATGTGTTCACCAATGCAGCATGTTAACTGACGCAGCGTGTTCACGGATGCATTGTGTTCACCAATGCAGCGTATTCACAAATGCAGTGTGTTCACCAATGCAGCGTGTTCATGGATGCAGTGTGTTCACAGATGCACACAGATGTTTTCGGTGTAAATGCAGGATAGCACATGTTAAGCTAAGCTTGGCTTCCATGACTGTATATTTACATACCAGGACCAAAAAATAAAATAAATATCAGTGCTTCCAGAATTCCTGTCTGTACCACTGTGAATAGTGAGGCAGCTGAGATCTCTATGGAAATATGTACCTAGAGTTTTCAGAGGAAAAAGTGAGGATAAATGAGGCCAGAGAGGCCCCAACCTCTTAGATAATCAACACTAGTGAGTGTTGCAGTTTATGAGGTTCTCAACGGACTACCCTGATTGCTGTAGTGGCCAAATAACAGATACAGTTTGAAAACTTAAATGTTCAGGGTCAGATATACCACGATTCCTTACAGCCCGGCTTATATTGCTAAAACAGATGTTTGCTTGTAATTTCCTATGAATTTCAAATTGGATGACTGATTTTGGCAATGACTTTGTGCTCATGAAGGATTTCGTAAGAGATAACATATCCGGATTATTAATAAAGTAGAGGATGTTTTGGAAATATTGTAGTTTTTAAGTGCAGGAATTACATTACATTGCTGTCAGTCTCAGATTGTGAGTTAGTTTTCAGAAGAAAGTGGGATGTAGTGATGTATTCAATGAAAACTCAATGTCAAAAATCCATCAAAACATCATGACACTTTATCTTATGAAACAATTATGAAAATAAAAAAAGCCAATAAGAAGAATTCTTGGTGGCACTTTCTATGAATGCTCTGTTTATACGAATCTATGAACATGTTCATAATACATTATAATGCATTCATAAAGAATTATATACATGGCAGATATATATTTATTTTAAAAAAAGGCATAACACATTATAGCCATGTTTATTATGCACTATATATATAATACAACATTATTATGCATAATCCACTATATATATCTTTATAATGCATTATAATGATCGGTATAAGCATTAAGGATGCATAGATACGAGCTTCATTGGAGCTTATGAAGTATTATGATGAACACTATAATGCCTTATGGCTGTCAATAGTAGATGCTGTAATTCTTTATTAATTCTTATACCAACCATTATGGTACATTAATACTGCTGAATTACTGAATACTGAATACTGCTTTGTAGACTACATCATAGATGTACTGTAGGCTGAATGAAACTAGGTAGCAACATGTCTTGTGAAAGAGAAACTGAAGTTTCCTTTTCCATTTCCAAGAAACACCAGAAAACCCATCTCTCCCTGGAATCCCCCAGCCAGCCTCCACCCCTCCATGCTCGCTCAGTGTTCCACTTTCTGCCAACTTGAGTAGTATTGTTAGGTTCTCTGTTTTTTTGTAAGGATGATGTTGCGTAGCTTCTTTCACTTGTACCTGGTTGCTCATCGGAAGCTCAGCCTGTCTGTTATTTATGCCGAGTTGATCCTTTGACAGCCATGTGTTTCTAATGTGCTGTTTGCATCACTCCTACATAGTTTTGCAGAAAAGCATCTGCTAAATAAAGTGAATATCACGTAAATGCAGGGAAAGGCGTCACCTGCCAGTGACGTGTCCTAATGGCAGGTCTTCAGCCCCACTGCTTCTGTCTCTGTGTTGTCTTTGGAAAAAAGCAAACATCAGACAGGACTGATGAAAAGGTTGTCAGCACGCACTTTTGGTTCCTCTTATTAAATCCTCCTTTTATGTCGGAGCCAGCTTTAGTCCTACCTCTGTGAGTGACACTTGTCCTACATCCCACAGGGAGTACGGGAGGTAGCTGGTGGTGGGCTAGAGTATCCCCTTTATAAAGAGATCCTATTATACCACCCCACCCCCACTGGATTCTTCTGGTTGGAGAGAAGTACTCTAAGTACTCTATTCGAAGAAGAACTTGAAAGTGAAAGAAAAGAGGTTCTCTACTCTAAGAGGAGTACACAACCCTAAGATGAAGTTGAAAGGCAAGGAAAAGTCTACTATACTCTAAGAAGAGTATTCTATGCTAGGAAGAAGTTGAATGTGAATGAAAAGAGTACTCTAAGAAGAATGAATGAAGAGGCAGGACTGTCATTAGTTTAAAGGTATGAATGTACAGTGCGGTGCTGCATATGCTGATTCTTATTAGACACAGCATTCCATTCTTTCTTCTTCTTGGGATTTACAGTACTTGGAACGAAACAGCCTGAGTCGACTTCATATTTGTACCTCCAAGTCTACATATGAAGGTTATGACCCCACCACACCCCATATAAACCTGCAGGAAATATCTGCCGTCTTGGTTCCTACAAGGTATCGCTGTGTCTTTCCATGCACCGAATTGATGGCTGGGCGCGGTTCCAGTGATGTTGGGTTTAGCCCAGATAGGAAAGGATCCTTTTCATGTAATGCTTTGTGCAGACAGATGGCGGAAGACTGCGAAATTGGAAAAACACCTGCCTGCGAGCCGGCCGCGCTCCATCCAGAAACGTGTAATGAATCAGTCGGCAGAATGGAGCCGGTAATAAAACTCTGAGTGGAAAAGAGAAGAGGACGTATGGGTCAGGACTGTACTCGCATTGTAAACAGCAGAGTGTCAGAGCCACCTCCTGTCACCTAGGCCCTAAAACAGCACTGTGATGTCATCCCTTTCATGGGACTGTAGAAGACATTCATTGGCGATTTATTAGTGGTCAGTGGAACATATGAGGCAGAAATGCTTCCATGCCTGTTGGAGCCCAGAAATCATGTAGTCATTATTTTACAATGACGGCTCGTGTACATTAGGTGGTATCGTCACCGACGCCTTTGAAAGGACTGTAGCAGACCCGAGTGTTTAGAGAAACACCACAAATGGGTGAAAACCGCTCCAGCTGCAGCCAGTGCGGCTCTCCTTCACCACACGTGTCGTACTTTGTTGGGTCACCGCAAGGCTTCATGGAGGCCGTCATTCAACATAACGCTGCAGCAGTCTCTCCACGCCAGATTAGAGCCAACTCTGTAAACCCCGCATTTTCTAAATGCATTTATGCAATGAGGGACCCTGATTAAGATGCAGATTGGCCTTCCCTGTGTGCCGAGATCTCCCAGTGGGGCCGAAGCCGGCTTTTCACACCTCATGTGCGGATCATCGGATAGGACGTCCCAGTGAACAGGCCCCTTGTGTTTCGCCTGTGGCCGAGGCGCGTTTTTGCGAGCTTCCTGAAAATGCTTTCCCTTCCTGAGGTTATCTTCAGCACTTCACACCTTTTCTCCGCTCCAGTAATCATCATGAAAGTCTGCTTAGTTAAAGTATCAGATTAGAACTTAAGGGGCCCTTTTCCATACTGAGGAAAATTATTGAGAGAAAACATATTGTGCTGGTAACTCATTTGCTGGTTGAAAAGGTTTACACCAATTAGAAAACAAAGTCTACATCCCCCAAAACATGAAGTATTTCTAGGATTTTAAATTTCATGCTGTACAATTTGTATATCTACCTGCAACAGGCCTTATATGCAGTAACTCTTCTTAATTGGACAAGATCCAGATATAACCACTATATAGGCTGCTTAAGTGGAGGCTGAATGCTATTTACAGTAACATCGATCCATTGACAGACTGTAGAGACAGAATTAATATTCCGATTTTACAGGAAAAGGAAAAAGATGTACTACAGAATACTTTCATTTTAGTAGCTGTTAGTAATGTGTATTTTCTGTGGTATTTAATATAAGCTTTGAATCCACATATTTAGAAATAAATAGTAATTACTACTCTGAAGGTAGTAGTAATTACTACTCTGAATGCCAAGTCAAATACTGTCTTGTTTCTGTGAAAGCAGTTTATGCTAATCATTTAACAGACCAAAGAACAATTGTTTTGAACGGGAGAATTACATCACTAAATTCCTTCCAGATTTATTCCAGCAATTAAATCATAACATGTTCATTTCTTTTCCCTGTGATTTTATATGCACGGCTTTTCCTCAGATTATGTGTAAAGAATTTGTCACAGGCCAGGTTTTTACAACAGTTTACCCAAATATTTCATGTTGTGTCCTACATTGTAATTTTATTTTTCCATCCGGGAGTTCTACACCACCGCAGTGCCTGTGGGAAACCAAGCGTCACTCTCCTTTTAATTTCCCACAGATTGCTTTGATGTGTGACACACATCATTATTTTACATGCTGGGCAGGAAATAAATTTGCCTGACATGCTTTTTCCACTACAAAGTCCTACAGAGTGAGTGTAATTTATGATATACATGACTCATGAGAGAGAGCACACCTTTGTCCTTAACGTAAATCCCAGAGGGTCTTACTCCCGTCACTGGGTGAACACTAAGGACGGATGGTTGTCTTCTATTTGCAGAGAAGCTCACCATGCATATTATGGACTCAGACATTTCTAAATTCTAAACTATGTTTCATAAACAAAGCATTTGCCAGGAATAAAACAGTAGGACAGTATAGTTCCCCTAGACAAGAGAAAATAACTTTCTTTATTTTGGTCCTATAAATTCATAAGATTTTATAATGATGGGATAATGTGGCCCTTGGGTTCAAACTACAGTGCTGAACTATTTTCTATTGCTAGAAGGAGGGAGGAGTCTGCAGAAATACCAGTTAAATAAGCCCAAATATGCAGAAATACAGACATACAGTTACGCTTGTATTAAATTCACTGATCACTGGAAATATTACTCTGTTACAGGGGAAAAAAGGAGACCCCGGACTCTCACCTGGAACTGCACCCAGTGGAGACAAAGTGAGTACTATTACCTTCCAGAACATTCTGTGGAATGTTGTTTCTCATGTCTGTAGGAGTGTTTTTCCAAATGCCCACCCGGTCCCTGCGTGGTACCACTCAGATGATACAACACACATCTAGATATGATACAAAAGGATGGGTAAAGTTAACAATTTCATGCACATTAGTTCAATATTGATTCAGTATGATCTGATTCTCCTATAATTAGATGCAATTGAGACCAGTTTAACAGTTATTGAAGTGTCCCATTTTTTAAATAAAAATATATTCAAAATGACACTGTATTTATTTTGCACCACAAAACCAACTGCGACTCTTTGGAACTGAACCTGATCGTGAGATCTTGACTTGAAAAAAATATTACCGTAATAGCAACGCATTAATCATTTTGGAACAGCTATTGGATGCTTTCCTTCAAATGTTGAGCCAGATCAAAGGTATTGAACAAACACAGCCATGTCACAGTCACTTGATTTCCAATTCAGGGCTTTGTTGCAATGTGGAAGGAATGCTGTGGAGCACAGGAGGGAACATGCAAACTAATTAAACCTTGATGTGCAGCTCATTCCGCACAGGGATCTAGGTTTTCTCAGGAAGAACTATTCTTCTTTCCCCAACCAGACAGGTACTTCCCCCCCATCCACCAACCAATTAAAGCCTCCTCTATTGGTCAATGACACTCCGAGTGTTTATTGCAGCTTTACCGCCAAACCAAATCTCATATCTTCAAGCCTCTTCCTTGCCAAGAAGATGCCTGCAACCCTGCATTTTAGCCATTGTCTCAACAGGTTAAAAGATCTGAGTTTTTCAAAGGAAGTGTATGTCTGTGGGCATGCACTCTGGTTGCTGACATACTCCCTCATCTTGTCAGCATTTGTCAGCAGAAAACTCAGGTCACCATCTGTGACAAAGAGGAAGCGATGTTTGGGGAGGTCTAATAAATATATAATTCACATACATCCTAACCCTAACAGCTGGGAAATTTTACCGTAGCACGCAACTGTAATGTCACAACAGTTAATAAATAAATATAAATACTCTGTAATTCTAAAGTATCCTATGATTTACATAAATGGGGGATATTGGGGACATGATACAGGTCTTTAAGATTCTAACAGGTTTGGATGCTGTTCAACGAAATAGTTACTTCAGCATTAGTTCTAATACAAGAAGTCGTGGCCATAGGTAGAAATTAGTGGGAGGACATTTCTAACTGGATTTAAGGAAGCACTTCTTTACGCAGCATGTAGTTAGAGTATGGAATAGTCTTCCTGATAACGTAGTGCAA
>JABFEA020000119.1:16552857-16566886 GCA_019775915.2 Cyphomyrus plagiostoma | reverse complement strand
CTGAGCTATTAGTTAAGTTCTCCCCAAGCGAGCTTGATGGGCCGAATGGCCTCCTCTCGTTTGTATAGTTCTTATGCAGGCAATTCGTCCTTCTTTGACATTGTTTTTGTTGCAGACATATTTTATTCACTTTGAATGCATATAGAGCTACAGACGTACACATACATATCTTGTGTTAGATCTGTAGCTGCCATCTTAGCTTCAGACTGTTGTGTTTCGTTGCATGTGTAATGTAAATGGTTCTCTTCAACGCATTTTGCAATTCAACTGAAAACATTTTCAATTTGTTTGTTTTTATATAATTGCATTTTATCCGTCATTCTACCAGAAAACTGGTAAATAAACACTCAGATAATGAGAATGAACTGTGTGTGATCAGAGTGGAATGTGACCAAAATAGTTTTATTTTAAGCTCAATGGAGTCTCTTACTTGTGTTGTGTAAAGGGGGGTATTTCATGAAGCAGCCTTAAGCGAAAGTCTTACTAATTTCGACAAGTGAGTCTTACTTAAGTGAGAGTTCCATTCCATCAACCTGTTTTAAAGTAATCCCCGCTGAATTACCATGGTAATTTAGGCGTGTGAACAAGCTTGGTCAGGACCAGGCTAACTATCTCGCTAAATTTAGCATTGTCTCAAAGAACGTTCGACATGTGGGATGAAATTCCACGATCTTACTATTCATGTCATGTAATCTGTTGAATTATATGTCCTTATCTGACATTATATTTTACATGATCTGATTGAATTTTTTGTTAATCTGTAAGCTGTACCAAAATGACATGATTTTGTTTGAGTTAGCAGGAGAATGAGTCTTCTTTATACGTATATAAAAAAAAATGGAACCCTGTAGTGCAATGACTCATTCTTTTTCAGGAAAGTCTGCCTTTTTTAGCTACTTTCATGGAATACCCCCAAGGTGACTTTAATAAGTGTTTGTTGTTTCAGGGAGACTCAGGCATGATGGGCCCACCTGGATTACCTGGCCAATCAGGTCGAAAGGTAGGAATTGACTTGTTTTTCTAAACCGTCACTGTGTATGCCTGTCCAATCAGAATGATGCTCACAGCAAAAGGTCTGGGAATAAGAGCAGTTGCTTGGCATTCGTTACTGCTGAGCATGTAGTTCGGTGATGCCAGGAGCATGCAGACAGAATGAGAAGCTTTTCCCAAATCAGTATTGATTGAAGACTCCCACTGGACAACAATATACTTGAGGATAAAGCTTATAGAGAGTTTTGTATTTGAAGGCAGCATTTAACATGATTAAGATTCATCCTATATGGTACCATGGCTAGAGAATTACCTGCTTTTATACAGCGACACAAAAAAACTGTAGAAGTGTAGCTTCTGGAAAGTGACGGGTAAATTAGTCGTGTTTTCTCGGGTCATAACACTCATCATATTATCGCTACAAATAGTTAAACAAACTGTGAACGTTGCTTGGATTTCCTTGCCAGATCCGCTTCTGACACTTCAGTTTGCTTTCCTGGGGAGAATCGTACTTCCCCCGGCAGGGATGAAGTCTGGTTAGTTGTGTCAGCACAGGCAGAGACAGCCAAAAGGTGGGAGGGGCTGTGCTGCTTTTCATTTAGCATGGTGAGACCTGGTTTGGTCTCGGTTCTGTAACCTGATCTCAGTGTCCCAGATCTTTGAGGGGGTTCTCTGTCACGCCATGAGTACCAGGAACCCGTCATGACTCTTCAAAAATGCTTTAGTCTGGGGGAATCATCAGTGCCAATCAGAGTTATGAATAGTAATGCTACAGTTACAGTAAATGTGCTGCCAAAATCTGGTTTTCTGTTAAGTAAGTGACTGGTATAACGCAACATATGTTTTTCCCTCATGAAAACTTTGGCCCAAACTGTGCTATAGTGTGCCCAGACAAAATGTATGTACCGTATGTGTTTAAATTTTAAAAGTAAAGTTAATCTATGTTAATTTCTGTTTTCTATTGTGCAAACCTCCCAGTAAAACAGAAGTTACCTGGCAACACTACATGGTTTTTTCAGTGTCTTGAGTGCAGAACAAAATAAGTGATGGAAAATAATGGAAAAACCATTTCTGGAAAAATGATTCCTGGCAGTCGACGATGATGTTATTCCATATGTGATTTTTGTACAAGCAAGAAAATGAATGTAAGTGTGAAATCCACAGCAATGGAAAACTGATTGCGATGCTGGCAGTGATCATCTGAGGTTGGTCCTGCCGATATTTTGCGCTTAGTTGTGCATAGAAACATTTCCTGGTCTGTGTCGCTGTGGAGAAACAGACCAGACTACAAATGTTCCGCATGTAAGGGGCTCGGGTATAATCGTTATAGCAGTGTTCTCTGAACCTCGTTCTACTGCCGTCACTCTATTTTTACTGCCTTATGTTTCAGTGTGATCAGCATGGAGGTCTGGTGCTCTGATGATTTGTGCTATCATGTGGAGTTGTCCTACTGAAATGTGTTTCGACAGATATATCTATCAATCGGTGCTACCCTATTGAAAAATGCTACAGTCATTTTTATGTGCTGAAACTAAATTACTTTAATTACTATAAAATAAAAAATAAATAACTATTTAAAAAAACAAATGTAATATAAGTTGGCATGGTGAGTCTGAAATACCTGAAATCTCATAATAGACTGAAATGCTTTATCAGAGCACCCTACCTTTATAAAATTTCAGTAGACTAAATTACTTTATAAGGATGTGCTGTCATAAATATGTGAGCGATACTGACACACATAGCCTACAGAACTCATGCAGGTCCTTCAATATGCAAGATACAAAATACTGTTAGTAAATCAGCATGATACTGAAAGTGTGATAAATTTAATGAAATATTAAAATTGTATGAACGCTTTAAAATGCACAAATAAGAACAATTACGCAAGAATGGTTGTAACTCCAGCGCAAGGCAGGATAGATCGGTGGGCGGGTCTTCACGCACGTGAAAAGGGGCGCGATTTCGTTGCAGTACCCAACACTACTTTCATAAGTGGGATTCAGTGTTACAACTGATATTTCCGGAAAACAGTCTGAGATGAACATTTCAGATTCTTGAACTTCTTTCATAGTACTACAGATGTTCTATAGGTACCTGCAGCTTACTTGTCGAGGGTTTTTCTTTGTTGCTGTCAGCGTAAGAGGCCACAGTCTGTATAGTTCCGCAGTGTCTAACCTCACTGCGTAGAGAGAGACAAATGAGGATGCCCCACTTATCCCAGGCTGGAGAAGCTAACCAGGACAAGCACAGGCATTTGGCTCTTTGGGGCACCACAATGGTGCAGCAGCGTGAGGTCCACGAGCACAGCCGTCCCCTCATTGGCTGCTGGCTCGCTGTCACTGCCTGTTTCCCACCATCATTGGAGGAGACGTGGCAGTATTGCCCTGCAGTGTATTTTCAGCACGCCCCTGCCCCCGACAGTAAAGCCACACGTGATCATTTGACAAACCCCCCACCCCCTTTTTCCCCCTGCGTAAGCAACAGGCTGTGGTGGCACCAGTCAGGATAAATGGTGCTGACCTGAAACATCCCACAAATAGGGCAAGCAAATGTGCACACAATGTAGTATAACGAGGTGATCCTGAAGCCAGCGGCGGGGCGAAGCGGGACCTTTAACTGGAGTGAGCTTTTATCATGTTTGTGGCTCAGGAAATTCCCACTGTTACGCTGTCAGCGGTGCCGCAAGGTGGGGTCTCTGGGGACCCTCTGGCCATGTGGCTCTTGCCATCTGCATGACTTTAAAAGGAGATCAAGCAGAGTGTGCGCATGCGGCCACTTCCCCTGGGACTCGGATCAGCTGTTTCCTCGTGTATTCTCGTGGTCAGCAGGTTTATAGCACGTTTTGAAGCGTAACTTTCCATCTTTCACTGGTCACCCAACACAAGTGTTTATCTTTGCTGTCAGGTACCATTACAACTGGCATCCTGAGATTGCAGGTGTTAATAGTACAGTGTTACCTCGGTTGTCGAATTCACTAGAACTGGAATTTCTTGAAGGTCGAACAAACCAGTTTGACCTAGAACTCGATCTGAATATCCGAAGTTGAACCATGAACGCTGACCTAATATAAATCGTACACGACAGGAAATGAGTCATACTACAATGCAATTATGGATGATTAACCAAATAAAGCAGCGCAACATTACAGTAACTAACAATAAATAAACCACTAACTTTATACTATTAGAGCATTTATGCCATTTATTTAACCTTTATATTACCAGGTAAATTAACTGAAAGCCACTTCTCACTGCTTTACGTGATAGGGAGAAATAGCAGATTATGCATTGGAACTGCCTGGGATACAAACATCATGCATGTAACTAAACTCTTCAGCCAATAAGCAAAGCAAAGGTGTGTCGTGATGGAGGCGGTTCCAATTTGTGCAGCCGGGTGAGAGGTCGCAACGCATATAATCCTAATGCACTGCATCAGGATCAGAATGCGTTGCTTTAAGCCAGCACCCAATGACCGGACTGGGGAAACAAACTTAAACGCAGACTTAATACAGAGGACTAATGACAACAACCAGAAACAGCTGATCACATGGAGATCCCACATGAGGTTACCGAGGGGCGTGGCACATGGAAGGAGCAGATCGGGGCAGGACAGGGGTAATGTTGGGGTAAGATCTTTATTGTTTTGGAAGCCATCAAGAAAAAAATGTTCTTCTTGTTTTATCCTGTTCATTTTGTGTTTAAATGCTAAAAAAAACACATAATTTCGGGGCCCGAGAACCAATTAATTGTTTTTCCATTATTTCGTATGGGAAAAATTCAATCAGGACTCGAACTTTTTAGGAATCGGTCCGGAGTGAGGAACCGAGGTACCACTGTATATCAATATTAAACCTTTTTTTTTTTTACATTTACTGCAAGTAACGAATGTTTCTGTGGGCTGTTATTAGCTGATATATAGCTGGTTATATCTATTTTCATCAGCTTTATTTGGGCATAATGATGACCTCTAAGATGGACGCAGTGCCAGAAATGTCCAGCTGTAATCAGCACTGCGGGTATGCACTGCTTTACAAAAGAAGATCATTCCTGTGAAATCTTTCAAAAGCCTAAATGACATGAAGTGATTCCCCTTAATTTATTTGGGGAAAAATGCGTGTCCCCAGACCCCAAAAATCCAGATCATACCAAATAACACACAAAACCTAAAATAACACTAACATATAGTAAAAGCAGGAATGCCAGGATAAATACACATGATATATGAAGTAGAAATAATGCATCAGTGCAATTTCACTCACCAGAATCAATACAGTCATGCGTCGCTGTAACACAGGGACACTTTCTGAGAAATGCGTCATCAGGAAATTTTGTTATTGTGAGAATCGCAGAGTGTACTTACACAAACCTAGATGGTATAGTTTAATAAACACCTAGGCTGTATTTTTTAGCCTAAATAGAAATAAAAAGTACAGTATAGTAAATACATAAACCGGTAACGTAATTGTTTGTTATCAGTATTACCTGGTGCTGAATTACAAGGGGAATACCAGCATCTAGTACTGAATACCAAGGGGAGTATCAGCACCTGGTGCTGAGTAACAGGGAGTATTGGCACCTGGGAAAGAATAACAAGAGGAGTACTGGTACCTAATACTGGATACCAAGGGGAGTACCAGCACCTGGTGCTGGATACCAAGGGGAGTACCGGCACCTGGTACCGAATTACATGGGGAGTACTGGAACTGATACTGAATGACAAGGGGAGTACCGGCACCTGGTACTGAATAACAAGGGGAGTACCGGCACCAGATCCTGAATACCAAGCGGAGTACCGGCACCTGGCACTGAATACCAAGGGGAGTACCGGCACCAGGTCCTGAATACCAAGGAGAGTACCAGGACCTGGCACTGAATACCAAGGGGAGTACCGGCACCAGGTCCTGAATACCAAGGGGAGTACCGGCACCTGGTACTGAATAACAATGGGAGTACCGACACCTGGTTCTGAATACCAAGGGGAGTATTAGCACCTGGCACTGAATACCAAGAGGAGTACTGGCACCAGGTCCTGAATACCAAGGTGAGAACCAGCACCTGGTACTGAATAACAATGGGAGTACTGGCACCAGGTCCTGAATACCAAGGGGAGTACCAGCACCTGGTACTGAATAACAATGGGAGTACCGGCACCTAGTGCTCAATAACAATGGGAGTACCGGCACCAGGTCCTGAATACCAAGGAGAGTACCGGCACATGGTACTGAATAACAATGGGAGTACCGGCACCTAGTGCTGAATACCAAGGAGAGTACCGGACTGCTGAGCAATTCCTTGGATTCTATGGACATCAGGACTATCGGGAAGCATAGAAATCAGATTCGGTTTGCAGATTGCCTCATATAAATCAGTCTGTTTATAAACCATTTTATTTGACATGGTGTTATGCTACTTTATGAATGAAACTTAGTTGAAATATTCTCTCATGTCTCATTAAATGTTGGTAATAATAATGTATCCATACATGCAGTCAGTAACAGTAAGAGAACATCAGAAACACTGTATGGAACAGTCACACTGATGCTGAAGACCCTGATTTCTCAAGGTTACTCAAGCAAACAATAGAGTATGAGTGTATGGCAGGGCCTGAATGCCGCTTTGCTCTGTTTCATGAAAGCTGTCCTTAACCTCTACAATCACAGGTTAGATACATGTTTTTAGTTCATCTGTGTTGTCTGACACTGGTTTTTAGAGTAAGAGACTTCAGTATTTCAGTGTTACAACATTCAGTGCTCTGTTCTGTAGTCTGTTACCACAGACGTCTGTCTGAAATCCGATTACAGCCCATTCTTAATCCCCAATGTACTAACCTCCCAGCTCTGTCCTCCTTTTACAAAAAAATTCTAGCTCTTTCCACATGATAAAGACCGTAATATTAAATTATTTTGTTGTGTATTGGTACATTATATCTTAATCAAAATGAGAGGATGGAGGAACAGAACTTGTAAAACTCTTTTTTTTCTTAAGGATTTTAGCTTCTCTTTGAGGATCCAAAATTATCTTAAAATCCAATGCATTACTATATTTTTACTATACTCAGTCTCTGGAGCATTTGCAATTAAGGGACACACTTAAGGACACAGTGATGGGCTCACACAGCTGATCATGGGATTTGAGTCAGCAACCTGCAGGCATGACATCTGAACCTGGATATAATTCCTAGATGTAGACATTTTCCATCAGCGTCTTACATAATACATGCATTGAGACAGAACACTCAGATTTTGTAATCTAGAACCAAGAGCTCATTTTCCATAGAAAACCTCAATAAAAACCAACACCTAAGAAAGCTGGACCAAGTTGTGACATTTTACAGATTTGGACAAACACAGCGTGTTTGCAATTTTATAGTGTGCTGCTCTGGATTGGGGGTTTTGAATATGTGTATAATTGGTCTAGCAGAGAGTCTCTGGGCTATTTATCCTTCGCCTGAACTGGACACAGTTAAGACGCATCATAAGGAATCATTAAAATGTTCCAGCATGGGCCACTGTAGCATAATGTGTGACTGTAAATCAGTCCAGTGCTCAATAACAAAGGACCATAAATGAGACCAGTGTAAGCACACAAATGTCCAGTGATGCATAATAGAGATGGTAAAGCAGATTAGCATGCTGTTAGCATTAACATCAGTAATAATTGGTACTTTACTGACCCCCATGGGGAACCTCTCTTTACACTTCCCCCATCTTGCTCTCTATATGTGAGAGCCAGCTGGCTGTGAAGGGCAGCCACCCATAGCGGCACCCAGGGAGATGGGGGTTAAGGGCCTTAATCAAGGACTCACAGACGTGTGCCAAGGCTGGGCTCAAACCGGCAACCTTCTGATCACAGGCACAGAGCCACCTACTGTCGTTCAATTGGTGTGTTGGTGTTGGTAAATGGTTATATCCAGACAGGAAAAAACTGTATGCTTGATGTGCTGATTTTTGTGGACTCAGTTATCTCAGCAGCTGAGTACTATATCAGCTACTTGTCTGGCTTTGCACTATGACCTCTGTAGGTGTTGTCATTCGATGATAGTCGACCTGGACATTTTTCGGTCATTACATGCTTTCATCAAATAAAATGAACGTACGAGAGCAAGTCTCTATGATGTGTTTTCTCGTTCCATTTCCTTCTTTATGGAATATGTTTTCCAAACAGTCCTTTCCCACAGTGACTCACCAGAGGATATTGATTACAAGAAATGTTTCTCTTTATTCTGGGGTAACATGCTTGGGGTGCACTTCTGCTAATCCCGCAAAGGTGTGACATCGAGGCTGCTTGCAGCATGGGATGGAAAACAAATCGATGATAGGTACCGTGGTATTTTTGATGATTCAATTATTTGTTGAAATGCATACAGCCATTAAGCCAGTGGGATGTCCTTAGTGTTAAATTTAATTTCTTTGGTTGTAATTATTCCAGTGCTGTATGCTCCATGTGTCTGTTCCATTCCCAGTTAGATTCCAGAAAGTCACCCATGTGCTCGTTTCCTGGATGTTGTGTTATTATAAAACAATTCCTCAGGCTACATGGTTCTGTTCTTCATCTCAACAGGAGAAACTCTCATAATGACACAGAAATCAGCAGGAGAACGTGGCAAACACATAATATCTTGCATATTTAGCTGCTAGAGGTACAACAGAATGTTTTGTGCCTTGCAGCACCACAAAATAGTTTTGGCCCCGACAATTGTTGTTTGTTAACTAAACTGGATTTAGGTCCAAACTTACAGTTTTCTTATTCCCTTTTGTTATTCTTGAACCGTCCCAATGTAGACTAACTGTACTCTGGATATGAGGTTCTTACTGTGCAATCGGTTTTCAATCTTTATTTACTTATTCTTTTTTTAGATATAATGAGTCCCAAGATAAAAAATAAACTTTTTGTCTCCTTCGAGCAGTTGTTCCAGAACTCCTCAAGATCTTCCAGGTGCCTCTTTGATCGGTTGCACCACCACATATTCCATTTTTCTGATGCTGGAGTCCTGAAAACTGACCTGGGCTCAGCCAAGAAAGGGGTTCTTTGTGGCTTCCCGGATGTTTGCACTTTTATCTTTTAGAGCCTTTGACTGGACAGTCACTCCTGGGAATATTGACTGTCATCCCAAACTCTCTCCAGATTCTGATTGTGGATCATGACAGTCCCAGCGTTTCACAGGTAGTTTCTGTACCCGTCTCCGGAGTGATATACAGAGGCATCAGCAGGTTCTTCATGGAGAACTTTAGAAACTGCAGATTTGCCTCTATGACCTTAATTTAGGCAAATTTACTTTAGCAGTTATATTTTGCCAAGCTTGCCAAATTAAGGCATTTGCCAAATGATTTAAAGAACTTAGCCTAATTATCACCTTTTTGGGTTTAAGTAATTAAGCATGAATAGCTTTTTCTACTTTAAGCTTGAATAGCAGGGGCAGTATGGTGGTGCAGTGCTTAGCATTGCTGCCTCACTTTTCTGTGACCAGGGTTCGAGTCTCCGCTGTGGCTCCATCTGTGTGGAGTTTGCATGTCCTCCCCATGTCGTTGTGGGGTTTCCTCTGAGTACTCTGGTTTCCCCCCACACCCCAAAGACATGCTGAGGTTAACTGTAGTTACCACATTGCCCCTAGGTGTGTGTGTGCCCTGGGATGGGTTGGCACTTTTCCCTGGTTCTTTCCCTACCTTGTGCTTGTAGCCTCTAGCCCCCCTGTGATCTTAAATGGAACATGTCATAACAGAAGATGCCTCAAACAACAGAAAAATTAAGCATCAAAAGTTGCAGCCTTAGTTTTTTTTAAAAGACTTTCTGCTACAAGTAGCAAGTATTGAAGAATGTCATCATATTCACGGTTCTTGATATATATGTTGGTTTTGTATACAGAAGTGAGCACACTAACACACGTTTTGAATCTGAGTCATATGGAAAAATAAAGTGGCACATTTAGCTCTTGCTGGATTATCATGACATGACGAGACTCTGTGAGCATTATTTAAATTCATGCCAGTCCCACTTCTCAGAATGACAATCTGATACCAAAGTGACTTCTGCTGTACAGTGACTTTTATCACGTCATGATGTGGTCATGGATCATAAAACCACAAAATGGATGGAAAAAACTGGAACAGTCTTGAAAGGGGAACAAAAAATGCCCGTCGATGCTTAGTGTTCGCATTTGCAAATTGCATGCAGGATCTGAGGGAACTTTAGTGTCATGGGGAGCAGGTTGCATTGTACCGGGGGTGGGGGGTGTTTGCATTAACCCGGGGGGCAGTTTGCAGTGTCCTGGGGGGGGCAGTTTGGAGTGTCCTGGCCTTTTTGTGGGCCAACCTTTCTATTGCTCATATTTTCATATACAGCTGCGGAAAAAAATAAGAGACAACTCTATATTTTTAAACAAATCTGCATTTTAAAATCCTGGTTTAATCCCGGTTCTTCTGGCTGAAGGCTACACTGTGCAGCAGGCTGCTTCCAGGCTCAGAGCTTCTAAGACAGCAGTACACAGAAACAAGGTGAAGCAGGAGACACTGGCAACGACCAGAAACTAGCCAGGTAAAGGGTGGAAGCGACATTCTAGTGCCAGAGATGACTATTAATTTATCTAACAGTTTCTTCTGAATCATAGGAAGATATCAAGTGACCTTCAAAAGGAATGGGAAACATTAAGTGCAGGTGTGATGTGCACTGCTAGGACAGTTCATATCAGGCTCCTAGAAGCAGGACTGAAGTCCCATGAAGCAAGGAAGAAGCCCTTCACTAATGAGAAAGAATGAAGAACCAGATTGTAGTTTGCAAATATATATATATATATACACACCCATAAACTGAGTAATGAGTGAAACAAAAAAATTGTGCTGTGGTTTCCTATCTTTTTCCATGACTGCATTTACTTCATGTCACATGGTCTATATTTTTCAGTGGAAATGTCTTAGTTGTGATCCTCCATCTTCCATTGGACCCAAGTGAGGTGTAGTTTATCTAATGTTTCCTTCAAATGATTTAGGAAATTACTGAACTTTAGGTGTTGTATAGTTCTAGCACTGATTTAAGTCTGACTGCCTAGTGTCCCCCAGGTCTGAGAGATGTGTGATTTATGCAATATATATTTTTATTACTGTCTGCCAGAGTTCTTAGACTACAGACCACAATATAGAAACAGTATCTCATTACATCATCTCTTAGAATGGATGCACAATTAAATGCCTGATTACATTACTGGTAAAGGTTGAGGTTTAATTGACCCCTTAACTTACTCTGTAACATTAGGTATTGCAGTCTCCACTAGTATATCATTTTTCCGTAGAAATTAAGGCATATTTAAACAAAGAGGCTATTATTCATCTTCATGTAGCCAATTGAGTATAACGTAGGAACCTACAGGAAGACCACGCTTAGATTTTATTTTGTAGCTCAGGAATATTTTAGCTCTGGTAGGCAGTACCTGAGCTTAACATGCCAGTGAAAACAACCAACCAAGTACAGACATTCAGTCTGGGCAGTGAGCAAGGTCAACTTTGCCAGAACTAGAAATTAGATTGAAATGGCTCATTTAAATTCAACTCTAGCTTTTGAGCTGAATTCATACTGTATGCCATCGTCTGGCTAAGATTTGACAGCATAGCAGAAAAAGTATCTCCATGACTAAGTCAGGGTTTGTCAACCTCTGTTCTGTTGTCAGGTGTTCCTTGTTGCTTCTGAGCTGTAGCTGTACATAAACGTATCAATGTTGGTGTTATTGGGCTATGAATGACCATTATAAGAGGCAAATAGTTTTAATTATAACAATAAGCCATGCATATAATCAATAAGGATCATAACAATCGTACTAAACCTGGATATCCTGGATGTTAGGCAAAGCAGGCAAGTTAGCAAAGGTTACGTGATGAGATTATGTAGTACTGGGTTTTATTCTAGTATGTCTTCAGGAATGGATCAAGTCTATTTGTGATGCTTTGCAGTTACTGATAGTTTGCAGAATTAAAACCTAAGACAAGCAGTACTGATGAATTTTAGTTCCTTTTTGCAAACATAAAGCTTTCATCATACATGTTCTTCACACATACCTTTGCCTTGGGTTATAGAACTTGTTACACTTTCTGCTGTTAATTTACTACATCAGAAAAGTATGTCCTAATGCCCTTGGAGAGCCTCTGCTGAGACGTGTGGGAATGGCCATTAAATATTCCCTAAGAACATTCCCTGAAATCGTTACGGATCCCTGGGGTCTGATGAGACATTATGCACAACTGACCTGAGCTTTGAGCTTATGGGAGCTATCAGCCAGTTACTCAGCACTGCGGTTTTGGAAAATGACGACGGGTTTCCTTGCGCGAGTCAGAGTGTTTGTTTTTGAGCGTAGTCTGGAGCTTTTATGCACGATTCCAATTTTCCGTTCTTTATTCTCTTCCCTTTGCTTACATCAGCAAAGTCAAAATGTTCAGTGATCCCGCAATTGTGAGTGCCCCGTCTGGATACAATGATACAATTTATGTTCCTAAAATACAATATGCTCTTGGCAGGCAATGCAAAGCTAGAAGCTATGCTGCAATTTACGTATCCAGTAGAAGTTTTTCACTTTGGTAATAGGCTGCTTGGTTTTTTTTTTTTTTTTATAGTAATCATCAAAACAACACATGTTTTTAATCAATCAAAACAAGAGACCCTCAGTTATGTGGCAAGTCACCATAGATGCCAGTGCTTCTCTCATGACTTAAGTTTGTGTTTCTGTTTACAGGGTCAAAAGGGGCACCCTGGTCATCCTGGACACCCAGGAGATTCAGTGAGTATGCTTTCTGTTTGCTGATCCCAGTTTGGTTCCGACGGAAATCATACAGTTGCATGTGTCTTTCTGAATTACAGAGATATTCCCATTTCAGAGACCTTATACCAAGTAAGAGGTTGAAAGGTATGAGGATGAATTCCTAACCTGAGTTCATCTGGGCAAAGTGGTACTGCTGGTACCTCCTTCATTTTCCTAAGATGATCAGGCAGCTCTTTTCTGTACACTTTTCTTTGCTGTCTATTGGATTGTTTGGTTGGTAAGTGACCATAGCTTTTGAACTTAGTGTGGACAAATGAATCGTCACTCAGTACTCCGGATGCTCGTGGTAATTCTATACTCCATTTTTAATGTTCCACGGAAGTTCAAGAGCAATTCATCCTTCGCGCTGAACAGCCCTCATAAAGTCCTCTGCCAAACTTGGTTGAGCCCCAGTGCTATAAAAGTTTTTGTATGAGTTTTTGTTCCAGCATACATGCATAGAAGAGGCTTCAAAGTGCTATTCACATGCTGTCTGCAGCACCAACAGCATTCGGATCATTTATCCTAGTGGAGTAAATGAAATACTGCTATATACTGCACCACTGTGCTTGGAATGGTCCCATGGGAAACTCCAGGAGACACATTTACGGTGTTCAGCCCAGTTTATTTTTAGCTCTTACATTCAAATGACAAGAGATGATGCTCATCAGCACTGGCGATGGATGGAAAAAGTGTGAGTCAGAGCTGGAAGCTTTTTCTCCAAGGTCAACTGCATGACTTTCCTTTTTGAGAGTTACGGAAGTCGTGGCCCATTGTGAGTTTGAAATGATTCCAAAAGCCCTTTTTAATGGAGTTTGCAGTTTTCTAATATCAAAATCAGACATTTTCAGGAAGCTGCAAGGTTGATTAATACCAATAACACATTTGACTGATTAGAACTTTAGTCTGTTTTGCTATCACAGCAATGCGTGGTTACTGATAATGTCTTGAGAGTAAATACATATTAATGTTAACTTTCTACAAGGCTGAGCAGAAATTTAGAGGGATGAAGTTTTTTAAACTGCATTAAATTCTAGAGAACTAGAATGAATAGGTGAATAGGAGTTTGTCCGTGAGTCAGAACCACGTCAAAGGGCGTTACATGTGAATGTATTTGCACGCAAGTAATCCTGGCAAAGTGATTTTTTTAGTCAAAATGGGCCATATGGTATGAATATACCTAACAACAAAAAATAAGACCTTATTTCAGGTCAGGCGCAAACTTCCAAAAACAATATTGAGTAAGCAAAGGCTTTTT
>JABFEA020000119.1:16532291-16551468 GCA_019775915.2 Cyphomyrus plagiostoma | reverse complement strand
CTTCGTCGGGGTGCCTCAGGTCTGGCCTTGGGTACGCCTTCGTCGGGGTGCCTCAGGTCTGGCCTTGGGTACGCCTTCGTCGGGGTGCCTCAGGTCTGGCCTTGGGTACGCCTTTGTCGGGGTGCCTCAGGTCTGGCCTTGGGTACGCCTTCGTCGGGGTGCCTCAGATCTGGCCTTGGATACGCCTTCGTCAGGGTGCCTCAGGTCTGTGCCTGCAGCCAGTGCTCTCGTTTTAAGCTCAATGCATGTGAACGTGTGCCAGAGAGCCCATGCCGTCTTCTAAACACGCACGCAGATCTCCCCGGAGAAATGCGCCGCACTGTGACGGATCAGGCTTTACCGCCCCCTACCACCTGAAAGCCGCCGATTGCTGCATCAGCTCCTCATAGCGCCTGTCTGCCAGGGGATTCTCATCGTCGGGGGGGGGCGGCATTCAGGGAGACAGCGAGACAGACAGAGAAGGAGTCTATGTATTCCGAAGCCTGCAGAATCATTACACACAATTTCATTATCACTATCATGATACGTTCATTTTCTGCTTCGGTGAGCATGAAATTAAACCAAGGTTAGCTAGGGTGGCACCTGTAACTAAATATGGGAGATGCTAGCTTCCCTTTCATTCAGATCCTGGTCAGGAACTGAACAATCAAATTCATTTTCACATGTACAAATAAATGGGGTGAAATTTTGGCTTCTCTGATTTTAATAGCATTTTAATGTGTGTAATACCACAACAGAGAGTGTATTCTTCAATGTGGCAATGGTAGTCTGTTCCGTGCTGTTAATCTATGATGTTTTCTTAATGTTTCAATATTTTTTTTTGTATTTCAGGGCTTACCTGGGCCTGTTGGTGTTATGGGGCCGAAAGGCGCTCGGGTGAGTCAGATTTCATCCATTTGTATGAGTATCTCTGCTCCCTATGTGCCACTTAATTAATTTATGACATAATTGTAAGACTGTAGCTACTGTATATTCTTATGCAGCTTATTGCTCACGTTAGCCTGATTGGGACTGCATTGAACCCTGGAGCAGACGTATACAGAGCACATTACAGAGCCCCTCAGACCTGCGTTTGAATATTCTCACCCCGGCAGAGAGATTCACTGTATGGGGTAAAAACACTGCAACATGAAACCAGCAGTCCTGAGCTCACCCTTTGTTGAAAATGCGGAATGTCGTGATTGGTTTTCAAGGAGCAAGTTGCCTGAACGCAAACAAGACTGAGAAAGGAAATGTCATCTGTCTCACTGGACGGATCAGTGCTGGATTCCACTTCTTTTTCATGGATGTTATTTGGGTGGATGGGGAAGTGAGACTCGTGTTAAACAGAAGTTAGATTCTCTGCTGTTTTTGGCACTCGCTGAATTTACCATGAATTCTGCCTCGTTAGTTATAAACACTATAAATGTGAGCACTTGAAGCTAAGACACCCCTGGGTCATCATAACGTGACCCACTATGAGATCAAACTTCAACAGCCTGTGTGTAATTTAGTCTTTGCTCATTGTTAGTATGGCTGAAAAAAATCATTAAAAAAAGTTATTTAAAATGTTGAGTGTTTTATTGAAAGTATAACTCTTCATAATGGGAGAATCCAAGTATAATATTAGTTTCGAATGAGGAATCTTTATTTATTATTTATTGATTGGAACACTGTGTTCTGCACGTCTCCTGCAAGTCATGACAAAAAAATCGAGCTTTCATCGTCATGTAAAGGTAACTGTTTTCACTTTCTTCTTTTAACTCATTGTATGTTGTATAATTAGCACTATCCCGGTCTTTGCACTTCCCTATACACTAACGGCAATGCAGTTTATCAATGGGCTTTGTTAGAAGCTTGTTGGATATATACTGGTCAGTAAGGAATGCATGTCTCCCCGGTTTCCACTGAAAACCTGCTTCATCGTCAGATTCGGTAATGCTTTCCAGAAAGCATCACTCATTGGCCGCAGTTCTGCCCTAGAGAGGTGGCTGTCTTCCTGCTTGTGAGTTATGGGAACCAGTGAAAACAGGAGACTCTTGGAGGATTCGAAGTGTACCTTGGAAAAACTATTATCAGCATTATGCTGAAACAGTGGTGCTGGCTGCAGGCGTTTCCAAGCGGTACCACATGTCTATAAATTAATCTTGACAAATTGACTAGGTTAATTTGGTGCCTGGGTGGTTGGAGAGTGAGGTGCCCCATGTTGTGGGTTTAAAGATGTCACTGGCTCGTCAGCACCAGCATTCTGACTAACGTAATAGTGCAACTGAAATCCCGACTGCTGTGTTCTCTCCACCGTTATGCAGAAAACAAGGTATTATACTATACTCTCAAGCACATGCACATCCATAAATTCAGGAGTTCTTACTGCCATGGTTTTCTGATGTGGTTTGCTTTTCCCTGCTCAGGTCAATACACCTGTAGTATTGTGTTATTCTGCCACCATACCGCTGTCGTGTCTCGTGGTGGAATTTCCAGCCTGTGGTCCTGAAGCCCCGTTGCCTCTTGCTCTTGGGGTCCGGCTTGGTCCTGTGGTCCGCGGGCAGAACACTGTTCTTGCTGAATGTCCGATGTTGGCCCATTCTGCCGCCTGTGTCTAACCCCTTTTTTGTTCCCCGGCCCAGCAGCCGATGTGGATACGTCAGTGATCCCTGGCGTGAGCGTATGTGCCCTTGGACTACATCGTGGAAGCCAGCACCATGCAGTCCATGGGCATATACACTTGCCTCAAGGCTTAGTTCTTCATGGAGATCCCCAAATCCCCCCCCCCCCACACACACACACGCTTCGTCTGAGCCACATGGAGGAACTGGCTCAAGCAACGTCCCCCCACCCCTCACGATGCCCTGATAACCAATAACCTCACGCCGTCTTCCCGCTGTTTCTTCCAGGGCTTCATAGGTGTTCCTGGGCTTTTCGGCCTACCTGGCTCTGACGGTGAAAGAGTGAGTTTCCCCCGATCTACCCATCCTTCTAGATGAAGATCCATGCAGATAGCGCCTCTGACACTTGCCTTGGCAAACCCGCTGAGGCGGGGGAGAATGGCGGGTCTGGGAATGTGTACTTGTGTCCAAATTTCACACATACCTGACACGTCTGAAGGAAGCTGCTCAGTCCACTTAAGAAAAATCCGGAACACATCCTGCGCGTGGCTTTTAGTCACGGCCCAATCAGTTTCCAGGAAGTTGATCGGCAGTAGTGATTCCCAGCCTTAGCCATCAAGAGGCGTGGAAACAGCTCAGGCTGGCTGAGCTGAATCTGAGTCGGTGCTTTTTCATGATGCTGGTCCTTGGTAGAATTCGTTTTAATATTGATGGTGTCTAAACATTCAGTGATTTCTCTTTTTCTTTTCATTTTTTTGATTCCTTCTTCTCCGTTCTTTCCTTCCTAGGGTGCTGCTGGAGTTCCGGGGAAGAGGGGGAAGATGGGTAGGCCGGTAAAGTTTTCTCTCAACATACTTTATAGATAACAGTCATATAAAATATTTACAACACTGCCATGTTAATGTGTTAAAGGATGATGTCCCCCTTAAGGGAAAAGGACAGAATAAGAGCCTCTGTTTCAGTAAGAAGCAGTACATCTTATTTGGAGGGATTTCTATTAACTCCTGGGAGATGTTTATTTGTCTCTTCGCATGCCAGACTCCACTAATGGGCATTTCTATGATTTTTGAATCATAAAGCTATGGTTTGTGGTGTTGGAACTGAAGACAGATCAACTGTAAATAACTGTGTTCCTGTCGCTCATTTGCCCTGTGAGTCACGGAGGTGCTTAGCTTTATCATAGAGATGCCTCTATGTTAGCATGCTGCCATTAGCAGCTACCTGCTTACTTCTGAAGGTCCTCATGGATGGAAAAGCTGTAGATGTATAAGCTGATGGTGATATGGGTGGGTGGTGTATGGCTTGGCGTGTTAGGATGCTGTACCTGTGATCAGTACGCTGTGGGTCTAAATCCCAAAGCTTGGTGGAGTGCTTTCACTGTTGGGCCCTTGAGCAATGGCCTTAACTCCCAAAATGTCCCAGGGACTGGCTGACCTGACCTGAGTTCTGAGTCACTTTGTATAAAAGCAGCTGCTGAATACAGCTTAATTTGAATGCTGTTCAGAGTTTCTTCTGCTGACAGGGATTTCACTGTCTTTACTGATTATTTCAAAATAATCTGTCCACAAGAAAATTAGTCATAACCAGCTGAGGTCATATTTGTTTAACATTCATGTTGTGGAGAGGTTTGAAGACAATGCTGGCAAGCTAACAGGCATGCTAACAGGCCGCTAACAGGTTTGCTAATAGATTTGCTAACAGGCATGCTAACAGGCATGCTAACAGGCCGCTAACAGGTTTGCTAATAGATTTGCTAACAGGCCGCTAACAGGTTTGCTAACAGGTTCACTAACAGGCTTGCTAACAGGGTTGAAAATCCATGTCTGTCTCCCTTCTTGCAGGGAATGAATGAGTCTCTACAAAGTTAAAGTTCCTTGATGTACAAAAGGTCTTTGTTAGAAATGCAGTGAACTTGTGTGGTTCTGTAGCATCACATCTTTTTTAAATGTGCTTATTGTTCATTTTTCACACTGAGGCTGTAACTTGTGCCAAATTGTGCTGGCATCTGCATTGCGAACGTCAGTGCTTCTCCACGTATGCCAGGTCTCCACTGGCGATTATTGGCAATTATTAAGCCAGCCGCACATCGGCATAACGTCAGTCCACAAATGCTCTCCTGGCTCCGAATCTGCCCAGCATTTTAAGATACATTACCTCCATGCCATGTACCTTTCTGGATGCCAGATTAATAATCAGCTGTCCAACACAGGTAACTGTGGTGCGGTATGTGAATGTCCCATGCTGGAAACGGGCCCATGGCTTTGAAAAAGATGAGTTTCTGTGGAAAAAAGGGGCCTTGATTACTTCACCCGTCATATAGTCACAGCATCTAATATGGGCCTCTTTCTCAAAGTCACCCTGAGCTGATTTGGCAGTCAGTTTGTTTCACTTACTAGGCCATTATTTTTTTTTCTGCTTCTCGATCTTTGACAGCCGCTCATTTTCATTTATAAGAGGAGGACGGAGTGACGGCAAGGGCCAGTAGACAAAAAAATGATTTCTGGATGAGACAAGATCCGACAGATGGGATGCAGCCATATTCATAGGCATTGCAGGCCGGCGCTATCGCTAATGCTGCTAACAGTACAGGGCAAAGATGGCTGCCTATAAGCCATTGTATGGCAGAATGCTGGAAGTCAGAGCTTCTTAGCCTAGACCCCAGACAGTCCACACTTTTGCTCCCCCTAGGTCCAAAATCTGTACCTGGTACTCAGTGTTTTTAATTGCTTGGTGGCTTGGTTCAGATTTGGCTTGGAACTGAGTTGAGGAACAGTGCTGTAATTTGACTGAAAGAGTGTTCAGTTGTCAGACACATTTAGTGGTGAGGTTCTGCTCAGAATGCTGTGGCTGGTGTATGTATATAAGGTGGTAGCTTGACTAGGGACCTAAATGCAACAAAGGTAATTTAACTGCTAAATCTGTAATTTCAATGACTTGTAATTTCAACAGATTTCTTACTGATTTGCTAAATCTGCAATGTACGTAGTTTTGAGTTATGAGGGAATTACATATGTACCGTACAAGCGAACAATTTGTGATCCAGCTTCCATTCTTCTATTTTGTAACAGATATAACTTGATGATTATTCTGACAAGTGCTTCAAGATGTTATCATGTTGGTCCACTGTACTGAATATAGCCAGGCCATGTTTCAAATTTGTCTCACTGAATAACACGTCTGTTGTTTAAGAAAATGAGCCATTTTCACAAGCCTCACCTACAATCCACTCACCACATTAACATAAAAAGTTGTAAGAAATGGATTCCAACTTTTCCTATGGTCAATTTGCAAACAATTTCTTGCAAAATGCTTCTTGTTTTTTAAATAACTGTAAAACACTTCTTTCACCATGCCAGCGTACTTTACAAGGGTATTTTTTATGAGCAGAATTAACATAATCAGTCTATAACGCCAGAGACATAATTAAAGATTAGCTATTAACCTCAATAGCTTAGCAATTCTAAGCACATGTTAGTTTGTATATAGCTATTTTTCAGTCATTGGATCTTAATTAATTTCCTAATTGTTCCAAAGAAATCTTCTGGAAAATGCTAATTTAATGTGATTCACTAAAATAAAAGAGTTCTTGATGAATTTGCCATGTAGTAATTAATTATCGTCAGTAACCAATTTTATGAGCACATCCTGTGTGTGTGAATTCACCATCTTAATTAGCGTATTTTTGGTTTTACCTTTGCAGAAGCAGAGTTAGATAATAAATATAAATGTACTTTATGATTATTATTAAAAATGAAAACAATACAGTATATTTCCATCCATGTATTTTCCAACCCACTTATCCTACTGGGTCGCGGTGGGATCGGAGCCTATTCTGGAAGCAACGGGCACGAGGCAGGGAACCACCCTGGACGAGGGACCAGCCCATCGCAGGGCACAGTCACACTCCAACCACTCACACATGCACACCTATGGGCAATTTAGCAGCTCCAACCAGCCTCAGTTTTTGGACTGTGGGGGGAAACCGGAGTACCCGGAGGAAACCCCACAACGACATGGGGAGAACATGCAAACTCCACACACATGTGACCCAGGCGGAGACTTGAAACTGGGTCACAGAGGCGTGAGGTAACAGTGCTAACCACTGCACCACCGTGTCGCCCTAAGAGAGCATAATTTACTAAAAATAAAGGGAACTGGATAGTAAAGGATGGATGCCAAGTATTGACAGCATGCGTTGCTGTAATGGTTTTGGACTGCAGCAGATTGTCCCTGGTGATACTAGAACCTATCCGCTGTTAGCAGAGGGGTGTATCCTCTGGGGTGAGCTATCTGTGTACAGTGTCAAAGCCAGCATTAGCATTTTCCAGCTCACAGCATCGTTACAGTGGGCTGCTTTGTCTCACAGCCTCACTCGTTTATGCTGGTGCCAAGGTGCAGCATCGTCAGATGTGAAGCATCGTGCTTGTCGGCTGCTTTTAATTATGAAGTCGTCCCTGTGGTGACGAGCTGCTGCACAGACTGAGGCTCCTTGCTATGATGTAGAGCATGCCACAGTGAATCATCGAGGGGGGGTGGAGGCAGGCAGACGTGCACTGTGATTGTCAGATAAACACAAAAGGAAGACAGATGCTTTCTTGCTAAAGTGGAGTTTATTCTTCAGAAGAGGCTGGATAACTCTCTGCAGATTAACCCTAAACTCACTTATCCTCTCTCCAGGTCCATATATGGGAAAATTAAGGCGATATACTTGTTACATTTTTTTTCTAATTTGTCTTATTCCAAAAGCAATTTCATCATCAGGAAGACAGAATTTATCTCTCTCGGAAGGGAGTTTATTTCTCTCTTAACCTAAAGTCGCATGTGGCTCACTGTGCACAAGAATGCCTGCGAATGAACTGCAGGGATTGTAGGGAGGGTTTCTGGGGCCTCCTCCTTTCCCTTCGGTGAGAACATCTCGCAAAGCTTCATGATGGTTCCGAGGAACAACTGGCAGGGACCTTAGGATGGAAACTCACCCCGCTCATCTGTCTGACACTGTTCTATGAATGGTTTATCTACTCAGACATTAGTCTTCCTTTTTTGCACATGTATCGGGGTCGAGTATTTAACATGAAGTCTAGTATATTGTAAACAAATGTAGGAAGATGGATGCCATGCTTTTATTACCGAGTTTTACTGGGTCTCCTTGTACATTCCCACTTTCACCATCTTCCTCTCACTTCTTCATCCAGCTTTCCCTGCACTCTCAGAGATGGTAAACATTTGCAATTCTGCTTGTCGCTTGGGTTGTACCCTCAAGGGTCTGCCAGTTGTACCTTATTGCTGTAGGTAATTGTACCTTTTAATGTACAGAAATGAAATCTGAGGAACATTTCAGTGCCACTGATGTAGCTGAAAAGGTACAATTACAAGGGTACAGCCCCAGTGACAAGCAAAGGTACACATTTTTCTGAGAGAGTCTGCCCTGAGAATCACATGTACGCTGCTCTCTGCTGCTTTCTGCAGCACCCTTAGTCCTTAGAGGGGCCCAGTTCGTTGGATAAGCAGCCAGCAAACACAGGGATCTTCCCATCTATCCAGGCCCCGCCTGCTTGTCTGTCTTAGGCAAGCGGTGGCTGATTCTGGGGCCCCCTTCCCACTCAGGACTATAGAAGATAGCAGGGAAAAAAACAAAAGTTAATTCTGGAAATCCTCGAGACATAGAGGCAGTTTTCTCTTTCTTGTAGGCCTTGAGTGTCGAGGAACAGGGTGTGGAAATCACTGAGCGAAAACCCTTGAATCAGGGCACAATACCTTAAACTCTAGTGGTTCTTCAGCAGTTTTTTTCTGCTTATACATAGATAGATTTTTTTTGTCCAGTTGATTAATAGAAAGTCTTCTGAAAAATCGGAGCTGTTCGGCAAGTTCATCAAACTGAGAATGTAAAGCTTTGTAGTTTGGGAAAAAGAAAATATCACAGCTGTTAAGAAACATACGAAAATGACCAGACTCATTCATTCTCGTTCTGAGTGCTAAAATGAAAGGGATTAATATTAGAAACAGAACCCTACTATGTTTACACTATCTTTAATGCCACAAGCTTTGTAGAGTATTCAGTCAAGTAAGAGGATGTTGAGTTTGTAGTGATGACCTTGCTAACGTGCTGTTTTCCATTGTTCTGTTCAGCTTAATGAGATGGGTGTAAGACCGTGAGCACTCCCCAGGCTCCGACGCCCCGTCTGAAGCCGCTCAGTGTGAATGTGGCTGGTGTTTGGCAGTGAATCATGGACTGGAATAGCATGCCAGGCTGTCTGCATTCCTGTAGCATCAGCGCTAGGGCTGTGTGGGACGGCTTGATGGACAAACGGGATGAATGAGGGAAACACATTCATCTCATTCCATCAGTCACGGCTTTACTGTCAGTCAGCATAAATACGAGAGTTTGAACAAAGTCATTGTACATCTTATGTTCGCAACAAAACACAGCTATCAATGGGCACCATCACTATGGTGTTACACGGGCAGAGTCTGAGATGAATTGAGTACTTCTGCTCACCCGCTCAGATGAAAGAGAGAGACTGACTGTAAATGCATGAGTTACTGTCTGCAGATCAGTCTTCAGAGCAAAATGCTGACAGACCCTTAATTCTACACCTACGCAACTCCAGCAGCCTGTGACTGAGGCGTTCGTCAGCTCAATGGCTGAAGTGTCCCAAAGCAACCAGCTTCAAATAATGCATGGATCCAGCTGGTCCCTCACTTCACAACTGCTCTTTGCAAAGCCTGCCCCAGGGTATTCCTGGCTTTGAAATTCCATTATGTATTGACAAACAGAGATACTTGTACCATGGCAACACAGACTTCTTGAGGAAATAGATTGCTGCACTGTGTAAAAACCGACTGTAGGCCTGAGATTATTCCATTGGTTCTCCTCTGCTGGAGGCAGAGGCTGCAAAGAGGCGTGTGTATTATATCTCACCCCCCGAATGTTCTCCACCCCCAGAGGGTCTGGGCCTGATCAGAGGTCATCAGACACTGTTACAGCATGGATGTTCACACTCTTGCACGTGCAAATTCTAACCTCAGTATTTTTAAATTTGCCCATGGATTGTACCACTTGGACAAAGAAGCGATAAGAAAGAAAACAGTCAAACAAATATAATCAAACGTATGTGTAGCTGCAACAAAAGTATGTTTTTTGTTTTTTTTGTTTTTTTTAATGAGTTGCAGAAATTAACTGTCCCGGCATATTAACATCAATGTCTGATTGATGTCAGGATAATGTATCATCTGATTTTCTGGATCCATCTTATGATGTACCTCAGACGTATATAGAATGAGTGACCTAAGAAATACTAGCAAGGATTAATCATTACAGTCAAAATGATCCTTTGTCTGTTAACTTTAGTCTGATTTTCTCTGGGGTTTCTTAGCCATCAAAACATGCTTTCATTTGTCATTTAGGGTTGTTTTGGATGCATGACCGTTTACATGAAGAACGGCAGAGAATGTTGACTTTGGCACGAGGGCTCGCATGCACATGGAGACGTTTACACATGTGGAGCTGTGCACTTTTATTATAAAATCCTTTACTCCTGGCACCACTGTGGGGCACTTGGAAAGCCTTTCAGGAGTGCCATTAGTCGTACACGATAAGGTAGGAATCCTGGCATCCTGGCCAGAAAGAACCAAAGCCGTAAAAGCTTGTCCTGAAATAGTGAAACACTAAGGAAACTTTGTAGTGGGGATTGTATTCTAAATAATGTAACCGTAAACCTAGAGAAAAAAGGACTCAGTCAGCATATCCCTGCCACTGGTTAGGGCCTCTGCCAAATTGCTAGGAAAGACTCGGCCATGGAATTTCCTGCTGGTCTGACAGGAATGAAGGTCTCGCTTGTTTTCGAGATGACTCTCCAGCTCATTTTCTACAGATTTCTGTAAAGACCCATGCCTGCATGCAGGGTTGCTGCCGGCCACATGCAGGTACCCTAGCACCATGTGCATCCATGCACCCGAGATGGTGATGCTCACTTACATTTGTGGAAATAAATTTTGAGCATCTGACAGGGGTGATATGCACCATCTGTTCTACACTGTCCGGGAGACGGCTGGTAGTCGACATGCCAATATTTGGTGGGAAGGGACACCCGTGATTCAGTAGTAGGGATACCAGCTTTCGGCTTAGCTAAGATAAAGCCTACTGAAGCTCAAACTTTAATTATTGGCTGCCTCCGGAATGTTGAAGGCAAGAATATATGAGAATGGATGCGTGTACTCCGAAGTCACAGCACTGACAAGCTGCTACTGACCCCACTTGTTTGTTTGACACATGCAATCACACAAGTGAGATGAGTCAGCGGTTATGTTAATTGTTTTTAGTTGTACTTATAAGCATTATGTTTATAAGTGTTGATTTGAAGTTAGAAAAAATGTTATTGTTGCACATTTTGGCCACGGAATTACTTCCAACTCCAGAATGTTTCCGACATGTTGCTTTTAGTTGCTGTAACGCTTTAATCTGCTTACCAGCCTAACAATGCAGGAAGCCATCTCTTAGAATGTCTCTTTGTACCGATTTATAACGTCATAAACCCACTGAGCCGTCGTTAAAGCTGATACTCCAAGAAATGCGAATGTTTGGCTTGCCTAAATTTCATGTGGCTGCTATTTGCTTCCATTTATTTCACTAGAGCATTTGTTTACGAATGCATGAAAATCAGAGTCATTCATCGGAGAGGCGGGAAGCTGGACCGAGTATGTTTCTTCTGTGTCTTACTCTGTCGCGGCCAAGAATAAGGCTTGAGTTGGCAGCTGGCTCTAGCGTGCCGTCGGAAAGATGAGTGCTGCTGAAAAGATATTTCTCTTCAAGCTAAATGGGCAGCCGACAACTTTCCGGTCATTCGGAGATCAAGGCTCTTTCATCACTGAGGCTGTATCTGTCAGGTCAAACCTGGTTTTGACAAACAGGTTCCCTCAGAAAGCTGAGGTTAGAGGGCTTCTGTAGCATATTTCTGGGGTCTTTACCAGCTATCCCAGCTGTCTGTGTCTGTCTGGGTCGATCTGAATAGCAGTGTGGCTTTTGGTCCTTGCAAATGCTGGTAAGCTGCAACAAATGTTTGGACAGCTGTGGAAAATGACATGTCACCAGCGCAATGGTCCACTGAAGCCTGTGGGAGGAGGCATGCAGGACAAGGGTAATGCGAACCCCCAAGATAGGCCTTCACATTTAAATAATTAATAAAAGGTATATCCCCTTCAATATCAAACTCTTTCCTAGGGCCTTGCAAGAGCTACAGGTAGAATATCATTTATTGAAAGGTTCTGCCTTGTACAAACACTTGTTCATTAACCAGGTCTGCTTTGCTGGTACAGTTTAATTCCACCACCTGTGCATCTGTCAATACTCTGTTTATTTTATAGGCAAGGAAAGCCTCAGACTGGACTTTTATAGTGGATTATTGTTAGCTATTAAAGGTTTAGTACCATCTGATTTAGTTTAAATAAATCTTTTGTTTGCTTAGCTATGTTCAGAATAATCTACACAACTACAGTCCTCCCTAATTCTGGCCAGAAAGTAAACTGTAGAATTTATAAACTATCCAGATAATGCCAGGCATCTTATTTATATTTTCATCAATGCAAATTGTTTTTCCCAGAACTTGTCTGTTGAGGGTCCTATTTACAATAAGACTTTTAAAATGATGACCAAGGCTGCTTTTTTGTGCATTTGCAATAGGAATTCTGTGCACTGGGACTTTACAGCCCCTCTTTCTCATTCCCAGGGCTTCCCAGGGGATTTCGGTGAGCGAGGGCCCCCAGGGAATGACGGGGAGCCGGTAAGTGAACAAGCGTATTCCCTAATGCCTTATGTGAAATTACCAAATTTTCCTTCCCTGTTTTTTTACATATCAGATTTTCGGTACCACTTTACAATAACTCCCTCGCAGCTACCGCTAATACTGTGGACTGTCTGCAGGTCCCTGAGTAACTCATTAATAAAAAGAAAACTCTGTTATAGCTTGTTTAAAATAGTCTATTAATAATTTACAAAGTGTTACAATTTAATTGATAACCAGATTATAAAGCATTCATAAGATCTTTATATGGGCAGCTTTACTGTAAAGTGGCACCAATTTTTTGTAAAGCTAAACTTCCCTTGCCAGAATTCTGTAATTAAATATGAATTTATGTACATTTTTTCACTACTTTTAAACAAAATACAGTATGGCGCCAAAAACCACCAAATAAGAAGTAAATTCATTAATCCGTAATTTGTTCCATATTAGGGCATATTCAGCCGTTTAATTGGTCTGGTGCAGGCCTTATATCTCATGAAACTTCATCACATTGTTGGTTGTCCCAGTTGACTGGTGCAACCCAAAATACACTCAGCACAGCCTCTGCAAAGCAGATATAAGATGCAAGGATGTCATTGTATTTCTTTGATCTTATCCTTTACATTTTCTATGTTAACGAGGAAATATAATCCAGTCAATCAGAGGCTGAAAATTTGGGCATCACAAGGATAAATCCAATCTCATTGTCATTAGTTGTTAAAAAGAAGAACCTCTAAAAATGCATATGTGCATGTAGTGGGAGCCGTCCTTAACCTGTACATTCTTATGCTTTCAGCTTGTCTGAAAATGTATGGATCAAAGCAGCAGCCTTGTTTTATCAATTCTTCGATAGCAAAGGCTCCCCCTCAGTGCAGATAACTGTGTATTTACGGTCTTTGACTTATGTGCTTCTGTTTTTCTTACTCTGGCTATAAAATGCGCCTCTCCATGTTTGCTCTGAATATCACTGAAGAGATAAATCCGAGAATCAGCTAGTTGTCAGTAATTTGAAAGCGTTAAGCAGACCTACTGTATGTCAGTTGTGGAAATGCACAGCTCTGCGTCTGGGTGTGTTTGTGTCATGCAGTGGTGGTTATGGGCTGGATAGAGCGGCACGGTTTGCCTTCACAGAGGACCAAGTACAGGAGCTTCCCTGTATACTTCCAGAACTACACGGAGGAGGAGGTGGAAGTGTGTCTGCTAGCTCCTATCTTTTCGGCCTTTAAGAGAAAGAAAAAACACTTTCTTTTCATCCTGACCGCCAGCGCGGGAGGAAGTGGTCGTGGCGCGTAGCAGAGGGCCGCCTCAGCAGAACAACAAGAGTCTCTCTGTCTCCTAAACCAGGCGCCATTCATTAGGCCGGCTGAGGAGATGCGAGCTGCAGATCACACAAGCTATCAAGGGACTGAGGCTGGGCTCTTCCCTCCCACCCCACAGCAGCGCCAAACACTGGGCCTCTCTTCAAACTCTGTTTGTTTAACATAGAGCCCCTAACCTTAGAAACCTGCTCTTTCTCCTAGGGGGGGCTGGGTGCCCCTGGTCCTAATGGAGTTCCTGGACTCATTGTGAGTATAAGCATGGCATGGGATCCGTCGCTCCCTTCCCGCCCTGTGCCAGACGCTGCGCGCTCACTGCACACTCACTGCACACTCACTGCACACTCTCTGCACACTCTCTGCACACTCACTGCACACTCTTTGCACACTCTTTGCACACTCACTGCACACTCACTGCACACTCTCTGCATACTCACTGCACACTCACTGCACACTCACTGCACACTCACTGCACACTCACTGCATGCTCACCTTCGCTTACAAACACCTGGCAGTGAAGTTTTTCTCTCCACTTCACAGCTGGATACAAACACTTTAGACAAATAAATGTTCCAACTTCACTTATTCCTCCTTAAGATGAAAACTAGGATGGTGTCATTTGAAGGATGAATTTACATTTTCTTTACCTCTGTTGTGAGTCTTTCCGCAGACAGTCCACAGTATTAGCGGTAGCTGCGAGGGAGCAAAAATGTGGACTGTCTGGCAGAGAGCTCAGAGGGAGCAAAAACATGGATAGACCATGTGGGTCCCCGAGGATGCAGGGTGGGAAACACTGGTTTAGGTGCATGCTACTAAACTGAAGCGTTAAACGGATAGAAGCCATATTCTCCGAGGCTAATGAGGGACCCAGAGCGTTTTAAATTCTTAAAATAAGCTTTCGAAGAGCTTGGAGAGCATTTACGAACCAGCACCAAGCCACATAATACATGTAGATTATATACTCCCAAGTCTGCATTCCATCCTACACTATTCTAAGATGAGTTAATGCCAGTAATTGTGATGTTAGAGACCATCTGATTACAGCTGTTAAAAGTGGCGCTCTCCTCCGCTGCAGAATCTGCATCTAATTGGAGGCAGAAAGAGTAAACGTTTTTTTTTTTTTTGTATACAGGAAGAAGGAGGCTTACATTTATACATTTATAAATATCCAGGAGAGAGATACAGTGTTTGCTCTTTGGGAATGCTCTGAAATTTGAAGAGTCTTTCTCCATTCAATGATATTCGTTCTTCTACCGGTGGAAATATATTAGTGATTCATGCGAAAATAGATCCATTTGTGTTTCTGAGACCATTTAGATTATAATAAGTAAGGAAATAGGCTCTCTCAAGTTTTCTTCCATGTACATCATATATTGTGTTCAATCAGGCTGGATTTTTGTGGTTTTATGTGTTAAATTGAGGATGTTAAAATATATTTGTTTATGGTCCTGCAATTAAAATCATAAAGACATAATAATAAAGTGTGTTTATGTGTTACAGAGGGTGGGTGAGCATCTGCTGTATGATGCACTGGCACCCTGTCAGGGTCGCCCTGCCTTATACAGCACGGTGGCTCGGTTGCTCATAATGTGTGACTAAGTGTGAGCTTATCACACGCTGGCACCCTGTCAGGGTCTCCCTGCGTCAGTCTGCAGCTCATCATGACCCTACGGTGTAGCGGTGCAAGAATTAATCGAGCTGACTAAATTCGATTATCAAGTTAGTTGCCAGCTAATTTAATAGTTGATTAGTGTGTTTCTCGCCCTCGAAATTAACTAAAGTAAGACGGTAGCTTCAAAAATCAATGTCACTAACATGGACATTGTCAAATAGACACCCTACCTCTCCTGGAAGTTCCAGAAGTCTCGCCTATATTGATAGCAGCTCCCTAACTCCCATAAATGAAATGAAATATCCCAGAAATGATTGTTATTATTTTAACAGCAAGTGCGCGCATATGCGAGAGAGAGAGAGAGACAGACAGAGAGACAGAGAGAGAGTGACAGGCATAGCGACGGAGTGAGAGAGTTCTGCATTGCATTAGCCTATACTGTTATACTGATGTCAGGTATACGGCATACACTCATACAAAGCACAAGTGTTGAGTGTATATGTGTGTTTCTGTGGTGTGGATTGATTTTGATTGATGTTTCTGTAACTTTGCTATAGTTTTTGGATTATTTAACTGCTGTTCTTTTGCTTATGCTTGGTTTTAAATTTTAACAGGACAAATGGATGTTGGATTTTGTTTTCTATTAACAGGAACGTTCATTTTTGAATAAAGTATTCAACTTTATTATCTTCATTGTAATCAAATGCATGAAACAACCTCAAGCTAGATTTGAAAGCTGATTGCTGATATCAAAATAGTTGTTTCTTGCAGTCCTGCTGAAGTGGATAATCACTTATAGAAGATGGGTGGATCAGGACATACATTAAGATGCATAAACATTGATATTAGCTCTCCAGTGCATTTTATGAATGACTGGATCTACCTGCTAGTGTGCTGAATGTTATGGTGTGTGTTCATTTGAAATCAATGACACTGTAGGGTTAAACAGAGTATAGGAAAGTACAATTCTACACTTAACCTAAAAAATTCCCTCTGGGCAGACAGTAATGGATCATAATATAACTGCTGCTTGTTAAGAGACATCAAGAGAGGCTTGAAAATTTCCAGTAGGACACAGATAAAATACGGAACTTGATGTTATGGAATGAGAAGCTGCATCAAAAAGCAATAAGGTCAATACAAATGAGGAACACAGGGTGGAACGCAGGGTGGAACGCAGGGACGAACGCAGGGAGAAACGCAGGCTGGAACACAGGGCACGCTGCTGTCCAGCAAGGCAGTGCACTTAGGAATGCTTTCAGTCTGAAGGCTCCTCTTATTCGGACGTGTCAAGGGCACTCGTTATCTCAGCATGTTTGCCCAAGAGCCGTAGCCTGCCCTTTCATCTCACCGCTGGCAGACTGAGAGAGAGAGAGAGAGAGAGAGGAGAGGACAGTCATGACTGCCATCCCTGGGTTACCTTTGTCCATGCTGAGCAGGTATTTTCTCACTCTCAAGGTTATGTGAGGTAGATTATCTCCATCTTCCAAAACCATTCAAAACATTCATCTCCATCCTTACCTACAATGCATACATGTGGGTGTCAGAGTACTTTGCGTGTTTAGGTGGATGGGGGGTTCAGGCCAGATTTGGTCCCTACCAATGCTGAAACCCAACCTATGCCCTTGGACACCTGCAATGCTTTGTGGGCTGCCAGCACACCTGGGTGGACATCATGTGCTTTCAGTTGATCGCAGTTGCCTCCCTCCTGCCTGCTCTATCAGTAATGGCCCAGTCTATACCACAGCTACACTATACCAGTGGCTTATATTGCTTAATCTGCGGCAGTTTTGCTTGGGGTCAGATATGTCACATTTCCTGCTTTGTCCAAGCCTTTTGTACACAGTTTACAGATGGTGCCCTGTGAGATGGATTATTCGTTCTTTGGAATAACTGGAGTAGTTTTTACTCTGGTGCATGTAGTGCATGTTTTTGGAAGTGTGGTGAATGCAGCTCTCAGAGTTATCAGACATACACAAGGTAGGCTTATGTATGGCTTATGTATGTTTATGCCAGTGTAATGTGCTATTGGCAGTATGTTAACATCTGTCTGTTACCAGTGCGGGTCAAGATGGGCATAATGCAAGCAGTGAGTCCAATAGAGACTCAGGGTCTTTAATTAGATGCAGCCCCCTGCTGCTATTCTTTCCTCTCCAAATATTTATGCAGATATAAGCAGGGCCTCTAGTGTATGAAATGAAGACAGGGCAGCTGTCCGGCTGTGATTACATGCAGGATGTTTACTGGTTAATGCAGCAATGTGTGTGTGTCAGGGGGTATCTTTTGAACTTTCATTCAGAAGTCTTTCCTGATTTATTTTTATGAAAAAGCTTAGGATTTACACAATATAAGTACTATTGTGTCTACGCATTGCTCCCCTGGGTGATTTCTGTAGCAAAGTCATTCAGACACTCACTCTCCTGAAGTAAACAAGCTGTAAGCTGTCTTTTCAGGCTTTATTCTCCAGAAATGTGAACAACTGAGGAACAGAAGAGGAAAGTTCAGGTTCGGAAAGTACAAATCCAGGCCAGATTTTGTTTCAACCAACCTGTTGCCTACTCTGTGACTGTTGCTCTGCATGCACAATTGTTTGGTTGAAGCAAAATCATGGTCTGGATTTGTACTAAGTGGACCTGACCCTTCCACGTATACTGAATAAGAATGAAGTAACTCCAGGAGGAGATGTAAACTGGTTTTGTCATCAATAATGAGGATTTTGTGTGTATTGTTTTAATCCCAAGACTGTCAGAGGGATCCGTGATTTTGAATCTATGGCCATCGATTAGCTGCGTGGTGCTTTACTGAAGGATACAGACTCTCCGCCGACTTACAACCTGTGCGACTTACAAGGACTCAGACCTACAACTGATGTTTTCCTTTTAATTAAGTAAATGTATGTGAAAATAGACTTGGGCCAGCCATACTGCACAAGTACCGTAGTTATTGCATGAAATCCATCCCAGCCTCACACCTCCCTGTCTCATTCTCACACCGAAAAGTCAAGTGATATAGTGCTGCTCTGATGTAGACCCATTTCGACGTACGACAAACCGGCACAACTTTCTACTCTGAGGCAAAAAGCTGCAGATCCACTTTCGTTGTGCCTAAAGTCGAGATGCGGAACTGGCCGGTTCCCCGACGTGCTGGCGTACCATGTGACATGGCTCTTTGTGTCTCTTCTGCTGGTAGGGTGACATGGGGCCCGCAGGAGAAATGGGTGAACCAGGACCTCAAGGACTCAAGGTGATTATCACAGTATTCCGGAGGAAATGGCAGCTCATTTAGGCAGGAGTCATACCAGCAGAAAGTTCCACCTCGCCGCGCTCCCGGTGTCCCCTACCTTTGCCGCTGCCCCCCGAGGAAACGCACATGTGTTATATAACAGGAATAATAAGGCAGTGTGCGCTTGGGACAGTTTTTTTCCCCTCATAGCACAAGGAATGTCTCTCAAGACGGCTCAGGATGAAATCTGAATCAGGTTGCCGTAATTTAAAATAGAATCCTGTTACTCTCGTGTGAAGCTACATAAGCCTCCTATTGGCTGGAGCCATTTTTTTTTTGCTCATTTATTAACTGATTTGATGGGTATCTCTGGTGGTAATGTAATATGTGTTACGGGTATACCGAATGAACATCCAGAATTCCCAGGCAAAGGGATTGGAGCGTTGCAGGTCGGTATAGTGTATGCACACCTTGATCTTAATGTAGTCTGGCTTGTTCACAGGGAGTGCCCGGAAATCCAGGAGAACCCGGACTGAAAGGTGATAAGGTGATCTGAATGCTCCCTTATTGGCCTGCACGTATGAAGCATGTGATCTGAATGCTCCCTTATTGGCCTGCACGTATGAAGCATGTGATCTGAATGCTCCCTTATTGGCCTGCACGTAT
>JABFEA020000119.1:16498688-16518438 GCA_019775915.2 Cyphomyrus plagiostoma | reverse complement strand
CCCCCCCCCCCCCCCCCCCCCCCCCCCCCCCCCCCCCCCCCCCCCCCCCCCCCCGCCCCCCCCCCCCCGACGCGGGCCCAAAAATTTTAAAATGGAGTAACCATTGTCAATTAGAAGAGGATCATTCGGCGGCAGTGAATCTGTCCTTCAAAGCTGAGATACCCCACTAGTAGCTAATAGAGACGCCCACTCAAGGTGTAACCCCAAGATCGAAAAGGTCTGGGCTTACCTTGGCTTCCCTGTGCTCTGCCCTGCGAGAAAACCATGACTAGTCAACCTAGAGTCCCTCGCCCGTCACCACGATGCTTTTGTTATGAGCCATGTTTGACAGCTGCCTGTGACCAAGTCCTAGGATTCCGCGACTTCTCCAACCCCAGCTCAGCTGTCCCAGTATGGGAGTAAAGAGTTCACCCAGGACAGAGACAGAGAGAGAGGGAGGGAGGGAGAGAGAATGAGAGAGAGAGAGAGCGAAGGAGAGTGAGAAAAAGACTGTAAAAACACCATTAGCCAGCTGAGTTGGATTGTGAAATAAAATGAATAAAGGCTGACCAATGCCAACATGATGTCAAGGGCTTAACTGTTGGTTCTACTAATTGTCCAGAGCTACATTAAAAACCACACCATCACTCAAACAAAAGAGCAGAGTGAGGAGCCTCTGCCAGTCTGGAAGAGCAATCGCAAACTTAAGGTTTCCCGTGAGAGACGGCAACAGAAAATCGGCTGTGACCACAGCACTGCACAGAGGTAGATAACTGGACTTTCCCAGCCCCGAGACTGTAATCTGCCCCGGCTTCCAGACCAGCCGCTGGGCACCCCCCCTACCCCCACCGGACCCGGGGAATCGCGGCCCCGTTTTGGCCCCCCCCCCCCCCCCCCGGCCTCTGCACGCCCCGTGCCTGTCTCTCCATTTCTGCTTTAGCCGCGCGGTAAGCTGACATCGCGGTTGTGACAGGAAATGCCTGGTGGCCTGAGTGGGCTCCAGCTGAGGATGTACCCGAGCCGCTGGCACCGTGACCAACGGCCCTTCAGCTCCAGGACCTTAACTGTGATGCCTGCTCTCCTGGAGCTGAACCTCTCGGACAGAAAGAGTCTCCCTTCTGCTGAGACACAGGCCTTATAACATGCTCATTTTTCCTTCTTTTTTGCAGGGGCCACCTGGATCCCGGGGGCCAGTTGGCAGTCGGGGGCCCAAAGGCAGACGGGTAAGATCAACTAGAGCAGTTTGTTGTTTTGTTGTATCTTGTGTCCAGTGGACGGAATTGTCAGTAAGCTGACTATCAGCAGCACCCAGGTCTCAGTGAGGCTGAAAGGAGGGAGGCACAGATGTAAGCCGGTGTGACTCTGCCTCTTTGTGGTTTCGCCCACCACTAGAGGCCGCCACTAGAGGCATAAGGCGCCTGGTGTTAAAGAATGGGAGACATTACAGGAGTAAATGTAGCTGGGTCCTACGGTACATACCATCCCATACAGCAGTGGGAGGGAGACGCTGCACTGGTACAGCACTGGGATTGCTGCTAAAGAACACAGCAGCAGAGCAAGTATTAGTGACACTTCAACTGCGCAAAGGACATTTTCATAACGGAGGTGAAACCAATTTAACAAACGTTTTTAATAAACAATTAGGTGTTTTAATAGAGTTTCTTGTAGAATAGATCACCATTTTATTTTCTGAACTTCACACTGATTTTAGCATGTCTCTGCTGAAGGAAAATATTGAACAGCATTGGGCAAAGCCAGCGATTATTGGGCTGCCCGTTATGTGAATGAAGTCATTGTGTGTTAACTGGAAACAAATACTTATAGAGCATGTTACCAGCACCTTTTATGAAGAATGGAACCTTTTTCCACTGCGGAATGTCAAGCCACATTATAATTCTGGAAGAGATTCAGGCACATTAAACAGGGTTTTTCTTCCTGTCAGAAGTGCATTAATGAAATCGTTAATGATTCGCATAAGGTTTAAGATGGCCGTGCTCTTCTCCAACGGGCAGTGTGCTTTTATAGAGCCGCTGATGACATTCGTGGGCAAATGTTGCTTTTCTGTTTCGTGTTAAACTGGCAGTTGGCGGCACTATATGTATATTTCTGATTTTGATAGTGCTGAGAAGTGAAGCTGTGATGTTTATATGGAACAAGACAGGCCTTTTGTCAAGGGCCTGGCCGGTCTCCGCCAGCCTGACTACTGCAGAAGCAGAGTGGCTTTCTGGCTCAGGCAGCATGCGGTGCGGAGCTGGAGATGTTCTGAGCCGTTCTCCCTTTGGCCCTGGGACAGTTTTCCTTTGTTTGCTTCGTTTCAATGCGCCGGATTTCTGGCGCGTGTCCCTGAGAGTGACAGTCACTGAATGTGTGGAATTTGAAATGATGCTGTGGGGAGCTGGGACTTAGGCCGTCCTGCCGATCTGCAGACCCGGCAACCCCATTGCAGTCTGGCGCTGCGAGTTTACGGCACAGCGGTTTACCGTATCAGTCACCAGGGAAAGCCGCGTGACAGTACTCTGGTGATTAATTGCTTAACGGATATTAGCGGTTGCACAGAAGACAGTGTGAGGGCTTCTTGTCTTCTTATGGTCGATTGATTCACAGATTTTTCCATCTGCCAGGTAGGATGGAGTAATACAAGGCTTAAGAAGGAAGAAATCAGACACCATGTTCTCTTCACATGACAGAAATGTAAAATCACTGTATTTCCAATTAATTATAATTGAAGGCATTTCCTCACACAATAAATCTGACTTACGTGCAGCATTCCAGCCGCACACATGCAGACAGGCGCAAAGAGGCCATCTGAGTTTAGGGGAAATGTCCCTGCAAGGCCGTAAACTCCGTCTCTGGTCAGATGGGCAGCCGCCGCTGCGGTTTCCCCACATGAGGCGGGGAGAGCGGAGGCTGGTGTGCTGTGTGCTGTTAGCACCTTTCTCTCCTCTCCGTCCAAAAACAACAGCCATAATTCCCTATTCATTTCCCACGAGCGTCGTTGCGTTCCGGCCTCGGCCTTCTTCATCTCCCCGCTCCTCTTGTTCCTGAAGCCAGCTCCATTCCGCTGAGGCCCGCGCCTCCCAACCACAGAGGTGTAGCAGATGCACTCAAGGCGCTATTTCCCTCGGTTACCATCGATTTACCACGGCGTTTCAGGATTAGAAACACTGTGCTCAGCTGGGACTTGTTTGGCTCCTGAAACACCGTTGCGCTGCACGGCTTGAAGTCTTTATGTAAGTGTAATGGGGAGATTTTCATGGTTTCATCATGGAAACATGTACCGAACACGAAATCATCGCAGAAAGACCGGGAAGGGGGGCAAACCGCTGCTGCAATAAACCACGATAGTGACCACCACAGCACGTCCAAACAACGCTCAGTAACTAAGGAACTTACGTGCTTACGACTTACCACAAACTTAAAGCCAATTAATTCCACATTTGCTTCCATCATATCCAGCGCCCTTTGGTTTAATACCCGTCTGTGTGATTTTTGGTGGTTTGGGAAATCGTCCTTAAACCGTCAATGCTCATGTGTGGGGTTGTGTGCCAGGGGGCAGACCAACACAGGACCCCCAAGAAAGGTGTCAAGGAATTGCTCAGCAAACAGCAACAGAAACACACACGCACAAGGCCAGTGGAACACACTGACAGTGGAACTGCCGGTGGAACACACTGACAGAGTTATTGGGAAGACTTTGCACTACAGGCTGTTTGTCACAAAGAATAAACAATTAGTTTACATGACTGTGCAGTTATTTCCTTGTTGGGCCCTGACAGTGGAAATACTCTGACATTTTGCTGCTGTAGCATTTATGATTTTTTAATAGAAATATACGATTGTTTCACCAATGCAACTCGCTCTGCACACACAGTGTAATAACAGACACATTGTTCGAGTCCACAGTGTACATCTCCCTTGTAAAATTGAGGAGGATATCACTGGTTTGCCTGTGGGTAGACTGGGATATGATCCTCGGGATCTTACTGGGATATGAGGAAGGCTGTTGGGAGGTTTTAGACATCGATCAGGTTCTCAGTTCGCATGGCCAGGGGAGGGCTGTCTCTCTGCCCCCCCCGAGGGTCAAAGTCATGGCCATTTGTCAGCATTAGCCCCTTAGATGACCTGCTGCTGGAACGGAGGCCAGTAATGTTCTCTTAGGGGTTTGACCAAAGCAGCAGCGCCTCGTTGGAAACATTTCAGGCTCATTGGAGATGGTCATTAACTCTTTATATTAAATACACCGTTTGTCCTTGTAGTTGAAGTGAAATTTCCAAAGTTATTAACAATAAAATAACATAAATTACACAATCAGTGGTAGTATATTTAGTATATAGCAAAATTTAATTAGTCCATAATAATAAATGTAGCAATAATAATCCTGAAAACAGCTGTGACCTACACAGTCATACAAAGTGGTACAGTGAGACTGATCAGTGTGAATCTATGTGTATCAGGCAATGATTCATTTTATCAGAGAAGATGCTAGAATCATGAATCATTAGCAATAATCCTGTGAAATCTACTTCTGCTTGCTGTGTTTGGCGGCTGTTTTTAGCTTTTAGTTCGCCACTGTGATCTGTTATGTATTCATAAGGTCTGCACATGTTATAATTTGATTGGAATCGTATTTCCCCCCGCCCCCCCACCCCACCCCATCACATTCTTTTCTAATTGTTTCTCCACCACTGTGTGAAACAACCTACTATTAAGGTGTCCTTCTTGGCGTTGTGTAAACAGAGCTAAAATTCAGCAGCTGATTTTCCTTTTCAACCTGCTCCTTTGTCTCATTTTTTCGTAAGAAAAGCTGCACCATTTTCATTGGCCGTTAAGTTCTACCAGGGAGTCAGTGAAGAACTGTTTGTTTTTCCCAATAAGACGCTTCATGTTATCTGTCTCTTATGCGTAATCACTCCATCCCGGCTGTAGTTTAGTGTATGTCTGTCTGTGGTTTATGATGCACAGTCATGCAAAAATACCCCAAACATCACCACTGCCTAGCTTCCCTCTGCCAAGAGGGACAGTAAATGGTGGATGGATCTCAGCCCCAGTCAGACTGGGTCTTGTCCATTACTGGAGATGTTACCACATGCTTATCACTACTGATACTATTAACCCCTCTGGATCACTCACATGTCAAACGCAAAAAAAATGTGCAGCCATTCTTCTGAAGCATGTGTAAGCGACAGTGAGAGAGATATACTGGACTCTGGCATTGCATTGTTGTGGGACAGAAATGACCCGGAACCCAGACTCTGCAACTGTGCCTCGCTCTGTCTGGCTGCACAAGAGTGCCCCCTGCTGTTCACACCCACCCTGCTGTCTCTTCCAGGGTGCCAGAGGGCCTGACGGTCTGCCGGGCGAGCAGGGGTCAGCAGGCGCAAAGGTAAATGTCACCGTGAGTTCAAAGGTCATGCTCGATCAACATGTAGTAACTGCCTTGGTACTTAGGGGACCAGACTGTCCCGGCCAGTGCTGCGAGCATACAAAGTGGGGGGTATGTTAGGAAAATGCAGGCCTGCGGACAGACATGCTTCATGCAAAGTGGAGGGTATGTTAGGAAATTGCAGGCCTGCGGACAGACATGCTTTATGCAAAGTGGGGGTATGTTAGGAAAATGCAGGCCTGCGGACAGACATGCTTCATGCAAAGTGGGGGGTATGTTAGGAAAATGCAGGCCTGCGGACAGACATGCTTCATGCATAGTTGGGGGTATGTTAGGAAAATGCAGGCCTGCGGACAGACATGCATCATGCAAAGTGGGGGGTATGTTAGGAAAATGCAGGCCTGCGGACAGACATGCTTTATGCAAAGTGGGGGTATGTTATGAAAATGCAGGTCTGCGGACAGACATGCTTCATGCATAGTGGGGGGTATGTTAGGAAAATGCAGGCCTGCGGACAGACATGCTTTATGCAAAATGGGGGGTATGTTAGGAAAATGCAGGCCTGCGGACAGACATGCTTCATGCAAAGTGGGGGGTATGTTAGCAAAATGCAGGCCTGCGGACAGACATGCTTCATGCAAAGTGGGGGGTATGTTAGGAAAATGCAGGCCTGCATACACACATGCTTCATGTGGGGAAATTTCACCTAATACAGCTGGTATAATATATCATACTGCACTTAAGTGTTTGCTGCTCTGAATAGGGTCCTGAAGGTCCACCAGGAAAAGCAGGCTTTCCAGGACAGCAGGTATTCCCCTCCTTTGTTATTGTATACATTTTTATTATCGTTACTTACATGATTCTTAGTTATTTAATGGTACTTAATTCATCATGTTTACAATTCATTGGGTCATTGTTTTAAGTCGCCAGTGGTGTTTAAATGACAGCTTCAATCTACCTCACATCAGTTGTTGTAACAAACATCCCTTAAGGTGTATTATTGAATAAAATGAGCTGTATAATTATATGCTTTGATTACGCCTGGTGTATTTTTTGGCTTGCTGCCATAACAGTTCCCTTCTTTGTACATTCCAGGGGAAGATTGGGGAACCAGGTGAAACTGGGCCGCAAGGATTTCCAGTGAGTCTGTTTTCTTTGTGTGTTTATTTTCTGACTGATAATGGGGTCACCTCACCATGAAATGGCACCTGGGTATATGTAGACTGACTTGGGCACCTGGGTATATGTAGACTGACTTGAGCACCTGGGTATATGTAGACTGACGTGAGCACCTGGGTTTATGTAGACTGACTTGAGGACCTGGGTATACGTAGACTGACTTGAACACCTGGGTGTATGTAGACTGAATTAGGAACCTGGGTATATGTAGACTGACTTGTACTTTTGTGTCATTTCAGGGCATTCATGGGCCATCCGGACCCCCAGGGATGAAAGGAATAGCAGGCAAACCGGCAAGTTTCCCTTTTTTTCCGGAGGATTCAGTACATCGCTGATCTGCTCTGCTATAGCTTTAAGAGATGCGTACACTTCCTCCTCTAAATCCCTCAAAAGACTGACAGGAAAAACAAATTTGCATTTGATTGCATCCTTTTTTCCTTCACTTTTGAACAGTTTTCCTGTCAGATGGCAGCCAAATCTTTAAACAGAGCTATGTTAATAATCATTGAGTTGAAACATAATATAAATCATATTATATTATATATCATAATATATTTGCTGCCACCTGACACAGGAAAACCTTGTGCTTGTTTCCAGGAGAGCCTCTGAATATGTTACAATATTTTAAAAGTGTGAGGTGGTGGGGAATACTCTTGTTAAGGAAATGCAACCAAGAGTTTTCTTGGTCTCATGTATGAATGCCTTGTGCTTGTATCCTTGCCAAGGTATAGTTTTTTTTGAAGAGGGAACCAGGAAGATAACAGCTAATAACTATATCATGTGAAATTAATGAATGACCACAAAGATGTTACAGAAGTTAGTCACTGCCCATATGCTTCAAGATCATGTCTGTGCTCTGTTTGTTTACAACCGCACGGCGGGTCATGGAATAGAGAAGGAAAACAGGAAGTGATGTCACTGGGAGAGCTTCCAGGCATTGCATCGTGGCTGGGGGCAGAGTCATCTGTGCCACAGTCTGATCCCCAGATCACTGCTAGCATACACACTTGCTTCATACTGCTTCTTGTGAAACCAGCTTCTTGGAAAGGCTGAACGTGATTTGCATCTTATCTGTTCATTTTCCCCTTGTTCTTTGTTAAAGGGACCCACAGGGCCACCGGGGACTGTTGGACCCCTGGGAGAGATCGGCCCCAAGGTGAGCAATGCTGCATGGATTATCAATATGGTCACCCTTCCATAGCAACAGCTCTCAGTATAAAACTGCACAATGTTGCGACCTCATACATGACCTAACGCTGTGTACACAAGCGACGTGTGATGATTCCCTCCTTACCGGCCCTGGCAGAGCCCTTCCCTAAAGACCACTGCAGCTCTCACAAAGGCTACTTGTGTCCAGGAGTAACGGGATCCCTCTGCAGCCACTTGATCCCATGCCAGGTGGACATCTGGGCCGCTGTCAGCCAATGAATCATTAACGGGTCCCTGATAAAAATAATGTGCGTAATTAACGTATAAGAAGAGGCAGAAACAGTCAGCTGGATAGAATCATGCCAACAGGAACAAGCCTCTCCTCTAAGCTGGTGCTGCTTGATCTCTAAGATCTCATGCCATTCTGGACAGCTTGAGCTAATACTCATGTTTGATCTCACTTTTGAGTCCCGCTTATGCTGATGAGGGAGAATGCAAACATGGACTCTCATGAAAGGCGAGACGTCTTCAGTTCTCTGATGACTGTGTTATCCTTCCTTACAGGGTCCCCCAGGCAAAGTGGGTGAGCTGGGCCTGGCAGGGGAACCAGGCGAGAAGGTAACACACCTGTCTCTGACAAGGGGCACTGTGTTCACATCGTCAAAAGTTACGCGCTTTGCTAATCATGCAATTCTGCCTCTATGATTTTCACAGTGGGAAAGTCAACGGCTAATGCATATTGGAATTTCACCCTACTTTTGTTTCCTTGTTCTTTTCAAACATTACTTGGATCACTCATTTGACGGAGGTGCCATTTAAATGAAGGCTGGCGTTTTGAGTTATACAGGCCAGCTACACCAAGTTAGAATCTTCTAGAAGTATAACTGTACCCATCACATTCAGGTGCTAGTAATTATACTGTAATTTCGGAACCTTTACCCTTTTTGTGTACTTAAGCCTTATGGCACAAAACAGACTGAGTCTCAATAGAGACTCCAACAGTAGAGTGATTTTTGGTTATTAACCCACCGAATTTATTCTATTTAGAATGACGTGATCAGTGGTTGACACACCACAGTGAAATGTGTCCTCTGCATTTAACCAACATGTGACATAGCAGGGGACAGCTAATTCAGCACCCGGGGAGCAGTGCTTGGGGGCGGTGCCTTGCTCAGGGTACCTGGTTAGGGATTCGGACCCAACAACATTTTTCAATTACAAGTGTGCTTCGGTAACCGTAAGCCTACCACTGCCCACAATGTAGATCCTGGCTCCAATAAAAGACAGGAATTGTCTTTCTACACTGATACAGAGAACAAACTATTAACTGCTGGCTGATAAAGGACTCTCTCCCCACTGTGGGCAATAAATGGCCGAATCAGCGTTTATCACTCCTGAGGATGGACAGTACTCTTAAAGTGTGTACACTGAGACATATTAAAGCTTCTTCATTTCTGTTGTCTGTGCCTTGTGTGCATCAGGGTGCACTGGGGTCTCCGGGGAACATCGGAGAGCAGGGCTTGATTGGACAGAGGGTAGGTGTTTCTCACTCATGCTGTTTTTAATGTTGATGTGATGATTAAACTAGAGTTTGCATCATTTTTTTCGAGCTTGCTGTGGCTTCTGGTCTGGTAGTGATCAAGCAAGGAAGAGTGTAAGAAAACAAAAATCTCTTCTAACAGGGGGAACCAGGCTTTGAAGGAGGAGCCGGTGCTGCTGGGCCGGATGGAACCAAGGTGCGAGCAAAGGAGCTGTGATTTTACCCCAGTGTTGATTATTCATTACTCTGCGACTTTTCCCTCTGTGATGATGCTTTACTTCTAATGTAGTGGTTTGTAGCTGCCAGTTGATGAGTAATGATACCCTTTTAATGGTGAGAATTCAGTCCCTCTTCTAAAGCTGCTCTTTAGCCCTTTTATACCTTGGTGGAGAAAAATCCAAACCAGGATTTTGTTTCAACCAACCAGTTGAGGATAAAGAGTCACAGTCATTTAGTACTCAACTGGTTGGTTGAATTTTTGCTTGCTGGACCTGAAATCTCCCTCTCTGCTTAGCAGTGCTTATTCCCCATGTTACCCAAGTCCCCCACTGCCCAGGGTACAGTGCTGCTTCCATTACAGCGCCTTCAATTAGAGTGACTTGTAATGTCACTTGAACCTGAGCATCAATCCAAGGTGTCACCCGGAGGCTTTGCCTGGGCGAGCATGATGTTGTATCATAAAATCCATCACATGCAGCACAGCACTGCGTTTTTACCCCCCAATATGCATTTTTACATTTTCGGTGCCTTGGTTCATTGACCTTTATCTTTGCACCTTATTCCCTGGCTCATAGATCTCATTCTTTTGATATATATTGCAATATATATTGTTGTACAGAAAAGGATTTTACTGTGTTCTCCTTAAATATTAATATAACTTAATAGGTTATTAGTTGGAAAGATCATATCATAGTGTAAGAAATGTCCCTCCTGGAATCAATGATCTAATTATTTATATATATAGTCTTTTTTATATAAGATATAACCTAAATTTTATGAACTTTTTTATTTAAATAGATATTCAAACTATATTGATGCATTAGATAATTAAGAAGTCTGCGAATGGCTGGCCCCTCGTCCAGGGTTGTTCCCTGCCTCGTGCCCATTGCTTCCGGGATAGGCTCCGGACCCCCCACAACCCAGTAGGATAAGCGGGTTGGAAAATGGATGGATGGATAATTAAGAAGTTCTACTTCCTTTATTTTAAGTCAGCATTAAATAAACTCATGTATTAGACCCCATCATGTGATGTATTGCTCAGGGGATTTGGACCCTGTGTCTGTGACCGGGAAGTCGCCGGTCCAAATCCCACAGCCGACAGGGTGACGTCACCATTGGAGCAGAACCCTTAACCCCAATAGCTGCAGGGATCTGCTGACCCTGTTTCTCAAATGTATGTCACTTTGCATCAAAGCATCTGCAAAATAAATCAAATGTAATGTTGATGTTTTTGTTGACATAGAATAAGCAAAGTTTATACCAGTTTATACAATGGTCCATCTGCTCCATTGCCCTGTAGCTTTTACATACATAGATTGAAAGGCAGCTTATATTTCATTTTTACTACGTAGGAAATTTATCTGAAACTAGCAGCAATTTAAATAAAAAAGTTAAAAAAGCCTTTTGCGTTTTTACATTTCCGGTGCCTTGGTTCATTGACCTTTATCTTTGCGCCGATTCCCTCGTTCATAGATCTAATTCTTTTAATATATATTCCAAATAGATGAAAAGTAGCCTAAACAGTCATTTTTAAACAGCATTTTCAAATGGAGATTCATACATTATTTATCAGTACTGTTAGAGTATATTGCTGTGTTTATCTTTAGATATGATAAATTATATCAGTAGTTACAGATGAAGTGGCATTGTATTCAATATATGACTTTATTTAATGCTGAATTAAATTGTGTTTTATTAGAAATAGTTTTTAAATAGTAAAATAACCGTAAAAGTGGTACCAGAAAGTTTTCAGTAAGGGAGACCAGAGACGCTCCCTAAATGGGGGAAATTACTAAGTTACCCTCCTGCATAGCTTAGATTCCCCAAACATCACTAATGACCACTAACTAGTATAACTTCACTTTGAAAAGATTTTTTTTTCATTGGATCATTTTTTACGGAGCCCCTAAAGGGACATAGGTGATTAAAAAAAATAATTTACAGAATATGGTGCCTTTAGGGGCTCCGTAATTTTTCTGTAATGTATAAAAAATGAAATTGAAAAATTGGAAGCAATGTCCCTGGTCTCCCTTAGTCCTGTTTGGTGCTTCATGCTTAGCCTGCTTGCCTGGGTTTCATTATGTGATCTCATGAACGCGGTTGTGTCATCAGGGTGAGAAAGGTGACATGGGCCCTGAGGGTGACAAAGGAGAGAAGGGTATCATCGGGCTGCCAGGAAAGGAAGGACAGCCTGGAGACCCCGGGCTCACTGGTGTCAGGGTCAGTCTCATACCCGCAGTATCGATTGCAATATCTGCTGATGAATAATAAGTGTCCATAATTGCATTGATCACCTGACAGATTTAATCACACAGACTGGTTTATAGCTGTAGCACATACACAGGGCTCCATCCATCCTTTGTCACCACTTATCTTAATCAGGGTGACAGGGGTCTGGACCCTATGAGTACAAGGCACTGTCCTATCACAGGGCACACACATACAAAATTCGGTAGCTCCAATTAACCTCAGCATGTTTTTGGACTGTGCATGTTTTTGAACCCCATGGTGGCACAGGGAGAACATGCAAATTCCACACACATGGAGCCATGGCAGAGATTTGAACCCATCTCTCAAAGATGAGGAAGCAACAGCACTAAGCACCATGCCACCCCCAGGGTTATGTGGTATAGCATTATGGATACAAATGCATTTTTTGATATCACAGCACAGACAGGAACATGCAGCAAGTTAAGGATAATGTCCTAGAGATCCTAAATGGTGATGTTGAAAATGCAGTAATGTCTGGCATCTGACTGAACCATAAAGTCATTGAGAAAGTATCAGATGACTTGGCTGTCACCAATGCAGTATCTAGCTTATTGGCGCGTGGCCTCAATTCCATGCACAGATATAAAAAGTAACAGATGGCCACATAATACTGTACTTTGTATTTTCAGGGCAGTACAGCTGATCTGTTTGTTGGCGTCAAATCTGATGAAACGTATATTCCATTTTCGGGGGTTAATATGGCGGCTGGAGCTGTCGTAACCCAGTTATGTCACTGCCCAGATAGATTCTGTAAGGAGTTTGCAGCTGCCATCTTCTCTCCACATGCTGTACCTGCAGTAGTGACGTTTTACTTTTGGTTAGGCCTTCAACACCAAGCTAAGACCAGGTTGTTATCTACAAGTCACCTGGAGAGTGGAGCTGAATTCCATAGCCAAGAAACAGTGAGGCATAGGAGGGGATAAAAACTAATATCAGGCAGTCCAAGGTCTTGTTATGTGGAAGAGGAGGAACCTGTAAGTCTTAAAGTCAGGGCCAAGCAAGTTAAGCAGGAGATAAATCAGGCTAGAGACTGAAAATCAAGCAGGGAACAATGAGCGAGGAATCTGGCAAGTATAAGGAACCACGGGATTTCATAGGAGACAGAGAACTTAAGAGAGGAGCTTCAGGGGTGTCTCCGGTCTTCCTTATAATCTTCTCTGACAGTGGCCTAGATTGTGTGTTTTGGGTTCCCCTTTTGTAGCTAGGTGAACTCTCAACAGATTCTGTCCCTGCAACTCATCTTTAAAATGTATTTCATTTATTGTCTAACATATATCTACCATTTATAATGAGGTACAGACAGTCCCTGACCTACGGACAGCTCACACTTATGAACACACTGCCATATTATAGCCTATTATATTAAAAATCCAGGTTAAATACAATGGTTCCTAATAATGAATGCACACACTACTTTGCCATGCTCATGAAAACATCTTTAGCAGCTCGTCGACTCAAGGTACAGTACAGTACCATATGTAGTTATTGTTATTATGATGTACTTTTCCAGTTTAGCTACAAATTCAATTTAAAGACAGTATTATGAATTGGATCTCGTTGATTATCTGGGGAAGGCCTGTAATCGCTGTCTTTGCTTTTAGGGCCCTGAAGGGAAACCAGGCAAAATTGGGGAGAGAGGCTTTCAAGGACGAAAGGTAGAGCGAGCGGCCCCAAACTCAGCACTTTCCTCATCTTATTTTAGAGTCATTACTTCACATTGTTAAATGTTTCATATGGACTGTTACTTGTGCTGCAGACGCCGCTGTAGGAACATTGCATTGCATCTGTTGGTTTCGACTTTGTGCTTTCCAGGGTGCCAAAGGTCATCAGGGTCACCTGGGAGAGACAGGGCCTATAGGAGAGCTGGGGCCAGCAGGCTTCATGGGGCCGAAGGGGTCGAGAGGAACGATCGGACCGGTGGTACTGTGGAAACGCATAAATCCATAAAAGCATTTTTTGTGTTCAGCTGGGGAATAAGTTGGGAACATTTATTTTGTTGAGATGTTGGATTTCATCATGTAAATAGTCAGCCTGACAATTTGTATGCCATCTTTGTTAATATAAAAATGAGACAATATTATGACGATTATTGAGTATGAACGATGCAAAATGCAAGTGCTTGGAAAATAAAACAGTCCTTAATCTCATTGAATTTTTTAGCATTGTCATTCATTTTAATTGATGGTGATCTGCCAACAGGGACCTCCCGGGCGCATGGGCCAGCAAGGGGAACCAGGCTTAGCAGGATATGATGTAAGAGCGGCACCCTTGCTGGATCTCCCTTACAGCATTGTTAGCTTAACCTTTAATCTGCCGCACTACACAGAAGAAGATTAACTTGCAATTTGAAACCTATCAGAGGACAAACATGAGCCCAGTATCGAGAGCCAGTATTGAGGGCAGAGGGTAGCACTGTTGCCTCACACCATTGGGACCTAGGCTTGACTCTCTACATTGGTTCTGTGTGTAGGCATGTTATCCACGTGGGGTTTTCTCTGGGTACTTCAGTTTCCCCCTGCAGTCCAAAAACATGTTAAAGTTAATTGGAGTTACCAATTAAATTTGCCCATATGTTTGTGAGTGTGCCCTGTGATGGGTTGGCGCCCCCTCGTGGGTTGTTCCCTGTCCTGCACCCGTAGGTTTGTAGGCTCCAGGTGACCCAAGTGGGTACAGAAAATGGATGGATTCTACCCCAGTGTCGAAGAGAAGTGAAAATGACTCTGATGTCTGACCATTAGTGATTCATAGGTGACAGCAGTGTTAATTTTTGTATGCTGTGTCACCATGTGCTGGCATGTGAATACTGTGTATTCTTTGTGTTCCTTCTCTCTCCAGGGCCACCAAGGACCCCAAGGCCCAATGGGGCCTCCTGGACCTAAAGGCGAAAAGGTAATTCTGCCTGCACTCCCTCAGTAAGCATGAATTTAGTTTGACATCCTCATGGTGATAGAGTGGAAGATAGAGTTTATCTGTCACCAGGAACTTTTCTACTGCACTAGGTACCGTTTTTTCGGTACTTCAAGGTGTTGGTTTTCCGGCAGCCGGAAACTGGTACCGGTGCCGAGTGACATCACAGCGCAAGGCAGGGATTTTGCGCTGAATTCTAAAAATGGCTGTAGTCTATTATAAGGCTGGGTAATGTGTGACATTAATTCCAACATCACATGTTATCCACATGCAATTCTCACATCAAAAGGACCACAACAGTCAGCTGGGTTGATGTCAGGCTTTCTCATACCTTCATATTGTACCTAAACTATAGTGCAAAGGGTTTCACTAAAAAGCTTTTTTACTTAGTCATAGGATACAAAACTTGGCAAGCATTGCAGTTTAAATGGTTGTTCCTTTTCAAGAATATCTATGTTTTAAAAATCAGTCTACGGTTTACCGCTGCTGCTTTTGTGTGAATTCTCCAAGCCAATCATAATCACTTTCGTCTTTGCTGTTTAAATCACTCCTCGACTGGTTGTGAGCTGTAGTATATTTCAGCAAATACTTTTTTATTTCTTGTCATGTCATTCAGATCTTTTTCTGGTTCTTCCGACCAGATCATGATTAAAGCTTGGGTCTCTTCATTTGTCCATGCAAACATCGTTATTATTTTTGTTAACTTTATCTGTTTTCTGAGTTTGTAACTCAGATTGCAGTTGCATTGTGTTTCAGAGGCAGGCTATTTGCATGACCAGTCAACAAAAGTTGCCCATAGACTTGAACCTTCTCCTTCTTCTACCACTTAAGCCAAAGATCTGCAGCCTTCAGAGAATTATAAATGCAGGGAGGCTGGAGGGTGAATTTGAACATTCTCTTTTTGAAAGACTCATGCATTTTCCTATACATATTAATAAAGAATGATCTGACCAAAATCAGTTCAATATTCTTGGAACAGATACACAAATAAAAAAATAAAGCTACACAGTCCTTATAAAATGTGCGTGAGTTCCTCTTTTCATTTTATCCTACAAAAGAAAAGTAAGTCTTGAAAAAGGCAATGGAGTTTGGACCAAGGGGTGTGGGACAGCTCAGTAAAAAAATATATCAACCAACCGAATTATATGAATGATTTTGCAGTTTCTAATGAATTATTCTTGGTGTTAGGCCTTTTGAAACATAAAAAAAATAACATTCAAATAGAAAACATCTGTTATCTAACTCAGCGTTATGTCTGAATTGAAATGCACAGATTAATTTAATAATATTTAGTGATGCAGCTGCTTTGTATAAAACAGATGTATCTGTAGTTTCTCAGCTGTACTGCCGGAAGTTCTAGTTAACCTAGTCACTTTACTTTTGCTTACAATAATTGTTTGAATTAAGATAAAAATATGCTCATTTTCATTTGAACAGGTCATTCCAGGACAGCTCTCTTCATCTGAAATCCAGAGAAAGCACATTTTATCAGATGGCCTACTCTTCTAATGCATGCCTTGTTATAGCCCCACCCCCTTCTGCCATTTTTAATGTATGGCCTTTGAAAATGATCCCAAGCAGTCATCATTTTGCCAGGAAATTACAGAACAGATGGGAAACAGAACAGTTTTCCCATATCCCATAAATAAGAGGTCTTCTTGCAATTCTTTAAAATTACTGTTTATATACTCTACCATGATGAGTCTGTTCATTAAAAGTTAAATGTTTTGAAAGTCCCTTTCTAGTAAATTGCTCATATAAAGCACCTTTGTTTTTGTGCACAGCGAAAATACTACAAACCTTTAATTCTGTTCATTGCCCTCATTGAATGTAATAGATGGTGAGCTCATGTGTTAGATTCCCTGCCACTTTGTGAAGTGAATTTGTGAGGCTTGGGAAATTTGTGAATGGAACTCCCCATTTACCACTGACTGCGCTTCAGAGAACCTTTCTGGCAGATATTTTCTCCTGTGCCATAACTGTCCTGGTACCATCAGCAGATGTTTCACACCTAAAGACAACCAGCCCTAGAGGGAAGAAGTCACCAGACCTTCTGTTTCTTTGTCAGGGGGAGCAGGGAGATGATGGCAAGGTTGAAGGCCTTCCTGGTCCTGCTGGTGACAGAGTGAGTGTTTCACTTTCTCTACCCTATTTCAGCTGGGGGTCTGTGGGAAGCGCTGACATCTCGCTCATTTCTGGTCCTCTGCGTAGGGCCCTGTTGGAGACAGAGGAGAGCGAGGAGAGTCTGGGGACCCAGGGTACCCTGTAAGTGACAGGAGCATTGTGGTGGTATAGTGAAGCAGAACTTCGCCTTTGTGTGCACGCCGTGTTTTTAAATATATGTTCTGTGTTTTTGTAGGGCCAGCAAGGTGTGGATGGAGAGAGAGGCAAGGCTGGAGCTCCTGGTATGCCTGTGAGTACGACGCGCTGGGCAGAATGTGTGTCTATGTCGCTCCTGGCATATGGCAGCACCACTTCGGATTCGGTGCTGGTGTCTGACTTTCAGCTTGTTCCTTTTTCCCATTTTACTTTTTTATTATATTGTAATGCAAACCAGTTGCATTCAGCACAGTGGCTCAGCTGATACTATCTGTGCCAGCTGGTGGCACTGGTGCCGTACGGTAATGGGGTTGAATTCAACTGCAGCTGTGTGTATATTTGTGAGTCGCCCCACATTAAAAGGGGGGCTGCCATTTCCTCCCACAGTTCAGAAACATTTGGGTTTAGCTTTGGATTTAACATTTCACTGGGCCAATTTTGACGGTGTCCCGGTAATTCGATTATTAGACGCTATGTGGTTTACTTTAACGCCTTTTATGAGATCGAAAAGCCATGTGCAGTTGACATACAGATGTGTCCCAATGAATTTCTTCAGGGAGATGCTGGACCTCCTGGGCAGCAGGGACCAAAAGGATCCAAAGGCAGTGAAGTAAGCTCTCAGATGTTCGTATGGGGCCAGAGTTCCTCCCTCTGACTGCTGCGGCTACATGATGTTCATGCAAACACCTAATCTGGAGTTAATTTCGAATTTGCCCCCCATCACAGCGAAACCACATGAATCACAACTTGAAGCTGTTTTGGAATATGTTCTGTCAACATATTTTCCAGTGGTACTGGAATGCACATGTCACTCGTTAAGCTATTGAACACATTGAGTAACCCGTGTGTGTTATGTGTTCAGACGTAGGGGGACAGAGGATCCTCGGTGATCAGGGTGTACATAGAAGCCTTTAATGGTTTAACAAAAGGCACAGCATAATCCAAGTATCTGTTGTGTGCTCTCTGTCTGATCCAGGGTCAGAAAGGCAAGCCAGGCCCGCAAGGGGTGTCCGGAAGCAGAGGGACACCGGTAAGACCAAGGCTTCAATAATTTGTCCATACTATGTCTTTCATTGCAGTTTTATTGTACCAGCCTATTTTTGGACTCTGTTCCCCAACAGTTCTGGCATTGTCCTAGATCTTGCCAATATCTGTGAATATAATTCAGATGTTGTATAATCTCTGACCTGAAAATGAACATGTATTGTTGAGGAAAACACTGTGAGCAAAGTGCCACGAACGGATGGAATCACAGGCAAACCTGTGTTTAGGCAGTAAAGCAGGGCATCTGACAACAGAGGAATGAATAATAGTGACGATGTCATTATGTCGACATGTGGGGAAGCACAAACTATTTTGCGAAAGCTGACAGACGATGCTTCTGTTCCTGGTTCCCGGCTCAGGGTCCCGTTGGTCCCCCTGGCCCAAGAGGAGTTGTAGGTAGAGAAGGACTAGAAGGCAATCCAGGGATTGATGGAATTCCAGGGAAGGACGGGAGCAAAGGAATGCCGGTACGAAGACGACGGACAGCTCCTGGCTTCTGCTTCATGTCACCCACCGTCTGACAGACAGCGACGCTGCTTTGACAGCAGGCCGCTCCACGCAGGTCTTCCTCTCAGTTCTCCTCCTGTCTCTTTGCCGTAGGGCGAGCAGGGGGACGACGGGGACATTGGACTTCCTGGCAGTGCTGGTTACCGTGGCAAAGTGGGCATGCTGGGGTTGCCAGGCGACCAGGGCTCCTTTGGACCAAAGGTGATCATGAATGAGTGCATGGCGTGATACCAGTACAGCAGATGTTACTCTGCACCCAGTTAGCCTTTTCACTAGTTTGATCCACTGGCTCATCCATGTCTAGGCTATTCTTTGTGTGATACCACTTCCCTTACATTTACTGTAATATGCCTGCAGGGTGAGAGGGGACTTCCTGGCCAAACAGGACCTTCAGGAAAGCGAGGGGCTGTAGGAGGAATGGGCCTGCCGGGGAAGCAAGGGGACCAGGGAGCCAAAGGACAGCCTGTAAGCATGCCGGCTGTCACTGGGAAGCCGGCCAAGCATCGGGGAAGCACCACTCTGCTCTGCTTTCTTTTGGATGACAACAGAGTGTCACTCATTCATTCATTCATCCATCATTCATTCATTCATTCATTCTTTCACTTTGAATAGACTTTGCTTAACATTATTTTCTTACACTGGCTAAATGTTAAAAATCTATAAAAGAGTGACATGCTAACCGCACGTTTAGATGGAATCTAAACATTTATCTAGAAATGCGACCTTTTATCCTCGTCAGGGTCACTGGGGGCCTGGAGCCAGCATAGAACAGAAGGCTGGGGTACACCCTGCATGGGATGCCAGTCTATCACAGGGCACAGGGCTGGGGTACACCCTGCATAGGATGCCAGTCTATCACAGGGCACAGGGCTGGGGTACACCCTGCATGGGATGCCAGTCTATCACAGGGCACAGGGCTGGGGTACACCCTGCATGGGTTACCAGTATATTAATGTTAATAAGATTGATAACGCTTTACTTAAGGCCATTTTAAAAATAATTTATAAAAAATTATAATGTATTCATCAAGCATTATAAACATAGCTGTGAATATTTATACAAAGGCATAACGCATTATAGCCATGTTTATTATGCATTTTGACTGCCTTATGAAGCTCTCTTATAATGCAGTACTAAACATCCTTAATGCTTATTGCAACCATCATAATGCATTATTTTATTTAACCCTCTGGCGCATAGCGGTCACTACAGTGGACAGCTGTTTAAAAGTAATCAACTGGGAAATCAACTGT
>JABFEA020000119.1:16475697-16485908 GCA_019775915.2 Cyphomyrus plagiostoma | reverse complement strand
GCAGTTCTGAAGGCGAAAGGGGGTCAAACACCGTATTAGTATGGTGTTCCTAATAATCCTTTAGGTGAGCGTATGTCTGCCTTTGTCCACAAAGTGTTTGAGAAATATGCAATCACTGTTAGAACATAAATGTAAATAGTGAAACAAAATAGAGAAGTTTAGCGTCAACTGGACTCTACATAAACGAACTGAGTACAAACATACTGATAAATGTATCATGCTTGTAGACTTTATTCAACAAAATAGAACTGAACAGGAAAGAAATCGTCTAGATGGGTTAGATAAATAACCAGTGTTTGGCTGAGTTGAGTTAGACTAGTTATCAACATGTCTACGGAAGGCTAAGGCTAAAAAATTAGATGTGCAGTAATTTATCATCAGAAAAGCAGAAGACACACCTCCTATTAGACGTTACAGAACTACACAATCCGACCCTGCATGCCTTGCAATCCGCAGACAGACCCTTCTCCTCATTTAGCCAAAGGACGCAACCAGTTAAAATAATAACAAATCATTTAACATCTTATGGGTATTTAGCCTATCATTATCTTGGCAACTTTAATTTGAAGCGGGGCCTAACAGGGCAGTGGTTCTTAACCTTTTTTCCACCATGATCCAGTTTTTACCATGTCAGCCCAGTCGCAACATTGTATCAGGTCATGGGCGTAAATTATGGGGGGGGGATGTAGCCCCTCCAATAAATCAAAACCAGCTAATACAACCCTCCCGTAATGGGTGGAGACCTCAACCCCCACCCACAATGTTCCAGCCAAACTTACGTCCTTGTATCAAGTACTGGTTCAAATTAAAGGTGCTTGCTAGTTTTAAAATGCTTCCAACACCGTTTCAGAACTTGCCGCGACCCAAATTTGGGTCGTAACCCAATGGTTGAGAATCGCCGATTTAAATGGCGGGGTCCGGTGCAGACGGGTAATTATTACTAGGGTAGTAAACGCGCGTAATAATGATTGTAAGATTATTTCGGTTTCTCCTTAACAACTGTCAACAGGATTTCTGCAAAACTCGATGTTTTTCAAGTATCGAAAACCCATTATCCTTCAGCAGCGAAGATTCTGACTATAATTAATATAAATCCATTTCCATCTTCATATCGATCAAAAAATGGCAGGATTGTTCGTAGTCAGAGTCCGATTTTTGTGTATTTCTGGAGGCGAAATCTGGATGACAACCCCTTACAGCAGGGGTAACCAAGCTTATCTACAAAGTGCCGGCGTGTACGCTGGTTTTCGCTGCAACTGCAATTACTAATTAGAGAACTGATTGGCTGAAAGAGTCCTCACACATGGGTTTGAACAGATGACCTACAAGTTATCACAAAAACCTGCATACACACCGGTCCTTTGCGGATAAGATTGGCTACTCCTGCCTTACAGTACATGTACGTTATATGGATTCTTTATTAGTACCTTTTAACTTCAGGAGTTTTTAAAATGTTTTTGGCGTTATTTTACGAAGCAGATTTTCGCGCTGTCAGATCTCTTACAACAACTGCTTACCTTAGCCGACTGAATTAACCCGAACTATCCCAAATACGGGCAACATAAAGATTTTCTGCTGCATTTTGCTGCCCCATTTATTTATGGAGATCACTCCCCACCGCAACAAACTGGGAACCACAGGCTGCTACGTGCCACAGACGTAACCTTTTCAAAACCACTTCCAACGTCTGAAAGACGTTCTGCTAACCAATCGCCGCGCAGTACTCGATTTTGTGGGCGTGTCTAGTCGGCACCACCCGTGGCTTCCAACGTTGCACCGATGGCTACGTCACACATGGTAAAATGGCGGTAGTAGCAATCGCTTTGAATTTTCACCTTATGTTTTAAGCTTCGGAAAACTAACGCCAGGAAATATGCGGTACTGATTATACACGGGTACGGTCTAACTGGTAAACACACAAAATATATCAGCAATGGATTCCGTTGTGGGGGAAGATCCAACTCTACCTATAGACATGAACGGGAGGTAAGCGACAAAGCTTTCTGACACACTCCGTTAACCAAACACAACGGTTATGGTCATATAATTGTTACTAAAAGCTTTGAATTCCTTCTTCACATTAGTGTTGTAAATGTCTTGTACGTAGGTGTATGTTTAAATCTTAACTGTCGACTTTCGTCTTCTTAAACAGAATAGCTTTACAACGTGGTAGCTATTTAGAGTCCCTGGAAACAGTACAACAAGGAGAATAACACTTGTTTTGAGGTCCTTTACTTACCTCTTTTAGAGAGTGAACATTTAATTTTAGAAAATATTATGTATCAAGTTAAAATACGTGGTTGGGATTTTTTGCGGGCTGTTTAAAAGTCACTGTGTTAAATGTCCTATTGTATTTTTATTTTTAAAAAGAAGAGTGGGTAGGCCTATATAAATCGAAGCATTACACGGGTTGTTAAAGAATAACTATAAATTCTGAATGTAATGATTTTCTAATTCAGAAAATTGACACGCAATGTAGATGCTGTCAAAATCTACGTATGCGGTGACTGGGAAAACAACACTGGACCACAGGCAATGTCATACTCTAAATATAGCTGACTGTGTCGCTGCCAAAGGCTAATAAGTCAGAATAACTGGCTTGTAGCAATTCCCGTTAGTGCTCGTTACCTCGCTACACCAATTAAATCCTTCGTTTTTTAATGTTGAGAACGACTAACGATGCTTTAAAATTAGCTTGTCTGTGCTGCCTGGTAATCAGTTCATCAGGAAGCCGGATGTTCAGCCTGTCATTGTATTAGAAACTGTTCTATCAATTTAAGATTATTGGCTTTGTGCAAATATACACTATTATCTTAACAATGATAATAATGTCAGTCTTCTGTCCTTGACGGATCTAGCTAAACTATTGACGGTTCAGGAGAGAGGTAAGCCTTAGTCGTGAGAGTACCGCTTCCCCATCATACCTGTAGGTGTAGATAATGATTAGTGATGTCTAGCATGCTGTTACTGACTTTCATGCGCCTGTAGTCGCTGATTTCCGCTGATGGGGCGGATTTGGTTGCTTTGTGAAGTTCCCGCTTCAGTTTGGGAAGTATTACAATTTTAAAACAAGTTAATTGGCAAGTTATTGCTTGTTTTTTACTACCTCTTGAAATATCTGCCTAGTATGTAGTTTTTAAGTAGATCCAAACATTTTAAAATATATAACTGTTTGTATAACCCTACATATAATGACAAATTTCCTTTATCTTCTATTTGAATGATAATTCCTTTCTTTTTTCAAACCACAAATGTCAGAGGTGTGTTTGGAGATAAATTTAGCCCCTAACCTATGAATTTAAGAATATGCTGTTGGTATTAAAAGGCTGATCCTCATTGCATTGTCAAGCATACAGTGATGATTCTGTGGCAGATAATGCTGGGCTGTGAAGACCTTAGTAGTAAGAAATTTAGTTTAGTATCATTTAACTTTTGCAAGTCTATTAAGATGGTTTGTAAATATACACTGGGTGATCAAATTAAATTTCATTGCAGTTTTCCGTGCCAAATATTTTATTCACAGCCATTTGTGTGGTTTAGCTGTTCCCTCTCCATTTATACAGCTGGATATTTCAGGTACGGTGCTTAAGGGTACAAACAGGACCCTTGTATCTGACACCAGTAAGCCCTGTACCTAAGCACCACTCTAACTTCTATTGCAGCATCAGTTTCAGGGTGGCTGGTTTAACACCCCCCCCATTACCTCACAAGTCTCTTTCTGATTATAATAGTGTCTGTCTCTTATGTCTGTTACTTCGCTGCCCTGTAATGAACCTCAGTGTTTTGTACTCAGGAGCCAGATGGCTATTGCTGTACCTCAATGCATTAATGATAAGGGTGGTATATGTTACCTTATCCTGAAACCTGAGATAATTGGTTCTCTATTGAGTTGTCCTATATGTTTCTGAAGTCTTCCTCCAAATGGTTTAATGTGCAATTGACACTCGGCTAATAATACTTATTTGGTGTGGTGTATGTATTGGCACAATTTCAGCACCATAGCTACTGTTGTGCGATACATGCCTTGTATTTAGGAAAACCCAAATAACGGGACAGTTTGATGGGTATGCTTTCTTCTGATGGTCTCTGCAGATGATGTTTTAATTGCTTTTTCTTTTTTCAGGTTTTGTTTTGCCCTATTTAATTAAAATTTTGCATGTATTCAGTCAGATAAATGCTACATATACATTTTCTGTATGCTGTAACAGGAAAATAACAGCAAGCTGTATTTATCCACAATGTAATTAATTTCACACATGCATAGACATTATATGGCAATGGAAACATGGCCAGTCAACGTGCTTCCTTAACCGTATTGATGGCTGACATTTGGCTGGTGATAACTGTAGCTCATGTGATTGGGCTGGTTAATCAGATGCAAAGAAATTAAGCATTTTCGGAATGTTGCCTGAAAAGTAGTTTTTTAGGTCAGTTGTTCAAACCCAGGTGTGAGGACTCTTCAGCCAATCAATTAGGGTTCTCATTTTACATGTACATATTAGTATGTTCTTTTTTTTGACACTGACCCCCAACCATTGCCTGTCATGTTCGGCCTGAACGTTCATAAAATCAGTTGCATACCTGCAGTGCCCATCCTTTATGTCTCTTGTCCCATGACCTTCCTCCTACCACTGTCCCCCTAATGGCAGTTCCAAAGTGCACTTTGTCTGTTCTGAAAGCTTTCATGTGCTACTTTTTGTCACGCTGGCCAGTTTCTTCTACACATTAGAAATGTCACTTTCACTGTACTGATGCCTTTTAGGTCCCCATTGAGAAAGTGAGGTGTGTGGCAAAGTGAAACACATAAACTGCATCGTGCAAATTGTGACGAGAGAACTCGTCAGCTGCATGATGACCCAGTGTTTCATCAGACACTAAATGTCAGAATGAAATTGGGAAGCTCTAGTTGTGGCTTATCTGTGACCTTGATGGTTCCTGGTATGGAGAAAGAAAATCAATGTTTCAGCCTATGTTCAGGCAAAAAGGGAAATTGGAAAACCAACAATCACGGTACCTTTTGGTAAAGCTTGTCAGTGTGCTAAATGTAATTTGTGATTTTGTAATTCTTATCAGTTTATCATTTTTCTTAATTTTTTTTTTCTTAATTTGTTATTTTGAGCATTTGGAATAAAAGGCCTTGCCTTCCATTGGGGAAACTAGCTTAAGGACCCCTGAACGGATGGTCAAAAAGCTTTTCCAGGAATGGTCAAGATGCACTAAATTGCAATAATATTCAACAATCTGTGCAGTTGTGCAGAATATTATCTAGGTGGAATTTTGTGTTAATACTGGATTTAATTAAAGCAATTCTGAATGTAATGATTTTTATTTAACTGGATGGGTGATCAATAACTAGAAAGCATGTAGTATTAACATTATCAGTGTCCCTTTATTTTTAATTGGAGATGAATCAGATATTGCTTCTTTAGTTTTTGTTTCCTGTTAAGCTCCTGCAGTGAATTATGGGTACAAGGCAGGAAGAGCATTAAGTGAAGCTGTCATAGAAAAGCGGAAGGAAGTGATCGTTCTTGTGTTTGCGGAGCTGAAAGTCTGAGACTGAGGAAAATAATTTAAAAGTATTGGCAACCATATTGCTGCTCTTGGCCTTGTGATGCTGAAGGCGCCGTCGTGCAAGGGAGTACTGCTTGTTGGCGAAGGATCCAAAATGGAGCTGTGCTGTATAGTGACACTGAACTGTCCGAATCTTCCTTGGCTCTCAAAGGCCTTTGATTTATAGAGATCACAATGACTGTTTGTTAAACGGTGACAGCATGCTTAACCATTCTGCAGGACATTGACAAGAAGAATTCAGCTTGTAACGGGTGTGTGAACCTTACAGGAATGTATACTTGTCAGAAATGTGTTTTTTTTTTTCTATTTAGTATATTACTTTCCTGAATTTAGTTTACAGTAACATAGTTCACTGTAATGTGTATTTATATATAAGAGGGGGAAATTATTTCAGTGCATTGTTTATTCTGTGGTCAACCAAATAGTAATGAGTTAATTTAAGCAGGTTGAAAGTTAATGACACAATCATATTGTTTCAGCACTGGCTTGTCCAGACTCGATGAGATGGCAGACGACGGACATCTTCCTATGGACAGTATGGCAGGTAGAGATGTTTGCCTATCACTAGATTCCTTTTGTCTATGGTTTAGTTATATACCTGCAATGATGACGCACAGCATTGTCTTAAATCAGACTATCAGTTTTTAGTTATTAGTTCTCTTTGTATGCTGTAAATGTGAATGAAATCATAATGCTTGTCTTTCTATCTAGTTTTGCTGTTTTCTGTTTCTGCTTTTGTGCTGCATTGTCATACAAACCATGGCTTTTTTGTTTTCAAAAGCCAGAAGTTTGCCTGTATGAAAAAGCAGCTGCTTATTTCTGTACAGCATGTCTGAGGCATACTGAACGTTCCGCTGACTTGTTGCCAACTGACAGTGAAGCTGTAATAAATGAAGAAAGGTTCTTCAGATGAATAGAATCCTCCACCCTTTCAGTTTTCATTCTAGCTTTGTGATAATGTGGATGCATCTAAATTCCGAAATATTGTAGTACATGTTTTTAATATGACTGCTTTACATTTAGTGGCTACCTGTTTTAACGTGACTGATAAATGAACCGCATTTTGTATGGTTGCTGTTCTTTGTAAGTTCCAGTTCTGAACTGTCCCTGTATGTATTACTGCAAATGTGGTTCCTGTAGCTTATTTGTTTTATATTCAGACATAAATTTATAGCACCTTGTCAACTGAAGATGGTGTCAGTGCATGTAATTGGAAGTAGTTTCTATGGCTTCTTCAAAGTGTTATGTGGGCAGCACATGTTAAATTTGGGTGATATGGTGTATATCTGTATCATTCATGTTACATTTGGAAGTGTAGTCTGTTTTGAATGTTTCTGCCTAATTCTAATGTACTAAGTTAACTAATTAAGCAATGGAGAGTGTCAATGTATGTAACTAAAGAAGGTTTAATTTTTTTATTTCATATTCCCTTTCTTCCTAGGACTCGTGTTTCCAGGAGAGCGAGTGTCGCCTGTTAAAGCTCACACCATGAAAGATTATGAAAATGTAAGTGAATACAAGCCAAAGAAGGTTTTTTTATCTTTAAAAACTGAAACCAAAAGTTGGTAGCAGTTGTTAGTTTGTATTGTTTTTTTGCCAGTTAAAATTGGCCTAACTCCATTAGACTGGGTAGTAAACAGCTCACTAGTATGCAAAAACCAAACAATGTTGTGTGACTCACTAAAGACATATTTCTAAAGAGATTTCTTGCCTTGAATGTATTTATATGGCACCAGTTTTACATAACATGGCATACAAGTCTTTACCTTTTATTAAATTTTAATAGTTAAATGCGAAGAAGAAAGTTAATCCTGCCTTCACTTTTTGCGAATCAGTTCCTTGTTTGTCAATCTGTGACATAATAAGCTCACATGCTGCCCTTTAGGTCACATTTATGAGCATATTCATAGCTTGAATGATGTCTCCGTAGATCCTTTTGTCTGTCACTTTGATGCATGATGTCAGTCTCAGTTACGGGTTGGTCTTGTGGAGTGCGGCTGTCACCCAGCAGCCCAGATGTGGCCTATAAAATCAGCCAGAGAACAATGGTACACAGTCTGCTGCCTCCATCTCCCCTCCTCCACACCAGGCAGCCTCCTGGGCCTGCAATTCATTAGCCTTCAGAGGGAGATGATACTGAATTACGCAGCACAGGACTGGGACTGGACTGTGCCGCACAACATGCAATGTGTTCTCCTGTAATTCGAGCTTCCATGTGGCTTGTACACTCTGGGCTGATGGGAGTTACCGTAGAGAGCCTTCTGTGTGCCAACTCGGCACTAACTCAGCTAAATAAAACACACCGTTTTGTCTTTTTTCAGCAAATCACTAATCTGAAGAAAGAGAACTTCAACCTGAAGCTTCGCATTTACTTTATGGAAGAGCGTGCACAACAGAAATTCGACTCAGCCGAGGATGTATACAAGACGGTGACTGGACATTCTCCTGAAATAATTTGCTTTCTGAACTGTATACTGTGCATAACCTATGCAGCGAAAATGCTCTCTCAAATTACTGTGCAAAAGAATAGTAAAATCTATACTTTTTCAGGATTAATTTATTGGTGTGTGTTTCCAATAAAGTTTAAGTTTATATACTACACCTAAGTTTCCTGAATAAACCAGGCCAAAATCAGCAAATTAACAGGACTAATTGGAGGGTAAAGCAGCAAACAGCCGCCTTTGCTGCCAATAGCTTGGTGCACAGATGAGATGAAAGTTAAGTTAAGTCTCAAGTGGTTTTGTATTTTGTGTGACATGAAATAGTCTGACTATCCTCTCATCACCTGTTTACAAAAAACATAATTTTCTATTTGAGGATAAGGCAGAGAGGTTTTATATGGATACACATCATCTGTGACTCTGCAAGCCATTGCACCAGAACACTGTTTTCCTTCAGACTGTTGCTTGTATAATGAAGTCGTACTTCTGATGTCAGAGATTATATGATCGTTATGGTTTTTGTCAGAATATTGAGCTGAAGGTGGAGGTGGAGTCACTGAAGCGAGAGCTGTCAGAAAAGCAGGAGCTCCTTGTCTCGGCCTCGTAAGTGAAGCCAAACGTGAAGGTTTTCCATTTGAAACCATTTAAAGTATGCAAGATGTATAATCAGACACTTTGTGGGGAGAATATGATACGTTCACATTATTGCTTAGAGGTCAGTGATGCTTTTTTTATTTAAAGGAAAGCTGTAGAGAACTTGGCAGGGAAGGAATCGGGGGATATTCTGCGTCTGAAAGAGCAGGCCAAGAGAGAGGCTGAACGGCTGCGAGACACTTTCAATAAGAAGATCCAGCAGTTAGAGGAGGTAATCTGTGCTGATAAATGCACAGCTAAATGGCAGCACTGTGGGAAATGGGCTTTGCAGTACCTGATATAAAAGGTCTGTCTCTTTCTCTGGTGTTGCCCTAGGGCTGGGGTTGGATAATGCACCTTTTCATCTTGTAGGTGTGTGAGGTAGCCTGTGGTTATTAGGCTGCTTCGCCACTGCACGCGTCCTCACGTCCAGCTCATCAGCTTTTTGTGGATCCTTTGTGACTCAGAGTTTGAAGGCAGCTGAAGAGGAGGCTGAGAAGATGGCTGCTGTCGCAGAGCAGGAGAAGGTGCGAAACATAGACATGGAGAAGCAGCTTCTGGCATTCAGCCTGTCCAGCACCTTTACACCTGCCCCCACCCAGGATGTGCACCCTGTCCTGCAGGAGAAGGATGGGTAAGACCATTCACACGAGTGTTTGTGCTATAAAAAAGCCAGAACCACTTGGCTAGCTGCTAAATGGTGTGTTATCACTACTGGTGGTATACATTCTTTATTTTGAAAACCTTATTTTGTGGTTCCCATTTCTTTTGTTTGCCATAGTGTTATCGAGCAGCTGAAACTGTCCCTGAAGAACCGGGATGCAGAGGTTGCGCAGCTACAGAAGGCCATCGCTAGTGAGGGCAGAGAGAGCCAGCCTGCATCTGCGCACACAAGAGACCTGACTGAAGCCATCGCTCAGAAGGACCAGGAGCTGGAGGTGCGTGCTTGCCCTTCTGCTTTTTAGAAGCAAAGGTACAAAAGAGCTGAGGAAGCCAATTTTGTGCTGCGTTATGGAGAGATGTTTTAAACAAAGGATAGTTTGACATTTTATTTTGACCATGCGTGAAGGACAATCATAAACAAAACACAATAGTTTAAACTGAAGGCTTAATTACTGAGGCCCTGACAATTGCTGGTTTTGGAAAAGAAATACTGTCCAGATCGATCAAATGTGAGCATAAATGCAATGCAAACTGCGAAAACGCATTAAATCATTCATACTGGCTGTTTACATGGATGCCACATTGACCTGTGGGGATTCCATCACAAAGTACATCTAAAATGGTTTAGTGACTGATGTGTGGCTCTGATGCACCTCATCTTAAATTGACAGACATGATCTGTGATGATCTGTGATGCCGTGTCACTGTTTCAGTAGCGCGTTGGCCTTTTTACACAAAATGTACAGTACAGGCCAAAAGTTTGGACACACCTTCTCATTCAATGTGTTTTCTTTATCTTCATGACCATTGGTAGATTCTCGCTGACGGCATCAAAACTATGAATGAACACATGTGGAGTTATGTACTTAGCAAAAAAAGGTGAAATAACTGAAAGCGTTTTAT
>JABFEA020000119.1:16453403-16474954 GCA_019775915.2 Cyphomyrus plagiostoma | reverse complement strand
CGTGTCACTGTTTCTGTAGCGCGTTGGCCTGAGGCCGTGTCACTGTTTCTGTAGCGCGTTGGCCTGAGGCCGTGTCACTGTTTCTGTAGCGCGTTGGCCTGAGGCCGTGTCACTTCAGTAGGGCTGCTGTGATTAATCCACGTGAAAATGTGTTTGCATCAATATTTTAAATCAACACATTTTAAAAAAAATGATTTAAATTAAATAACTTTTCTAAAATGCATCAATTAATTATAACAGTTGTTTTCCTGTAATGCAGTGTTTTCTAATCCGGTCCTTGGGGACCCAGGGTTGGTCCATGTCTTTGCTCTCTCCAAGCTCCTTGCCTGACAGTCCACATTTTTGCTCCCTCAGAGGTAGCTGGGAGAGAACAAAAAACCTGGACTGTCTGTGGGTCCCCGGGAACCAGAATGGGAAACAGTGCTGTAATATCAATATGTAATCATGTGGGGCTGCAACAACTAATCGATTTAATCAATTAAAATTGATTATTAAAATAGTTGTCAACTAATTTAATAATCGATTAGTTGGGTCTACGTTATTATACACACAAGTACAGTGGCGACCTCCTAATTTGGGAGCAGTAAGTTAACCAATGCCGCGGTGGCAGTAAAGTACCATTAAACTGGATGCCAACTGCCATAAAAGAAAAAGATGACGAGAACCAATCGTGCCTTGAGTAGCTTACGTGATGAATTCTGGGAGAGTTGAAAAAAATGTTTTAAAATGGCGGAGGCAGACGCAGCAGAGTTTTGTTTTAATTCTGGCAGAATTTAACGATAATTAGCTGAAATTAGGTAGGAGAGACACTGATGTATTATGTGATGTCGTGGAGTTTTTGGATTATTTTATGCAATTATTCAGACTACTTAACGCAAATCCTTCATTCAGTGGTGTAGTGGAGGGTAAATGCACATAAACGCCATTTATGCACCTTTTAAATTTACAAAATAATTAATGAGCCCTGTTGGATTGGATAACTAATAACTTCAAATGCAATCAATGGCATTACTCCCGGCCGCGTTACCCACCCTGTCCCTTCACACACGCACATGTGTTTAACTGAACATAGGAGAAGTCGTGGTTGTCAACACAATCAGCTATTATGTGGCCAGAAATGTCGCTACATATACTACAACGTGTTTACCCAAGCATTGTATTAGGGGGGCTCCCCAAGTTAATTTTTAGTTTTATTTTCTCTATAGCTCCAGATCACAACAGAAGGCATTTAATCCTACCTTTCCAATAGAACAGGTTTAAATCTTGTCCTTTTGTTAAACAAACAAACTCGCATTATGTTATTTATCTTCTTTACATCACTGTAGTTTGCTGAAACAACTGGACACGTTTTAAAACAAAATTTGCCGCCTGCCATTCACGACGTATTTTTAGCGGAAAATGCTTTTTCTCCGCAATAAATGTTTACTTTATTGATCCGTAATAAATGCAGACACACTCGCTTGCGTGCTCTCTCCCTCTGTCAGAGACAACATTAAATAACCTTAGACAATTGTTTAATAACATTCTTAGTAGCAGCAGTGGTAATCTGTGATTTTACATTAAAAAACTGGAGTACTGAATACATTATCTAAAGCACCATGCTAGTTGCACTTCATAAATCAAGATTTTGTGTACTTTATTACATTGATTCAGCTGCTACAAAATGTAATTTTTTTGTATACTCAATGTAGCATACATTTGTTTATGCGAGTTGCTGGAAACAACCTTTGTACAAAGACAGACTAGGTTATTTAAAGATTGCTGGGAATCTAATTGTTTTTTGCCCCCCCCCCCCCCCCATTAATTGAAAAAGTAATCGACAGATTAATTGATTATTAAAATAATCATTAGTTGCAGCCCTATAATTATGAGAGTAGTTCAAAGAGGTGGTTTTTACACTATGCAAAGTTTTGACACCATTCCACAGTGGCACAAGAGCGCCTGAAGAGAAAACACAGGTGCTATTCTGGATGACGGAACACCAGAATAAGCAAAACCACTGTGCTGTCTGTTCATGTTTATTAAATCGCTGTCAGTATCGAGAGCTAGGCCTGTCACGAGAACACATTTTGCTGGACGATAAATTGTCCCAGGAATTATTGCGATAAACAATATTATCGCAGTGACGTCATATTCACCAGTGCGAAATACGGCTGACTTGCTTCCGGTTTGAGTAACTATGAGTGCAAGAAAGGAAATTATTATTATTGTTTTTTTTAGCTTCTGAAACACAATTTTATCCTAAGTGCACCACGTTCACAGAATACAATCGCGTATAAATATGTTGGATTTGCCAAATTTCCCACTTTTCATATAATTTATTGCTAAATTTTACTTTACCGCTTATAGTGAACACGTCTGCCTGGGTGAAATTGATAATTATAATCGGATGATCATCATAACAGATTATTTCTTATTTTTTTTCTATTTCAGTCTAACTCACACGTGTATATTTCTTACATGAAAACTAATTTTGATTGCAAAATATAGTTGAACCGTTTCAAACGCTTTTCATATTACAGTACTGTACAAATTAAATCACAACTGTGTATAATTAAAATACACTATGTAATACAGTATAATACTGTACCTAAATATTCTATTTTATTTATACAGTGTTTTTTCACATTACCTGAAAGCGTTCGCTGCAGCGTCTCCGTGGCTCGTTTTATGGCGGTTTCATAAGCTTTGGTGAGTCTACACGACACAAATTTGAATATTGAACAACTTTAATTAGAACTTTGACACAGTACCAGTGCTGCCATAGTTTTACACTATGATGTCTGTCGTGCTTCTTCGTGGATCTGAAGCAGCAACCTCTCCTGTTCCTGTGTTTCTGTTTGACACCAAGAATAGTAAACACAGATTAACACAATGTGTACTTAAGCACATAAAGAGCATACTAAGTTAAATATTCTCCGCTAGAATGACTGGGGGTGTTCATAGTTACTTCATTGCCACATGCATACACTATCACTGTCCGGGAGTAATGTCTATTAGCGTAAGCTATATCAAAAGGCCATTGACACGAGAGTTCATGCCTCATTTCTAGTGTTCTTGAACGAGACGGCTCTTTCAGCTGACTCTTTTTAGTGAACGATGGGAGTCTGTTCAAGAGCCGTTTTATTATTGTTTATAGAATTGTCCGGGTTTTTGAGCTGCCGGAACATTAAGGACGTATATGACCAGAACACGTGGTCTTCAGAAAAACCCCACCCACGAGACGGCGTCTTATTTTTAACCAGCTCAAATCAGGTCACGCCAATCAGCATCAGGTTAAAAGAAGAGAGCGGCTGGTTTTTAAAAAAGAGCCGATTAGGAGTCGAAAGAGCCGGTTCTTCTTGGTGAGCTGAGCCAAATGAGTCTGTTTGCTAAAAAGAGCCGATATTCCCATTTGGTAGAGAGAGACACGAGGAAAACAAACAAGCATGCAAATGAAAATTATCGCGGCCCGAAAAATTATTGTCCTCATTTTAATGATCGTGCAATTAATTGGTTTATCATTTATCGCAACAGGCCTATCGAGACCTTTTTAATATCTTTTGTCCTTGTAGCTGCTAAATGTACTCATTATTAAAGCCATAAGGTTGTCTGCATGCTACCTTAGAATCTCCATTAAATAAGTGTTTGAGAAAACATTTAGGCTAGAAGTCTGTGGTGATTGATGCCAGTGTGTGTTCGTGCTCATTGAGCCTGTTGGGACCAGTATTATTATTGTAAACTGAAACAAAAACGGACGCTAAATAAAAGAGAATAATCCGTGAACTGAAGTAAAAATGAAAACAAAATTTACAAAAAAAAAACTTTAATTACCAAAAAGTACCCCCACATCACCAACAATAATAATAATAATAATAAGCCCCAATGTCTTTTTACCTAGTTTATTCTTGTCTTTTAAAAGTTGCTTCGCATGTGCTCCCCTAACCGAATTTAATAAACATAAGGATATGCTAATTTTGAACACGTTACTTTTGGGTATACTTTTGGGTGCACATCTCATTATGTTTTCAGACATATTACTAATCTTCTTATCAAATTGTGGGCTAAAATATTGTCTGTATAGTGCCAAAAAGCCAGCGTCCAATATCTGCAATAACATATGGTTTGTGACAATAAAATTATCTTGAATGGTAAATTAGATTTTTCTGGTGGAAAATTAATTGTTTAATTGAAAATAGTATAACAGTCTATAGATTAATCCATAGAAAAATAGTTGTTAGTGGCAGCCCTACTGTTCAGCTTCTCTTGCATTCGTGTGTTTGTCACTACTTCTTGTGTAATTTCCTTCACAATGACACAGAACAAATGTCATCCGAGGAATATCTACTGATAACATTAAAATTTCAAAAAAGGAACATATGCAACAACCTCTTTTTCTGCTCAGCATGAGCCCTGTTTGCCTCTGCTTCCCTGGGAGCTGTGTCTCAGGAGCTGTGTTCCTCTGCTCGCTCTAAAAGGAGGCTGTGCTCCCATGTGTGAATGACTCTGCTGGCCAGGGAGCCATGCTTTGGAACCTGTGTCTCAGATTGAGCAGATTCACGACGAAGCATCTACTCCCCTCATCAAAATCAGTGGTGTAAAAGAAAATAAAAGAAGTCATATAAAATGACACAATGTTACATACATTTTGAACTGTGGTGTGCCTTCCCTTTTATGGTTTTGGCCTAATCTCTGTAATCCTCTTGGGCCTTCCAAAACAGTGTCTGGCAGTGAAATCACTGGGGTGTTTAAGGAGAGATTGTTATTGAAAACTGCTTGTGTCCTTGCTTACAAAAAATACTGTAGCTGAAGAGAGTTTTGTAAGCAGGTTATGTGGAATGAATTATTATGAAGTATTTTGAGTGGAGAGGATTGTTGGCGAAACCAGACCTCGTTATGGTAGGAATCCAAAGTCACATTTTTATGCAGCTGTGTAAGGTTTTCAATTGAGGTCAATATGTAAGTCATTGAAGTTCCATGGATAAGTTAAAATATCTTGCCATAAGCACACCATAACAGATTTTATTATGTGTACTGCAGTGTTTGTGATGGGGAGATGTCAGTGCTTTGACCTACAGAGTCAAAATATTTTGGCTGAAGCCAGACAGGTGGCGCCATCTGATTGGCTTACAGCTAGAGGCGATCATCTAGCCGCTTTTGCCAGTGACACGCAGCGCTCAGAAGGGGTGGCTGTGCTGTCACGAGGAGATTACGGGGGTCAGTGCTGTAATGCCGGGCGTGTTATCCACCGAGGATTGGGTGGGAGCGTACCTATCAAGCCAGTGTGACAGGATTACCGGATTTAGCACTGGGCTCGCCCTGCTAGCTGCTCATTCTGCTTCCCACAATGTCTGGGGAGACGCGGCTATCGTCCCTTCGGAGGTCCCTGCGTGACGCCGGGCACGGCCGGCCCGAAAGCACGCGGGACCCCTGCCGAGTCTGCGGCGGCCTCCTCCGTGGCAGCCTCTGCCGCTGCATATTCAGCCCGTCGGGGAGGACCAAGCTGCAGGTGGCACTGTCCTACGTGCTGGGCTGTGAGGTGGCGCGCGACCAACGCCGCGAGTTCCTCTGCGGCAAGTGCGCCCAGATGCTGGAGCGCGTGCTGGAGTGCCGCCTGCTCATCGCCCGCCTTCGGGTGGCTCACAGAGCCCAGGAGCTGAAGCTGCAGGTGGAGAAGCAGAACCTGGTACGGTGCATCGCCCACCTGTACAGGAAACACAATGAGTGGGAGATGGCGGCCGAAGGGGGTGGCGCGCCAACCAGGAGCTCATCCAGGACCAGCACTGAAGCTCAAATCGCTTCAGAGGGGTCAGTTTCAGAGGAGCAGCCCTCGCCTGCAAGAAGCTGTGATGACCAGCTATCCAAAGTGGCGTTAGTATCAGGAACCAAGGCTCCAGCAGGACGCTCCAGCTCAGAGCCAATGTCTCTGCCCTCCCAAAGCAAGTCTATGGAGCTCGAGCTCCACAAAAGCAGCACGTCAGCCGTGTATCAAGAGCACCCTTCCTCCATTCAGTCTTTAACCTCAGAATGTTCCGAGTCGCGCTCCCTTCCTGGATCGTCAGGATGTGCCATGCCGAAGGCCAAGGGGGCCTGCCCCCAACCCGCTCCTCCTGATACCGGGGCCAGATTCCAGAGAGGGCATCTACAGGGAAGCCCTTTTACTCACACTTCCATTATCTCCGATGTCCTCAGTGTTCTTCGAAGCATCCCGAGAAGGCCCCTCTTATCACAGCCGAAGAGTAAGATACCCATCCTTAGGAGGTCCTTCCCCTTGGGACCAGTGTCTGGTACTGCTTCAGCTCAGAGTCAGACTGAAACAGCCAGAGACTGGATGGCTGCAGAATGGGATTTTTTACAAGATCTGACAGATGCATTTAACGATGAGTACACAGTCCTTAAAGCTGAGGTAACCTGATCACAAGCCCATGTGCTTCACAAGGGTGCATCTGTAGTGCGAGCAGTTTTGTGCCTGTGTTTGTCTTTTTATGTCTTTATAGGACCTTATTTAATGTTTACTGTGCTTTAATTGTTCCTATCAATATTCACATTTATGTTAAATGTCATTTCAGACCTTTGTGGAAAAACAGAATGACATTGCTAAGATGGAAGATCTTACCAAGGAGATAACAGAAGACCTGATCAGCTCCAGGGCTACCATCAAGAATCTGACCAAGACTCTAGAAGATAGAGAGAATGAAAACAAGGTGCGCATTGCGGCAGAGAATGGGGATTTGTATAGCCTGTCTGACAGTCGCCTCGTCTCATAAGACCCTAAGCGATTGTCTGGTCTGCTTTTCAGATTCTGCATGGGAAGGTAGAGGAAAGCGAGGTGGAGCTGGCCTCAGAGAAGAAGAATGCTCTGAAACGAGACAAAACCATCCAGGGCCTGAGTCTGCTCCTGAAGCAGAAGGACAAGGAGGTGACTGATTGTAGCGAAGCCTGAATAAATACACTTTGATTCATTTCATCTCCTGACCTGTAGTAATGCCTCACCCTCCTCTGTTGAATAGATGGAGGAGCTCTGTCATGAGATCGAGGACCGTGATGCGGCCTTGGCCAAGGCCCGCGAAGCTGCTCACAAGGCCCAGATCCAGAAATACCAGGCAAGTTAGTCTTTCCATGATGAAGATTAAGTGAATGTGTGGGCCTTTAAAAATGTGGCTTATGATAAGCAATGTGTTTCTTCATGTAGAAAGCTTTCAGACTATATTTAGCACCCAGCAGCAGATTCTAATAGGGTGATCTGTGTCCGTCCGTCCGTCCCACACCCCCTCCAGGGTGCAGAGGAGCATCAGAATCTTCTGATGGATAAGCAGGCAGAGCTGGAGAAGCTACAGCTGGAACACCACGGCAAGGTGCTGGAGGCTCAGAAGCTGCAGCGAGCCCTCCAGCTTCGGGAGAAGGATGTGGGGGACATGCAGCAAGCCAAGGAGCAGCTGGAGCAGCAACTGGAGGAGCTTCAGCAGCTGAAGAAGAAGGGAGACAAAGCTGTCAATGTGGGTGGCTTCCCGTGTGGCCGCGTGCCAGAGCACCGCTAAGCGGCGACCAGTCAGGCCCCGAGGTGCCCTAGAAAACCACCCAAACCGTGGATCCTCTTCTGATTTAGGCCGGTCCTGCATAGGGAACAACGGGCAGATAACATAGGAAAAATACCAGCAGGGGAGTGTGACTTCCTCATTTTATAATTGCTCCTCTCCTTAAAAAGAGCTTTGTGGGGTTTTTTTCTCCATTATTTATTTGTGTTGGACTGGCAGTGAGCATTGGGACCTCGCCGTTTCTGGGCTGATCTGCGTGTTTTCCTTGGCAGGACCTCCAAAACCAGCTGAAGAAGCTGAAGGGGGAGCTGGGCGACAGAGAGAGCGCCCTGGAGCGGCACTACCAGAGCCTCCTCGGTGAGAGCCAGAGGGCGGTGCAGGGCCACGAGCTCACCATCCAGAGCCTCACCTGCAGCCTCAGGGACAAGGAGCATCAGCTACAGGTGACATTTAGCAAAGAAACAGTCAGGCTAGCAGGGCTGGCTGGAGATCGGCCTCCCCAGTGACGCCGGTCTCTGACTGCAGGAGTATATGAACATGATGAAAGATCAGGAGCAGAGGCGAAGCCCCGGGGGTGGCGGGGACATGCTGGCCAAGCTGCGGGAACGCCTCCGAGAGAAGGACGACGCTCTGCAGGTGACCCCTCCCGCCACATCTAGGCGTCTTCCCAAGAGGCCGGAGCTTTTGTGGTTAACACGTTCTCCACTATAATACCTTTTATTTCATGTTAGCAGTACATTTATGAAAGTGAAGTCAGTGCCTGATATTAGTTTTGTTTTCTTCAGAGATGCAGGTTATGTTGCTTCAGCATGATTTTGTATTTTGAAAGACAGCAGAGACAGACATTTTAGTTGAGATAAATATGCTTTGTGTATTATGTTCATACGTGTTATATTTGGTTAAAGTTGGTGTATTCACTTCATTCAGTTTTTTGGCAATTTTCCATGGAAGTTTGCCGACCATACAGGAGCAATTGGAGGATTTATTTGGGGGAGGCCATACAAGGGGCCATAATGTTTACTGAGGGGCCAGCCTTATTAGCCAATGATATGTTTTAAATCAGTGAGTGACAGGGGAGGGGATACTCTGGGGGCCAATAAGCTTTCCCCTGGGGCCAGTACCCCTGTGGCTCCGCCCCTATATACACCCCTGTATACATACCTAATTTTTGTGGTTCAGTTGTGTAAAGCCAAGGTCTATTATGTTACCTTTTCCGCAGCAAGCCCTAGATGAGAAGTTTGCTGCCATTGAAGAGAAGGACAATGAGATTCACCAGCTCCATCTGTCTTTGCGCGAAAAGGAACGGGACCTAGAAAGACTGAACAACCTTCTGTCGCACAACGAGGAAACGATTAATGTAGGTTAGGTGCTCAGTGGGTGCCTGTTCTTTCAGCACTCTCCTCTCTTCTGGCCGGTTTCCCTTGCTGAATCCCTGCTGTCATTCTCCCCAGAGTTTTGATTGTGTGATTAAAGAAAAGGATGTGGAGCTCCAGCACCTGGCCAACAGCTTCAAAGATCAGCAGAGGGCCAAGCAAGAGATGGAGGAGAACCTTTCTCGCACCCTTCGGGAAAAAGACGCCATCATTTCTCAGCTGCAGCAAGCGCTCGAGAAGAAATCCAAGGATCTGGATGTAAGCTGGAGCATCTCGCCTCTTCCGTGACAGGATGTGAGCGAAGCAGAGCTCCTCTTGACAGACATGCTCCATTCTCAGGAGATGAACCGCGACCTCCGCAGCAAGACACAGAGCGGCACCATATGCGAGCAGCTCAGCCAGCAGCAGAAGGCGGCGGAGGCCTTGCTGGCTGAAGTCATGAAGGACCGAGAGAGATTGGTGTTGGACAATGAGAGTGCAGTGGAGGGACTGCTAAAAACCATCAGCAGCAAAGACCAGCTCCTCAAGGTACGGTGTGATGTTGCCGTCAGCTCTAATCCCTTTTCCTGAGCACAGTCGGAGCCCCTCTCTGCTTTCCTCATTTGCGCTGACTGGCAGAGCGTTTTTCCTCCTTTGAAGGATTCTGCCGAGCACTATAAGCGCCTCCTGGCTGAACGTGCCCAGGAAGTGCGAGAGCTGAAGGGGCAGCTCTGCGAGGCCGAGAAGCAGAGCTCAGCGATCGCACAGGCAAAGTGCCTGGTGACTGCCGAGCTTAGGGGCCTGCTGGCCGAAAAGGACACCGTGATAAATGTGAGTGTGTCCACCCCACCCGCCTTTTCCTCTTCGTCTCGAAAATCCGGCCGTTATAAGAGCTTTTGACGTAAGTATGAGGCTCAAGATGAGCCAGTCTACAGTGGCTTTCTGTGCCATTCTTTGCAAACATTCACAGGCTTCACTATGCAAAATATCCTAGGCAGTCACATTTTGATTTAAACTGTTATAGTTTATATAGTTTACAGTTAGTTATGCTGTAGCTAGAAAAATGCTTTTAAAAATAATAAAGATAAGTTGCAGAGAAATAACTATCAAGTATAAAATAGAATGTGCTAGATGTCCTGTCTCATGACATGACCTTTTTTCTTATGCATTAGAAACTGGTGGAGAGTGGGCAGGAGAGAGAGAAGTTCTTGGCAGAGCTGAGACTGACGGAGGTGAGGGTGCCACAGGTGGTGGAGCTGAAACGCACCGTTCAGGTGTTACAGGAGCATCTGGGCGAGGAGGAGGGTGAGCATAGCAAAGCAGTGGCGTTTAGGCATCAGGGCACCATCCCTTCCTGAGAAGCAGCTGTAACTGAGGAGGCCGACCTGCTCCCTGTGTCCCTCTCGCCGAACAGCTGTGCTTTTGAAGAAAAACGAAGACTCGCAGCCGGGGAAGGTTGAACTGACGAAGAGCGCGGTGACTCTGAAGAAGGAGCTGGCACAGAAGACAGAAGCCCTGAACAAAGCCTTGAAGAAAGACAGTGAGCTGCAGGTGACAGCACTCGGCAGTTTGGGAGTGAAATCAAAACAAGCCTCCAGAATGAATGATAACATTGCTGAACGGCCTTTTGATTTATAGTGCACACTGAGGGGCCACTCGTCTCTTCCAGGTCGAATTGGCTGAGCTGCGGTCCACGCTGGCAGATCTAGAGAGCCAAAGTGAAGCCCAAGCCGCCAACATCGAGTCCCTAACAGCTGTGCTACAGACAAAGGACGAGATTATCCGGGTGATTATTTACTGCTGGATCCCAACCCTCAGGGGTAATGAGTCTCAAGGATTCACATACAGTCAAGTAGCTTTCGGGGTTTTCTGGCAAACCTCAAAATGCGCTGTGGAGTGTGTGTTGTAAGTGGACAATTATGCAAGAATTCTTCAGTTGGTATTAATGTTGTGCTTTTGTTCTCTGTTGGACTAAAGCAAATGCTTACTAGATCCTCGTCTCCAGAGATTTGTACAATCTTAGGTGTTTATATGGACTTATGTGTCGGCTGGCAGGGTCTCCATGAGTGTCTCAGAAAGCCAAGGGACTGTGAAGTGTCTGATCTCCAGGCTTGGGCAGCTGAACCAAAGGAAGAGAGACCCCTTCCTGGCCTCCCGCAGAGAGAGAGAACCATCATTGGTGGAAACAGCCAGCAGGAGGTACAAAATTCAGCATTTTAAATTTATCAGGCTTGTGCAGTTCCAAGGTCGGTCTGTTACTGTTGTCAATTGCTGTGGCTGTGAATAAGAGTGGTGTTTTCGGCCAGGCCACGCCCACCCTGTCCTCAGTGCTCTCTGAGCACGAGACCCTGAACCGGGCCCTGAAGGCCGAACAGCAGCTCTACTCCAGCTTGGTGAAGACCGTTAAAGAATCAGACAGGTACCACAGCACTGCTCTCTCATGCTCGTGTCTGGCCAGGCTTCCCCAGATCAGCTTCGCTAGTTGTCTTGAAATGCTCCTAAACCAGTCCAGGATGTCGGTATTATCACTTCACATTTCAAAGTCAAACCTGCATTATTATACTGCTGTATAAATGCAAAACATCATAGCTGCATATTTTATCAAACTGAGTTACCCCTGAAATTGGGTCTCTAAGGTTCTGTTTTATCTTGTGGCAAAATATCTTATTTGAGTTCTGTTTGGCTTTGAAGAAAACATTTCACCTTTTACCTACCTTCTGCACATCTGAAAAAAGCTGTTGCACCGTGGTTACTGTGTTCTGCCTGTGCTTGGCAGTATAATTATGGTAATAGTAATTTTATTTGAGAGTACCATTTATAAATGGTGCATTATACGGGTCCAAGCAGTCCCATGAAAGTGCCTGTGAAGGAGGCGTGGATGCAGGCTTCTGTGAGCCCTCTCTCTGCCCCCTGGCCCGTGTGCCCACAGTGCCCAGCGGCTGCAGGCCCTGCGGATGGAGCTGGCCGCCGTGCAGCTACTGCGTCAGCAGCTGGAGGAGGGTGTGCAAAACAACCTGGAGCTGCGGCGGGACCTGGAGGCAGAGCTGCAGCGCGCCAAGCAGAGAGAAGGTGTGCTATCCGGGGAGTCCTATGCATAGGGGCCGGCCGGCCAGGCTCTCTGGCGTCCCCTGCAGGTCGTGTCTGCTTCACCAGCTGATTACACCCAAGTCTTCATAGGAATTCATCACGGTGTGCACCACTGTATACTGCTTCTGATTTTGTGTCTTTCTCTAGTATTTAAATTTTCCAGCAGTGCTCGACAGCCTGCTGTTTCCTCTAAAACACTGCATGTTGTCGTCTTTCCACTGTTCAGTTCTTTGAGTTCTGTGCAGATTCTTCAACAGCCGTCAGCATGTCGTCTTCAGGCCATTGTCTCCTGCTTCTCGGCAGTCGTGCTGAAGAGGCCATGATAGATTCATTCTTTGTTTCCTGCCATATCATCTGTCATTTGTCCTGCCTGCTTCATGCATGTCTGTTTTGTTTCTTGCTGCCTCTTTGTTTTGCAGGTCTTCATTCCCCTTTTGTAAAATAAAGGTTTCTAAAAACAAGGCTGATATGGAATAAAGCATGCCGTCTGTCTGTGTGCCTGTCTTAACAATCATCTTCCTCATCACTTGCATCTCCATTATTGAAGCCTCCTCATTTCTCATATTTTCCTGTAAAATATAACACCATGACATCACAGTGCTGTTTCAGGAGTCCTCATAACCAAGCTCAAACAAACAGTTCCATTCCAAGTATCATTATAAACCTGGCTTATTAACTGCAAAACCTTTCTATAACGTAAGAAAATAAGCTTAGTTCACTGAAAAAATCACTGTTACTTATGAAGATGTACGTGGTGTGATGTCATTTTTATTTTTTAAAATAAGGCTGCAGACGTCTGGCCTTGTGCATGCTCTTATGGATTGACCCCTCTGGGCATATAGGTTGCACATATTCTATAAAATGCGACTTGTTTCCTGCAAAGACTGTGGGTCGATCCTGCCAGTTAATTCCAGTGCCTGTAATCCTGTCAGGGTTCCTGTCACTCTCAATGCCCTTTCCTCACCTCTTCCCAGGGAGGCATATAAATAGCTAAATATCTGAATGTACTTCACTGGCTATTTATACTGCTGGTAGTCAGGAGTGGCTTGAGTGATCACATGACAACAATCAGTTTAGTATATTTCGATACTTTTTCATTCAGCGACACCTTTCCATTTCAAGAGAAATCCAAACTCAGTGTTGAATTTATTCCAAAGCATGAGTTTATCTGTATGTGTACATTGTGGTTTAATTATTCTGTTTTAAAGCTGTGTAATTAAATTAGCCTTCCAATATTCATTGTGCTATTTAGCTATAGGCAACAGCACGTAGAATTTTACATGGGCTCTTTGACCGTTACTTGCATAATGGTTGATTTTACTTAGGAATGAGTAATGGAGCTACAATGTATAGTAATTTCTGCACTGTTTATTGTGTGATTGAGCATTTGTTATGATTATCAAATTGAGCATTACAAGGATGTCAATTCACATTGTCAGTATTCTCTCGCTTTTATGATCATAAATAAATTGTTTTTGGAGATACACTTGCAAATAAACTGATCCATTCTGAATGCACCCCTGCAGTAAAAGTGTGAACTGAACTTTCTCTTATTATGGCTGTTTGCTGTATTTCTGATTGCGTTTGTCTTCTATTGCTGCCCTGTGTGGGTCTTCAGGAAATGAGTCTCAGGCAGAACCAGTCGACCCTAAGGAACTGGAGAGTGTGAGACAGCAACTGGAAGATGCCCAGCGATGGAATGTGTCCCTGCAGTCCCGCCTAGGTGCCATCCAGAATCGTGGTGGCGGCGTGGGCGGCACCAGCGACACGGGTAAGGTGTTTCCCAGAATGCATTCTGTTGATATTCTTCTTGGTTGTGACCCAGTAAACTTGATTTAATTGGTTCTTTTTTAGCTGACACTTTTAGCTTTTTGGCTGATCAGACATCCTACTTGAGCATCTGTGTGGAAGACAGACTAGATGAGGAACTGGGCCACCTCTCAGTGCCAGAACTCCGACAAATGGTGCGTCACCCAAGCCATTCATCAAATTACTTCATCGTCGTTACATTTTCCCAGTCATTAATTGTCGTCTTTTTTTTTTTTACGCTGAGCATTGAGGTCAAGGCTAATTTATATATTTCTATTCTCTCAGATCCTCGAACTCAGGGATTATATCAAACGACTGCAAGCACCAAATGAAGATCATCACAAAAAGGCCTCGCTAATCAGCAGGGCAGATGCCAATCCTGATGAAAAGGAAGATGAAGATGTTTCTCAGCTTGCCTATGACAATAAGGTTCTGTCTGAGATCAGACTGGTTTTGGTCACTTAAGTTTCTGTTCAATTCTGTCAGTAACAATTGTGTCTTTCACTTCAGTGCAACATCTGTTAACTAATCCCTGTTCTCTTATCTTTTTGTTCCATTAAACAGATTTATTGTTTCTGTTGCATTATGTACATGTCATGCAGCTTTTCTCGTGAGGTGTTTATGAATTGCATTCCATCACTGCCTTTTCTTTTACAAAGCCATGTGTGTCACGCTCCATTCCATTACTATAGCATCTTGAGAAGAATCTAGATGGAGCTGCTCGCCTTAGCAAGACCTCTGCGCTTAGTAAGGAGGATCAGCAGGCTGCTTGGGATCAGGTGAGCAAATGGGGAGGCATTTAATGTGAAATGTAAGATGCTGATGAGTTGGTATTAAGTGCCATGGATGTAGCTGATAATGTTTTCTTTTTCAGTCAAGCGATGAGCCCGCCCTGTCTTCTGATGGAGATGGGTCTAAGGAAGAATCAGTAGCAGAGTGTCAAAGTAGCGGGATTTCCCAGGGAGGGCAGCTTAACAATGCCGCTAAACAGAAGCGTGGCAGGCGCCAGGAGGGTTTGAGCAGAGATATAGAGCTCCTGTCACTACTCAAGGAGAGAAGACTGTCGTCTGTGACTCAGCTCAGGTGAGACCGGGCCGTGAACAGCCTCTTCTGTTCTGTTTGAACACCAGACAGCTGTAGCCATGGTGAGATTAGTGTATTGTTTATGTAAGCAATATGAGTGTATTAGGGGAATATTCACTAGTAGAACATTAAATCTGAAAGATTGGTATGATCAAGAAAGCAAGGAGAAACATACGTTTTCAGAAATATATTGGTTATTGAGAGGGAAATGTTTACAGCTATTTTAAAGTAAGATTTATAATTTCATTTGATCATGAGATATATGATTGAAATTGCTTTGTGCTTCAGGGAGGAAATTTTGAGACTGCAAGCTGAGAATTCTGCTTTGAAGAAGGAGCAGTCTCAGGAGTTCAAAGAAAGTGCAGACAGCTCTGGAGAAAGTGACAGCAAGAGAGATCTTCAGAAAATGGTGGAAAAGATGAAGTCTGAAGCAGTGAGCCAACGCAAAATCATAAAAGTGCTTAAGGATCAGCTGGAGCTCAACTCTGCTACTGAGGGTGGGGCCACTTTTAACCCAGATCTGATAGTGAACATGGCGAGAGAGATTGAGCGGCTGAAAGCAGAGCTGGGATCCCCCAAGAGGAGAGCTGAGAGCCTGCAGAAGGAGGCACACCAAAAGGTATCCCAGCCAATAATCTCCAACTCAAAGGAGGCTCCTGTCAGTCCAGCTCAGCACAAAGCGTTGAGACCTGCTGTGAGTGTCTCACCTCCACACGACCCTTTTCTGATATGAATTTGTGACTGTACATTGTTATTAATTATATTTCTTTATTTGATAGGCTGGAAAATCACGCCTCCCTGTTCCCATAAGGCATGATAAGGTGGTCATTAAAAGAGCTGCTGTCAGTCAAGCTACTGATATAGAGCTGCAGTCCTTAACAGAGGACGTCCTTGAGATGGAGAAAAAACGTCTTGGGCAGCCTCAACCTTGGGCTTCTGATCAGGAAGAATCCACACTGAGGCCAGATTGCCCGGGGTCCGCAGAAGACATCCAGAAGGCTGGAGGCTTTACAGCCAAGCAGATGACAGGCACTGAACTTCTCAGTGAGTTAGAGTTACTCCACTATGAATGTCAGGAGAAAGAACGTGTGATTGGCCAACTCCAGGAGAAGGCTGCAAAGTGTGAGGAGTTACAGGCAACGCTCTTGGAGAAAGATGAGCTGAACAGAGAGTTTGTTGAAGCCTTACAAGCTGCAGAATCCACCATAGAGTATCTTACCGCCTGTAACATGGATAAGGAAGGAAAAAATGACCATATTCTTCAGTCTGACCTCCACAGCCGCCACTGGGAGCTTCAGAGAATGCTTCAGGAGAAGGAGGCACTGAACAAGCAGCTGTTGGATTGCCTTCATGTCGCAGAGTCTGCCCTCGCCTCTCTGAGTGCTTTCCCAGCAGGCAGGGCTAGTGCAGACGCACAGGTCAGCTGCAGTGATCCCCAAGGGTTGCTGCACAAGCTTGAGAATGTTCTTCAGCAGATCGGTGTGTCTGTGGATCAGTCGAAGCCTAGGGCAGGAGATCCTCAGGACTCGGTCTCAGATTTGCAACAGCAAATTGATCAGCTGCAGGAGGCGCTGTGGGAACGGGATCGGCGAAACGCCGAGCTGCAGGATAGACTCATTGCATCAGAACAGGTAGCTGTACCAGGACCCTCCAGCAGCAGGACTACTGAGCAAGACTTGGTACATAGTGACTCGGCCACATACAGACAACTGAAGGATGTTAAAAAGCTTTCAGAACAACAACAGCGAGAGGCCCAGGGGGGGCAGATTAACATGGTCAAGTGCTCAAAATGTGGGACACAAAATCAGCATATTGAAAAACTCTCTAAGGACCCTGAAAAGCAAGATCAAATAATAAGGCAGCTTGCAGAGTGCCTTTTCACTGCTGGGTCAGCCTTGGCCTCACTCAATGCTTGCTACACTCATGGTAACTCCACAGAGAAGCCAGTTAGTAAAGAGAGCCTTCAGCAGGAGCTACAGAGACTTCAAAAAGTTTATCAAAACAAGGCTGAGTGGCAAGAACATTACCTAGAATACTGTACGCAGAAGCTGAAAACAGCTTACAATGAGGGCCACCACATGGACCTGTATCAGAACATAAGCAGTCTTCAGCAGGCTCTCACAGGAAGTGCTCAGGTGATCTCAGAACTTCGGAAAGCCCTAGAAAAGCTCAAGACGCAAAATAAGCAGTATCAGAATGAGCTGAGAATAGGCAGATCAAGTCCAAAATCCACAGATCTTCCGCAGAAGCTGGAAAACCTGCAGAAGGCACTTGGAGAAAGAGAACGCATGTGCAAAGAACTTGAGGAGAAGCTGGCCGCTGCTCAAGAGATCATCGCTATGCAGAAGTCCATCCAGGAGAAACAAGATGGAAACCAAAAAGGTAGGAAGATCAATTTAAAAGCTGTACAGCTTAACATTATTTTCCGGACCGTCAGCAGAAATGTCTCTACTGACTTATCCACACACTTCAGTGAATATCAGATTCCTGATTTTAGAAAAAATTATATTCTGTATGTATTTGCATGCTCGAAGGATATACTGTGAAGACATATTTTATCATATTTTATGTATTTAATTTGTGGTTAAAGAATGTGATATACTGCTCCATTCTAAAGCTATCCATTATCCTGAATAATTATCCAGCACTCCTTTTGGAGATCCAGAATTGTGATGACCTTAATACCGCCTCCATGTTTGGTTTTGTTTAATTTGTAGTGTTACTTAGAATAGAAATTCTAAGGGGAGAGCCTGAATCTTATGTGTTGAATTGGTATGACGTTCTGATCTAAGAAGTAGCAAATAGAGAAACATTTTTCTGAAATGGGCGGCTGGAATAGGTGTATTGGTCTCATACACTATAGCCATGGATTCACCATGGGGGGAAAACGTTTTTCGGAAAGAGTGATTACGACTTTACTAATTATGGTTTTTTCTTAAGTTGGTGCACACACATTGTAATTTGAATGAGTTCAGTACATCGTTTAGGAAAAAAGCTTATGTTTATAAGAGGCGAGCAAAGAAGACTTGAAATAAACCATGATGTAAACGTTTGAAAGCCTGAGCATGTAAGAAGTGCGGTGAGATGCATCCTCAGCCTTCAACGGAACGAGTTCCGCTAACCTCCGTGTGTCGCCCGTAGCGATGGCTCTAGGACAAGATGACAAAGAGGTACAGGTGGATTTGCAGGACCTGGGTTACGAAACGAGTGGAAAGAGTGAAAACGAAATGGATAGGGAAGAGAACAGTAGCTCAGGTAGACAGCATGCTTCTGCTGCATGTTAACTAATCCACAATTTTGGTCTTTGGCATGACATTGTCCACCAGGCTTTTGCTGCCAGTTAACTCTGCAGTGCAGTTCTCTCCATTAGACTGTTGAGATACGGTTCTTGTATAACTTAACTGCACCTGTTGAATTGTGTTTATTTATTTGAACCTTTCTCATCTGTATTCTTGCATGCTTGATCCTCGGTCTTTGGCATGGCCCTTCTTCTGATCCCCTTTATATTCTAATTTTCTTTGCAAAAAAGTCTAGAATTTTCTCTGTACTACTGAAATTGTATTACCAATGTGTTCTTATTCAGGTACTGTAGACAATGATCAGGACATGCATCATACCAGAGGTACAAGCATCCCATCACTGCTTGGACAGATCCATGGTAACTTCTCCTCCATGGAGAACCTCAACACGAGCTCTAGTACATCATACCCAAGCTCACCTACCCTCAGTTCCCCAAAGTTCAGCTTGAAGAACTTGCAGATGTTTGAAGACTATGGAGTCACAGACAACCCAGAGCACCTGAAGCTGCAGGTTCTGGAGCTGAAAGGGCAGCTGGAAACCCACCAGAGAGTCAGTCAGCATCTGCAGAGTCTCCTGCATCGAACCTCCCAGTCAAGCAATCTCCAGGCGTTCGTGTCCGACTACACGGCCTTTGAAAAACACAGCCAAGAGCTGACCAAGGAGGAGAGACACAGTATTGGTTATGAAGAGGACCTCTCTTCTGAGGGCACGATCCTGAGCCAAGATGAAGACGAGAAGCAGATGAAGGAGCATATCACCAATCTTAGCACTGAACTGGAGAAAGAGAGGAACCGCAACAAGAATTTGGCAGAACAGCTGCAACAAATTCAGTTTCGAAGTAGATCAGCTTCACCAGCACGGTAAATTACTCGCATGTTTGTAGCTTTACTTAAAAATAAAAAAAAAAAGCACATCATAAATGGGAAGCTCCAAAACTATAAGACCTTTAGATGTTTATGTAATTTTCCACCTAGAACGTCTACTTTGTCTCTGTGGTTGACTTGTGATATTAACTACAACAGGTTAATTTACAGTTTTTCCTCAGTCGCTTTGATATATTTTTCAGATCAGAAATGAAATTCTCATAACTACTCGTCCAACCTCCACATCGAGTCACTTGAGCACACCATAAATGCAAAGTCTCCTTCTTTTGGTCAAATTGCAAATGTCATGCAAATGGTTATGTACGATAATTTGCTAATTCCTGCAGTTTCATTTGTTTATGACATGTTAGTTAAAATGTATTATGCCGGTACTCTGTTGAATAGTCTTACCCTCCAAAACATCTAGGTATAAGTTCTTTGTATAAATCATTACATGCGTGGTTGAAGCAGTTGTCATAATCATTCAAGCATATTCTCAGTATATTTCTATTATATATTTTTTTTATTTAAAAAAACTGATTAATTGCTTTCCAGCAAATTTTGACACCTTGCATTTAGTAGTATACAGTAAATACACTTTATATGACATACTGTATGTATACTGTAGCACACACACGTATGCATGCTTGCAGTGTGTACATGTGTATATCAATGTGTGTTACAGTATGCATAACTGTACTGTTGAAATTGATATATGTCATACAGAAAAAGTACAACTTTGTGCATTTTCAGTAATTATCATTAAACCTTAGCCGTAGTTTACGTTGGAAAATATAGAGTGCACTGTTACCTTGACAACATGGCTAAGCGTTTTAACCATCTTGATGATGAACAGTGACACATGGGCTTGTCGTTCTGGTAGCACTGACAAGTTCATTGACATAAATATTTACTTTTGATGGATAACATAAGGATTTTCAGAATGTTACCGGCTTTTGCAGGTAATCAGTTCATAATGTGTTGCTGTTTGTACAAATTGTTTCAAGAAATGCACTTTTGCAAATGTTAAGGATGAATCGAGAAATCTAATCAAAGTGACTGAGGAAAAACTACAACTAAATATGTACGGTAATCAGATTCCAGCATTCTGATTCTCACCCTTGTTTTACTTTATTGTATACAGTTTATTGTGTACAGTTTTAAAATATGATTTTGTCTGCTTTTAAGATGTTTCTTAGTTGCTAGAAATTTGATTTGGCATCTTTGAAGTGAATCGGAAGTATTAGAACAATACTGTTAAAAAGTATGTAAGTATTTCAGTAAGCTGAAAAGGATCTGCTGAGAAAATTGTGTTGTTTTCAAAATGTAATTGTTACCCGAGTTGTACTCTGTGTTTTGAAGGTTGGTTGTTTTGTTTGTGGTTTTTTGGTTTAGATGTGATTGGTTGTCTTGTAGATCCGGGTTCCCCCACCTTATTCAGCTCACCACCTTACTGCCACGTTTAGTAGGTGTGTTTGAGCAGAGGAATCTGTAAACTGTGTTGCAGACTACCAGCCTGGACATGGGGCAGTAGGTTTTGTCCTTTGGGGGTCCTTCAGCGTGCTGGCCTGTCTGGCCCACGTGGTCTCATGGCACACTGGCGTGGCGTCTGTTGTTTCTGCAGGATGGACTCACTGGTACAGTGTCAGGCCAGGGAGCTGTCGCAGCTCCGGCAGCAGATCAGGGAGAGCCGGGAACTTGGCGCCCTGCAGCGCCTGCAGCTGGAGGGGCTCGGCAGGGCGTTCGAGGAGCTGCTCCAGGCCGGCGATGCAGACCACCACAAGGGAGATGTTATCCGCGAGCAGCTGGACAAGAGCCTGACCGTGCTGGAGAAGCTAGAGGAGCGGCTAGAGAACGGTGCGCTTTTCCCAGCCGCTCAGCTTTTCGCACCCCTGAGCGTTTCCTGGTAATGCTCTATTTGGCGGATTATTAAACACGGACAGCAACAGCTGTTTCCTTCTGATTACCCCCAGAAATTAACACCTGTGGGTCACATGCAAGCAATGCTATTACTGGAGGAGTTTCCCATGGTGCTTAGAACCAAATCGATTACACCATCTATGTAATTACCCTTCAAGCTCAACATGAGAGAAGGGTAATGAGTCAGAACTGAGTGAGAAAGACAAGGCTTTCATAGTCAATCTTCTGTACTGTCTTGTAGGAGACAAACATTTGGATAACGAAGATAGAGCCGTCCTTGACCTGGCACAGAGGTGGGACTTTGACTTTTTGATGTTCCCTGTCCTGTACAATTGTTTCTGACTGCATCTCAATGTACCCCTTTATGTTGAAGCACAAAGCACTCTCTCTCTCTCTCCCCCGCCCCCCCCCCCTTTCATTTTGGCAGCACTGTACATCTTTCTCCTCTGGAGATTTTTTATTAATGCTTGATGTTGTTTAAGAGTAGGACAACGAAGTGGCTTTTAGTGTGGTATTTTTTTTATTTCCAGTGTTAAGAATAACATTGGGGCGGCATGGTGGTGCAGTGGTTAGCACTGTTGCCTCACACCTCTGGGACCCGGGTTCTGGTCTCCGCCTGGTTC
>JABFEA020000119.1:16435734-16447620 GCA_019775915.2 Cyphomyrus plagiostoma | reverse complement strand
TCTGTAGTCAGGCACACTGTGGATTCGCCTGACTTCCGTCTCTGTCTGAGCTCACTGGGGTGTCTCTCAGCCCCACAGACAGGATGAATGTTACCATATATTCTGTAGTCAGGCACACTGTGGATTCGCCTGACTTCCGGCTCTGTGAGCTCACTGGGGTGTCTCTCAGCCCCACAGACAGGATGAATGTTACCGTATATTCTGTAGTCAGGCACACTGTGGATTCGCCTGACTTCCGTCTCTGTCTGAGCTCACTGGGGTGTCTCTCAGCCCCACACACAGGATGAATGTTACTGTATATTCTGCAGTCAGGCACACTGTGGATTCGCCTGACTTCTGGCTCTGTGAGCTCACTGGGGTGTCTCTCAGTCCCACAGACAGGATGAATGTTACTGTATATTCTGCAGTCAGGCACACTGGATTTGCCTGACTTCCGGCTCTGTGAGCTCACTGGGGTGTCTCTCAGCCCCACAGACAGGATGAATGTTACCGTTTATTCTGTAGTCAGGCACACTGTGGATTCGTCTGACTTCCGGCTCTGTAAGCTCACTGGGGTGTCTCTCAGCCCCACACACAGGATGAATGTTACTGTATATTCTGCAGTCAGGCACACTGTGGATTCGCCTGACTTCTGGCTCTGTGAGCTCACTGGGGTGTCTCTCAGCCCCACAGACAGGATGAATGTTACTGTATATTCTGCAGTCAGGCACACTGGATTCGCCTGACTTCCGGCTCTGTGAGCTCACTGGGGTGTCTCAGCTCCACAGACAGGATGAATGTTACCGTATATTCTGTAGTCAGGCACACTGTGGATTCGCCTGACTTCTGGCTCTGTGAGCTCACTGGGGTGTCTCTCAGCCCCACAGACAGGATGAATGTTACTGTATATTCTGCAGTCAGGCACACTGGATTCGCCTGACTTCCGGCTCTGTGAGCTCACTGGGGTGTCTCAGCTCCACAGACAGGATGAATGTTACCGTATATTCTGTAGTCAGGCACACTGTGGATTCGCCTGACTTCTGGCTCTGTGAGCTCACTGGGGTGTCTCTCAGGTCCACTGACAGGATGAATCTCAGTCTCTTCTTGGTCTTTGCTACAGGCCTTGCAGCCACAAGGACTGCATCTGTATCTGCTGTAGACTCTGCAGTGCGTCACCATGACAACGCTGCTCCTGCAGCATTCAGAAAGCATATCAGACCAGGTAAAAAAAAGGAAAATCTGACATTCTGCTTATTAATGTTACTCTGGGCTTGACAGGCTTGTGTATATATTATTAGTGCAAAATTCTGCCTCAGATACACTCCAATTGTTCACCTTTTTTGTGTTTTTGATAATAAGGATGCTGGAACTAGAACAAACCGTGACCTCCGTAGCAGATCAGATGCAGCTTTTAAAACTTATACAAATGTACCAATAGATAGAATGTTCTGGAATTGACTTGGCTGCAGGGATTTACAGAGCATGTGCACCAATAATGCTCAGTGCTGCCTCACCGTACTGTGGTTCCCGTCTCTCAGGAGGTGGAGCGGAGACCCCTCTGCATGGCCTGCGCAGGGAGAACGGCCGGCTGCTGGAACAGCTGAGGAGCAGCGAGCAGCTGAAGGAGACGCTGCACAGCGAGCTGGACCTGCACTGCTCCATCCTGGCCCAGGAGGACGAGGTCCAGCCTGAGCCCTGTCCCCTGAAGCGGGGCCCTGATGCGGCAGAGCGAGCTGCGGAGCCAGATGCTTCACGGGTTCAAGCCACGGTCATGAGCCCAGGTGGGGCAGGCTGTCCAGGCCTCGCGTTTCAGCCACGGCCCAGAGGGACTTCTGCAGTACTGACCCTGCACTCCCCCCTGCAGAGCTTCTGGCCGAGCACCTCCAGGAGGTCCGCGCCCTGAGGCTACGCCTCGTGGAGACCATCCGTACCAACGAGCGACTCCGGGACCAGCTGGAGCGCAGGCTGGCTGAGGCTGAGAGAGACCCAGGTACAGGCTGGACCCTCACCGGGCCGGGCGCAGGCCCGAGTCCCTGCCTGGCCTCTGCTCCAAAGAGCGTAAGTTAATCTCCGTTAATGTGCCTCTGCTGGCTTCAGCAGCGACAAATATCTTCATCCATGGGGCTGAGGAGCAGAGCCAGCTGGCGAGCGAGATCCAGTTCCTGCGGAGCCAGAACCAGAGCCTGAAGGAGCAGCTGAGCACAGCCTCCAGAGGTCAGTCCCATTGCAGATGGTAATGCATGAGGTCATACGCTTATCTGAAGTTTCATTCTCATCGATCATGGTGCAAAGGACAATAAAAGAAATAGAATATAAATACTTCTAAGTCTTATAAGCGTGATGTATTAATACAGAGAAACGCAGTGAAGCACCTGATTGGTGGGTTTGAGCTTCTCAGCAGACACTCGGTTTTGGGGCTGGATGTGTGACTCCTGTCCTGACAGACAAACAGAGGGAGAGCGAGAAGCTGCGCGAGTCTCTGGCCAGGAGGACGGCCAGGCTGGAGGAGCAGAAGAGTGAGAACCGGCGGCTGCAAGAGTCCATTCAGCGCGGCGGCGACGAGATCCACAGGCAGGTGCCCTCCGACATGCCGGGCGTGCCATCCCCCCAGTACCTCGTATGGTAACCCCGCCCCCTGTCACCGGTCGCCGCAGGTTGCAGGCAGAGCTGGGCGTGCAGAGGCAGCAGCTGACGGACAGCCAGCACCTCCTGAAGTCACTGCGCATGGAGCTGCAGGTCAGCCAGCAGACGAGGACTGCGGCTGACAGACAGCATGGTGCGTGTCACAAGCACGGCTTCTCCCCGGGGCGGGGGGGGGCGAGTGGCTCTGTGGGTCTGGACAGCAGAGTGATGTCACCAGCAGCTCCTGGACATGACCTTTAACCCCCGAAGTCCCCAGGAACTGGCTGACCATCTCCATTCTGCATCGCCCTGCATATAACAGCTTCTGCCAAAAAATAATGTACATGCAGAGCTCTAAGCCACGTGTGAAGCTGAAGTAGAAGAGCCCGCTTTTATGGACAGCACTGTGCCAGGGTGACTTCTGGGACACGTCCATGTGACTTATTTATCAGACGTGAACTAGCAGTTGTTAGTGACCTAAACGACAAAAAAATACAAAAATAAAAAAATTATAATTAACAGTAACCTAAACAACAGTGTAACTCCTCTGCTATTTCCTGGCAAAATCAGTCATTTCCATACAAAATATATTAACTTTATCGTATATTTAATGTTCCTGTAGGTTTTTTTTTCGTACAAACACTGAACTTTTTGCCAAAGAAGTAAGAGAGAACATTTTATTTCATTGGCTCTTTGTGTCTCGCCATCTGGCTCTATGGCTCTCCTGAAACACTCATCGGCTGACCTTAGTGTCTGTGCCGCTCAGGGGCAGTGAAAAGTGCAAAGGATTTAGTTTGTTTCAGAGTAATATAATGTTTAGCATATTTTCTGATTTATATAAATATTACTAAACAAAAATAGACAATATTAGTTGGTATTTTCAGTTTTATTGTACAAAGCAGAAATAAATCTTTTGGCAGAATATATTTTATTAACACAAGCTGAAAGCAGATAAAGTGAGCAGGATGCTTTTACTGTTGCTTACTAGTGCTGGTACCTCTAGTATTAGTACCATTACTCTGCCAGTCTGGTGTAGCACCTAAAAGGTCCAGGTTTTATGCTAAAACCCTTTCCCAGAACTGCATGTCAGGTGTTTAAAAATTGTGTGACAGTTATTGCCTCCTATTTTTCATGAGATCGTTGTTCTTCTGAAGTGATACACAGTTTGTCTTTATTTTCCCCAGGCCTTCACCTGTCATGAAGATGTTTTTTCACTTTTTTCTTACTTTCATTACCTTATGTAATGAAACTACACAGAAACGCATATAACTGGCTGTTATTATATGATGATACAGAAAATACTTAATTAGCAGCCATTTGTCTTCAAAACAAATTTTTATTTTTGAATGCAGGATCTCACTGTCCCTGGTTCAGCCAAGGGCCTACCTTAAGGGCCTAGCAGTGAAACCACTCTGCTCACTGTGGGATTTGAACCAGTGACCTTCCAGTAACAGGAATTGCATCCCGACCCCCCCTTTGATTTTATTAATCAGGAATAAGTATGAAGGTTTGGAGATGGTTTCCATTGACATGATTGTATTTTTCTGCCTGTCCGTGTCAGATCCCTCCCAGGAAGCACCGACTCCAGGTGCTGGGACCCTGGACCTGAACGAGCTCCTCTCTGAGATCCGGCATCTCCGGCTCCAGCTGGAGAGGAGTATTCCCACCAACAACGCTCTACGACAGAAGCTGGAGGAGCAGTTGCTGAGAGGATCCACCCAGCAGGACGCCTCCCACTCCACCATCAACATCAACTACCTTCTGTCTTCGGAGTCGAGGCCCCCCCACCATGGCAATGGGGGAGGTACGGGGCAGCCGTGAAGACGTCTCGCTGTGCCAGTCCCGCGCCGCTGACTTACTAAGCCATGGCTTATGTTTCAGATGAGTCCTCGGCGCAAGATGTCGGTGACTTGACCCTTCCATCTGTCAGAGTTTCCTCAGACATCCTTTATGGTGTGTTACACAAAGCTTGATTTCCAATGGTGGAAGTAAAGGAGCCCAAAATAGCTCTTTGTAGACCAGTTTTTAACATCCATATAGCAATGTTTTACTGGGTTAGAAATATGGAAATTAGAGTGGAAAAAGTTGCTGTAAAAAAAACTTATGCTGACTGTTCTGGCTATAGATGTCAGTGGGGAGGTGAGGAGGAGTTCAGCTCGTTTGTCTCAGAACAGTGGAAGTTCTGCAGACAGCACCTCCACAAAACCAGCCCGGCTCGTCCCCGGCCACCAACTTTGGGCCAACAAACATGGCCGGCACGTCCTTGGCCTCATCGAGGACCACGATGCCCTGCGCAAGCAGATTTCCGAGGGAAGGAAGTTGATTGGCAGGATGGAACAGCACCTTCAGCAGTGTCTCCACGCTCTGTCCAAGCAGGACTCAAAATCCACAGTAAGGGCACTTTTCCACTGCACTTTAACTTTTTCATTGACTTCCGGTCGAGTACCAGTACCGTAAGTGCCAAACTAGCTGGGGTACTTGAAAACACTTGGAAACGAAGTTTAAAAAAAAAAAAATCGCTTTGGTTGTAAGAACATCCATTACCACTTAACCCCAACTGGAGTCGCAGGGTGGGACTGGAGCCTATCTCCGGAACAATGACTGCACGCAGGAACCAACCCTGGGCAGCCCCCAACACACTCAGGGCACACACACTCACAGGGCCAAATTAGACTTGCCAATCAACCTGCCCTGCATGCTTTTGGACCCTGGGAGGAAACCGGAGCCCCCGGTGGAAACCCACATGAACATAGCAAAAGAATGCAAACTCCACACAGAAAGGACTTACACTCAACCCCGGGATTGAACCCTGGACCTTCTTGCTGTGACATGACAAGAAATTAAAAAGTATTTTGTTGAATATACTAGGGCTGCTCCGATTAGTCAACATAGTCAATGACTTAGACGCTGAAAATGCGTCAAAATCAATACTTAAATCGACACATTGTTTGTTTTTTTTTAGATGATTTTAAATAAATTACCTTTATGCTCTCTAAAATGTTTCATTATAACAAATGAATCCTTTAAAATCACTCCGTAATTATGGGACTGGTTCAAATTATCACGAAACAAAAATGTGGATTGCACACCTTGCAGAGTGTGACGTACTACAGGGGCAGTAACGCGACGCATGAGCACCTGGAGAGGAAACACACAGGCACTATTTTACATGATGAATAGGAAAAACTAGCAAAAATGTGTTGTGTGTTGGTACGGAGACCTTTTTTGTCCGTGTAACTACTAAACACATCATTAAAACCATAAATTTGTCTGCCTGCTAGCCTTGGAATAAGTGTTTGAGAAAATGTTTATGCTGAAATGCAGGCTTATTCTGTGTTGATTGACGGCGCCAGTGTTCGTGTGTGCTACACTTGTTGGGACTTAGGGTTATCAACTTTGGTCACCTGGCTGGCATGAGATTTTAAATTTGTGAAATTGTAGAAGTATGTTTGCAAAAAAAAATTAAGGAAATTTATTGGAAATTTAGGGGCAGTGTGTGGCTCAGTGGGCTAAGCCTGTGTGCCTGTAATCATGAGGTTGCAGGTTCAAACCCAGCCTCAGCATGTCTGCGGGTCCTTGAACAAGGCCCTTAACCCCCTGCTCCCTGGGCGCCGCTATGGGTGGCTGCCCTTCGCTGCCAGCTTACTCTACAAAGAGCAAGTTGAGGGAGGCGTAAAGACAATTTCTCCACGGGGGTTAATAGAGTATCGATTATTAAACTACCCCAAAGCTTTCAATGTGGTTAACTTTAGGTTTATAATGGAATAAGACAAGAATTGGAATGTGTGAGATTTGGAAACCCTGGGGATCAGTGCTATTATCGTAAACTAAAACTGAAACGAAAAAACGAACACTTAAAAAAAAAAGAAAATAGTTTGTGCAATGAAATAAGAATGAAAACTATATTTAGCAAAAAAAAAAACATCGGACTGCAAAAAGTGCAGCTACTTGCCCACATAATTTACCCTGTTTAACCACAATATCTCCTCTTTTAAAAGGTGTTGTGGCTGTTGAGCTTCTTCTCCGTGACTGTAGTATGCCACTTTCGTTTCCATGGTATACCAAAACGGTCGCATGTGGCATGCTCAGCTAAACGAATTAATGAAGCATAAGGATACGCCGAATTTATACGACTTTCTCGAAGTACCAAAAGCATGGCATCTGGTGCAGTGGAAAAATGCCCCATCTCTCCCCTGAAGGGGTGATGGATGTGCAAGATGGCCGACTGACTCAGCACAAACTTACCTCTTTCATATTTGTCAGGTTCTAGATCAGCAGCTGCTCAAAGGCTTTTCCACAAACATCAACACGATGCAGCAGGTCCTGGAGGAAGCTGCCCGCCTACTTAGGCTGCTGTGGAGAGTCTCCATTCCAACATGCTCCTGCACTGAGGGCTGCAGGGCCCTTCAGGTGCCTCCAAAGAACTGACTCTGTTGGGCTTCCCTGGCCTTATCATCAGTTAAGCCACGCAGATGCTTTGCATTGTTTAATTGTGGTCCTTCTCATTTCAAAATGTAGGACGAGGCCTTAAAGAGTGAAATTGCACGACTTAAGGCCAAGTTATGTGAACAAGAGAGGTTACTGTCAGGAGCAGTGAAGAGGCTTCGTAGCACAAACCAGCTGAAGGAGGGCATGGAGAAGGTCATTATTGAGCAGCGTAAGTGAACATAAATCACCTATGTGTTTGGTACCTATACTTAACAAAAGTCATTTTAGTAAGAGAAATTTACATTTCATTGTATTTTTCAATGCTTTTTCATAGTGTCATTAACCCATGATGTACTGAAGAAAGCGAGAGGTAACTTAGAGGTGAGTGATTGACATTTGCATTGATTTCAATAACCACAATATTCAATTTTGGTTAATTATAGTTTGAGTCAATATTTATGGTGACTTTTTAAAAAAAACTAATGTTTTAATTTTCAACTTAAATATCTCTATTATAAGTTTTATAAAGATTTTACTAGGAGTTCTATTGTGATCATTTTATTGTCCCCCTTGACATTGCGCCTGTTTTTGTATGAGCGATTACAGATAAATTATTGTGCACTTTTTGGCCTTAAAGGCTTACCAGGACCAACTGAAGGTCAGTTTTTTAATCTGGAGGTCCCTTCCATGCATGGGTTTGTAATTTGAACATTGAGGTTGCTTCCATTGTGGAGTCTTCAGCTGCATTACTGTGCCATGAGATGCATGCTGCAAGCATGCGCTTCATGCTGCAGGTCAGGGTAAATGCATCCAGGGTAAACGCATCCTACACCAAAGAATGATTTTTGAACATACATTCTATAATTGTAGTAGTTTGCATTCGTTTTTGATGTATAAAGAAAAAAAAATTAAAATCCAGGCACAAATGAATCATCTTTCCCTTTGGCCCCAGGAGGTCCCGGCCAATGGGTAGAGCTTCCTCAGCTGCGGGGGGGGCAGCAGTGCCTGTCCCCCTAATTCTGCGAGACACTCCAATTCAGCAGCTGAGCAACACAGTCACACCTCAAGTTCCTCTCTTTCCTGCTAAGCAAACAGCTCCCCGTTGTCTCCTGCTGTGAACTTGCTGTTTTTACTTTTGTAATAGTGTTGAGGTACAGTTTCAAAAGTGCCTTTGAAAATAAGGCAGTGCTTGCACCTTTACTTGTGACCTATTTTAATATGTTTGCTTTGTAATGATTTACAGCAATGTAAAGGGTTTTCTGTTTGTAAATATTGAGTCTGTATTTAGCTTTTAAAGTTTTCCCTTTTGATATATAGATATCTATATATAAAAATCATAGAAGTGTGTTTTTTCTTTTAATTTAGAGGCCAATTTGAGAAATCTATTTTCGCAAAACCAGTACATACCATGGCCCACACTTGGATACAGTGGTTAAGAAATGTATTTTACATACATTAAATGTTTAATTGTATGTAGATGGATGTTTGCCATTCCTTCAGCCCGTGTCTCATGTCGAGTGCATAAACAGTTATAGAACCTTTCCATAATCAATGTCAGTGGGTATGAACTCAAATGGTTAGGCATTTTTGAAATATAAAACATTTTAACATGAAACAAATGTCAGAAAAGAAGAATTAAGAGAACCAGTTAATGCAATTCCTTCTAAAGAGGCATTTCTTGATTTTCATAAATCTCAATCACACCCTGGTAGGAATACAGCTGGCTGGAATGCAGCACTGCAACCAGAGAACTTTGTAATAATGAAATGTTGATTAGACACTTGGCCTACTTTTGTATAAAACAGTACAGTAAACAAACTAGGGTAAGTCCTGCAATTCATCATTTTAACCTTTTTCATTGGAAGGGGAGTCAAGTGTTGTTGCAAGTTAAGATAAGTCAATGTGATTCTGAAATATATGGCAAATTGTGTTCTTAAAAAAAGTTTATTTCAGTATAAACAACCTATATCCTGACAAATACCTCAAAAGTACAAATCTTGAATGCTTCCAAATATTGTATACAGAGGCCTTCAATACAGTACAATTGTTATAGTATACGTAAGTACATACACAAGACAGTACCTCAGCTCACAAATCACTACACAAATACATTTAGCAAAAGGGACATACTTGTGTGAAGTACTAAAATTTGTATATTTGTAACATGCTTACATACTTTATATAGATCAAATACCCATGGCAACACACATGGCAACAAACAATCCAACCATCAACAGAACTCACAAAGATGCCTAGTCATCGGTGGACTAGAGTAAAACCTATAAAACTAGGTGTAATTGCCTTTGGGACTGGCCGGGAGTAAAAGGGGCTGTAAGGTCTTATTGAAACATCCCCTTCAATATTGTAGTTAGGAGAAGACGATGACGGGGACTAAAGCAGGTCACTCTCACCGCACTTCCCACAAGCATGGCTTCATTAATCACCCAGAAGCCCACAGTGCAGAGATGCTGGTAACTTGTAATCAAAGCCACTTAAAAATGTACATACGCTTTGTACTAAAACAATCAGAATTTTGAGACTAATCCAACACACAAACACCTGAGAGGGAAACATTCTCAAAAATGTCCCCTGTTCCTTTGTATAAAACTTTCCAAGTATTTCTATGGCTGATCAGTAACGGTTGGTTAAGAACTGGATAACAGTAATGAAAAATACCCTTAGAGGGGTAGCTGATAGCCACATATGTGACTACATTTGGTCTTAATATCATTCTGCGTTTCAAGTTTGATGTCAGTTTGCAATAAACCCAACAGAAACATAAAGGTCTTACAATAAGTTACTGTGCTGCCTCAAGTACTGGGAGGGAGAAATTACACCACTGGGTTCGGCTAGTGATGCCTTATGTGGAAAAAGGAAAAAAAAAAAAAAAAAACATTCAAATGTATCAGAAGTCTGTATGCAGAAGTCTGGCTGCTTACAAAAACCAGAAAGCAAATGGCACAAAATTTCCCAAATGTCAAACCGGCATTCCAGACACTGCAACAGCAGTTAGTTCTGTAACCTTCTCTTCACTGAATTCTGCTGATAGCTTGAAAAGTCACCATTCTTTGTCAGTCTGGTGGTTACATGTTGCTGGTCACTGGTGTGACTATACATTAGACCAGAAGTCTCCAACTCCGGTCCTAGAGAGCTACTGTTCAGTAGGTTTTCAATCCTACCTGGCTTCTGATGAGCCACACCTGTTCTCAGGTAAATACCAGGAGCAGATGTGGCTCATCAGCAGACTGGCAGGCTCTCCGGGACCAGAGGTGGAGGCCCCTGACCTAGATTAAGTACCTATCAGACGTGAAAAGCTGCTTTGAATCCCATCAGGGGATTTTTAAAGGAAATTGTGACCTTTAAACACAACACTGACTACCAGCATCTGGAGATCAGGGTACGACTAAATATCACCCAGCAGGGGGCAACACTCGCCTATCTCTGTACGTGTCGGACGAAGGCTTGCACCAGCTGGAGAAAGGGCTCCTGGCCCTCGGGCACCGCCTTGGCCCCCGGCGTGGGGGGCTTGCTCTGTGGAGAGGGGAGCAGCCCGCTGGCCGGGGAAGAAGGGGACCCCCGTCGGAAGTAGCGAGATAAGCTGGACAGCAGAGTGCTCTGCAGGAAGAGGAACAAAAGGATCACGTGAACACGCCTCATCCCTCCGTGAAACGGCGAGGAACAGCACTAGGGAGCCGTGAGGTGAGTGAGTACCAGCTCTGAGCTGAGCTCCTGCTTCATCCGCTGCTTGTCCCTCAGGTGCACGCTGGGGTCCCTCAGGTAGCGTACAGCTTGGGAGATCAATACATAGAAGCAATTCTCCATGGTGAACATCAGCAGAGACCTGCATTGGGGATGGGAGTCCAGATTTAGCCAGCGGTGGACAGATAACACGCTGTACCCAATATGACCATTCATTCTACGTCTTACTTGAGAGCCTGAACTTCCTCAGATGATGCAAAGGTCCCCACGCTTAGAGAAGCCGGCTCCTTTTTCTTCTCCACCTAGAAATGCCAGACAGCATTATAATCAGCATGGTTGGTGGTCCCTTAATTAACATGACCCGACCTGTAAACTAGCTCAGAATACCACCAGTGAAGTAGGAAATGGTGAAGACAATGCTGCCGGTCTCACCTCTCCCAGCATGCTTAGGGCCACGTTGATGGTGGCAAGCAGTGTCCCGAACGACGGCGCAACGTCGGAGTCAAAGGCAGGTGCAGTGAAACTCAGCACGAACAGGGTGGGGTATTCCGCCAGGTCCAGGGACTAAACGGGAAACGGAACAAATGTCACATGCGAGACTTGTTTCTGCGGGAAAATGACAATGTGTTCAATCATCTTTCATGCAACATTTTAAGCAGAAAATTGGATTGAAAAACATGGAAATATTTTTGAGGTTTGAGGTTGCTGAAGCATCATCTTTCCTTAAGATCTCGTGGTGCAGAGAGACGTGTTCATAACTAACTAATCTCTCAAAGCAAACTTTGGATTCCTTTTCTTGCAATAGTAAGCTGGGTATTCACAGTACTGCAGTTCATGGTGTTTTACCTTCACCTCCCAGGGATTTTAGGAACTGTGGCAGCTTGGATCGAAAACTGATTAACTGACAGGAAACAGCGAGTAGTTATAAGAGGCACAATGTCACAGTGGACCTGTGTTCATAATGGGGTACCGCAGGGTTCAATTTTAGGACCACTATTGTTCCTAATTTACATTAATGATATTGATAATACATACAGTAAACTGGTTAAATTTGCAGACGACACCAAGGGGGGTGATGTACCAGATACTGATCTAGCAGCAGAGAGGCTACAACGGGATCTGGATTTAATTAGCGACTGGGCTGATACTTGGCAGATG
>JABFEA020000119.1:16414541-16427720 GCA_019775915.2 Cyphomyrus plagiostoma | reverse complement strand
CCCCCCCCCCCCCCCCCCCCCCCCCCCCCCCCCCCCCCCGGCCCCCCCCCCCCCCCCCCCCCCCCCCCGCAGGCCTCAGACAGGCCGTTCAAAGAGCCCCCCCACGGACCGACAAGCTCCACATACCTTCCCCGGCATCCGCGTGGCCAGAACAATCAGACAGTTCACGCAGGACGCGATCACATCCACGGGTGGATTGATCACCGATGTCAGTCTGAGCAAAACACACAGCGACAAGACAGATTTATGCTCATTTTTAGACAAAATCGACGTCTGAAACCATTTTCAAAGTTAATTTCAGGTTAAGCAGCACAGATGAAATAACATAAAAGTGACCATGTCATACACATTCAGAGAAAGCAAATGCAGTTCAGTGGCTCATCTGAAAGGCGGCTGTTTTTCTGTAATCGCGACGGCACTTCTGCGGACCCTCAGCGGGTGAGCGAGTCACTGACCTCTGCAGCAGCATGTATATGCGTGAGGTGATTGGCAGCAGGCAGTCGGACACGGTCCAGTCTGTACTGATGATCTTGTGCACCAGCTCCAGGATGGGCGTCACTCGCTCGCAGTGCAAGATGACGTCTGTCAGCCAAGAGCGCAGGGGACAGGCAGGGTTATGGGGGAGTCATTTCACCATATCAGATTGTGGAAGTTTCAAATGTCCCCGTGATACGCCTTCAGCGAGACGGTTAGTATCAAACTACAGCGCACATTTAATCTGCTGCAGTTCCACGGCTCATACATGCATCCGAATTTGTGGTGTGATGTTTCACCCCCCCAGCAGACTCAGCTGGAGCAGCGCACAGAACCCAGCTCACCTGCTGTGGACACCACATGTAGCAGCATCTCGATCTCGCAGGTGAACAGCGTCCAGGAGCTGTAGGAGTAATGCCAGCGCACCACGTAGCCCTGGGCAGCGGGCAGCACCTGGCCCAGGCAGCCCTGTGGCATGCGCAGGTTGGTCTGGCCAAGGCCTGAGGGGACAAACAGCATAGAGACAGGAGTGTCACGGAGCGCCCTCTGCTGGCTGGCCATTCGGGAGTCTGCAGTTGAGGCGACACAGCTCCTTACCGAGAGGATAAAGGAGTTTTGGCACCTGTCTCCTCCACAGCGTCTCATCTTCACGGGACAAAATATCGTTGGGCTTGTGCTTGTAGACCTCCGTGTAGAAAGACATCTTGTCCAGGAAGCTGTACACCTAAAGGATATAAATCAAGGAGACTCAAAGAAGGAGCTGAGATGATTAACAGATGGTGTGTGTTACAGAGCCGGTCCCTCTAGGGGAGGCCATTTCAGCCAGACCATCGTACCTTCTTGGCTGTGGATTTGTCAGACAGGAGAGCGGCCAGCAGCTGGAGAAGCTGCCCGATCTTGTGGGGAAACATCCCCATGGCGGCGTCCAGGATCATCCCCAGACCCATCTCCGGCTTCTTTCCGTGTGCAAAGAGAAGTACTGTGATCCATGATTTATGGGGACGACTCCATAAAAACCGCAAACAACTTTAATGCAAAACGCACATTCCAACTTCAACGGGCTGTAACAAACATGCAAGGCATGCTGGGAAATCCTGGATCCCACCAGGACTCACCGTCTCCCAGAAGAGCTCCGCCAAGCTGGGAGCCGCCAGCACCTCACAGGCCAAGTTTATCAAGTGCTGGGGAAACAGGAGGTACTGCTCTCAACCTGCACAAGCAGCCAGCATTTCATTAGACAGAGCATGAAGACATACGGTCTGCGGTGGGGTCCAACCTGCTGACTGCCGAGGGTCTCCTCCTCGAAGGAGGTTATGACGAAGGAGAGGAGGCCATAAATGCACATGCGGGCTGTGCTGGCGGTGCACTGAAAGGAGGGGAGACAGGGCTGAACGGAGGCCAGCGGGGGGCGTGTGCGTGGCTCAAAGACGCATAAATAACCAGGACCGGGAAGAGGCCGATTACAGCAAACGGCTTCATTTACATCACAGGTGGAATCCATTTGTCTGTTGGGCTTCATCCCACCCACTCCATCAGATTTGGAAGTAATAAGTCAGATTACCACAATACCAATCTAACGTAGCATCATCTCAGAAACAAAAGGCAGAAAGGCTAACTTCAGTACAACAAATGGAAACAGGAGGCCCAACAGAGCAATGTACTGGATATTAGTACTGGAAGCTCTGGGCCAAAGAGCACGACGAGCTGGCCAGCTCACATTGTTGCCAGTGCTGCCCAGTGCCTGCAGCATGGTGGTGAGGTACTGAAACACAGCCAGCTGCAGTGAGGTGTTCCCTATCCTCCGGATTACTGGAGTAGAATCGTCGGGGTTCAGCGTGTGACGCAACAGAACCCATGCCAGCAGAACCGGGCCGTGGTGTGGGATGTCCCCAAAGGTCAGAAAGATCTGGTCCAAGTCCTGAGAATTAAATAACAGGTATGCGCTCTCAGGATGCAGCTGGGGATGCATGCGTAACCGTGAAAGAACAGCGAATAAGAACAGAGAGCGTCCGAGGCAGCCCTTTGTGACCCGGCCTTCAGAGACAACTGGATCAGCAGAATCACACGGCTAAAAATAAGCAGACAGCAGGTTGGAGCAGCCATTCGGGCTCACTTTGCAGACGTCAGGGGTGCCAAAGAACTGGTGCCTCTCAGTGCGATCTTCAAGGGCACACTTGTGCAGGAAATCGACGTCCATTCCTTCCACCAGGATGAGTGAACTGAAATAACTGAGGGTGGATTGCAGAGAAGACATTGAAGGTACCATACAATGAAGCCAAGGTAAAGTGAACCATTTACGGGGGCGGCGGGGTAGCTTACCCTATGCGGTCAACTAGCGCATCCATGCTCTTATCCACCAGGTGCCTGTTTGTCTGTCGGCAGCCAAAGCCCTGCTCCTTAAACATGCGGGTAAAGACCAACAGGTCGGGGGGGGGCATCTCAAAGTAGGCATAGTACAGAAAGAGGATTTCCAGGAGAAGGGACTGCTCGCGGAGACACTGCTGGAACCAGCGAGACACCTGCCTCTCGGTCTGCACACAAAAAGAAGACCCAGATTAACAGTATGAGCTCTTCCAGCATGGAATGCCTGCCCAGACATTATTTGTACAAGGTTATGAATTTTCACCAACAAACACTTCCCGCTTGCTTTGTCTATGAATTTCAGTCGCTTTGTTTCCCCCAAATATTTCCATCCAGAAGGGTAAATACAGCACTACAACAGTGCAATGTTGTGAAAATTTGCTATACAAAGCTGAATTGAACTGAAGTAAGCAAACTAAGCCAGAATTTAAAAATGTCCTCTGTCAGCAGTGTGTCCAGCCAAGTGACGTTCCATTGCGTGTCTACTTTTGCACAACTTCCAGCAACGTAGAGAGAAAGACCAAGAGCATGAACATCAAACAGACGACATTTCAGTGGAATATGTGCAAAAAGGACACAAACAAGGAAAATGAGCCAGCAGCAGCTCAGCTGCCAGGAAGGTGCAAGTCTTTTTGCAAAATGTCAGCACAGAGCCCAAGACGGGGGAGGCGGGGGGAGCGAACCATGAGGTTCCCGTGAGACTCCCATGTTGGCGCCTCCGCTTTGAAGAGGCTCTCAAACTGCTCCTGGTACTTTGAGACCAGGTCCTTCTCCAGCCTGCTCACGCAGTTCGCATACTCCGCCTGTAAAGAGACACCCAAGTGCGAGATCCACAAAAAAAGTGGTCAGGACTGCGACGCCTATCTCCTCTTTCATGAATGCTGACAGCAGACGGGCCTCTCCTGACCCTGTAAGGGTGCCTTTCGTCCTGGAAGTAGGTCAGAAGCAGCAGCACACAGCGCAGCAGGCAGGTTCGCTCCTCGTAATAATAATCGGCAATCTATGGGTCACAAGCAGTGGAATGACGTGTCAACCTAAAGGCCTATACCTTAAAATATGCATAATACATGCAAAGAGAATAACCCAAACTATCATTAACTCCAGTTGTTCTAAAGCCAAAATAAGCCAAGCTAGGTAATGAATTAAAGATGTGTGGCCAATTCTGTCTGTTCATTTCAGTTATATTTTTCAGTTATACTTCACAGTAAATGCTGTTAGCCTTATGACATGCTTTCAAACACTGAGGTCATTCAAAGTGATTTACAAGAAACAAGATCAAACAAAGCAATCGTCAAATGTAAAATTAAAAAACAAAAACGACAAAATGACAGTAATTAGGAAATACAAACAAAAGACAGTAAAATAAAAGTAAAAAGTAGTATCACCACTGATTATCAGTGCTAATATAAGGCACTGTGGAATAAAAATGTTTTGAGCCAGGTTTTAAAGGTGCCAACATCTGATGTATTTTTAACCTCCTCAAGGAGCCAGTGCCAGTTCTGAGTTGCAAAGCAGCTCAATTCCGTTTGGTTTTGCTGACTTTTCACTTCTCTGATGTAAACTGGGCCAAGATCACTGAGTGATTTGCAAATAAGCAGCAGCACCCTGAAGTGGATTCTAAAGGCAACTGGAAGCCAGTGTAAGGAGTGAAGGATTGGGGCGATGCCTTTGCTCTTCTTTGACCTACTTAGCATCCTAGCAGCAGCATTATGAATAAGCTGGAACTGTCTTATGGATTTCTTGGGAAGGTCATACAGGATAGCGTTACAACAATCCAAGCAAGTGGAGATGAAAAGCAACCTTATTAATAAATGTCAATGGTTAGTATCTAGAACTGAGAAATACTCACCTTCAATAAGAGGGTCTGGCTTTGCCTCTCATCCTGAAGGAGAGACTGGGAAAATAGGATGGAACATTAGAACAACTTCACACGGAACACTGCATATATTAAACATCTGCGGACAGATGCCACAAAGGAGATAAAAATAGAAGGAAATAGCCTGCATGCGTTTGGTGTGGAGTTTTGCAATGTAGTGTAAACAGCTTAAAACACCTGCAATCTGCAAGAGTCACTACACAAAAGCATTATGGACTGTATACAAGTACAGATGCCCATCTTAGGTTTCAGCTGCTTATCTGCATCCTCTACCATAAATACAAAAGGGCTGTGGCTGGAAACCCATTGGGGGTGTTGTAAAATAAACCAACAGAAAAATAGTGCTATATAACAGAGCAGGTAAGAATTTCCAGCCATACGAAAGTCGATCTCCAAAGTTACACACATTCCATAATATTATGCTTCTACCTTCAAGGCATTGCGGGTTCCTCTGTAATCTTCCTGCAAGTAACACTGAAGAATCTGCACGCTCTGAAGTTCATCCAGACCCTGAAATGCAGCACCAATGAGGTCAGGCAACGTTTATCCTGTAAGTAAGGACGACTAAGTGAATTGTATCTTCCAGAGGAACTTGCCAGCAATTTGCTGATTCTCAGACCGAAATCCTTCAGGGGCTGAGCAATGCCCTTATCTGCTTTCAGTTTATCGGCAGAGGAGGAGCTGCAAAAGAACAAACTCGTTATGAGCATTTTATCTTGGAACATTTCACATTTTAAAAATTGAATAAATACCAACTGTCACTATATTTTGCAATGCTACAATTTAGACAGTGTACTTTTGACCATCATATAAACTATTTTGTTTCATACTATTACGATGGGTTGGCGCCCCATCCTGGGTTATTTCCTGCCTTGTGCCTGTAGCTTTCAGGATAGGCTCTGGATCCCTGCAACCCTACACAGAACAATTGGGGATGGATGGATGAATGAATGTTTCACACTATACCTGGGAGGTCTGTAGTAGCACAATCCGAAAAGCAATCGCTCCCAGTTCCTTTCCAGTTCAGCTTCAATCTGGGCCTGCAAATCAAAAGTTATTTTCAATCAAACTGTGAAACTTTCTAATTCACAATTTTCTGTAATGCTTACATGTGTATCATTGGCATGCCCAGAGAAAGACCAACACGTTCAAATTATAATGATAGACAGCAGTATACACACCGGCTCCCTCAAAGCTGATCGCCCCAACAATATGGTCCACAACTCCCTGCTGCTCCTATAAAAACAGAAACGTGAACTTAAACAACCATGTTCAGTGCTGATTCATTCTGCTATCACTGACATTATATGGCCTTATTATGTGCAATGATACAATTACCTGACTTCGTAAGACAAACATGTGTTTGGTTTACTGCATTAAAGGACATCAATATTAAAATGGGTGTTTCAGGGGGTTTCCTTGTGTTTAAAGCACACTTCGTCAACTCCAGAATCAAGTTGTGGCTATTACCGGAATAACATTTTCACCTCGCTAGCTAAACAACTTTTTCAAGTAAAAGACAATAACACAGATACATATTTGGAAGGGATTTTTGAGAAACCGATTTAATGTATAATTACTAAACTTAAAAAAGCGCCACAAATTGGTTTTGGTATTGAACAGAGTCTACACACGCGTTCCCTCCACTAAAAAACCAAGAGGGTATGTACAAGTCTTTAAAGATTCCGGAGTATCCAACAGAACGAAAGTAACTTAAAAATCTTAGTCTAAACGATATGTGCTTGCAAACAAACTGTCTTATGTAACAATAATCATATAAAAGGAGTTAATATTTTTCTTTCAATTACCTGACACACATCTCCGAATCCGCCATCTTCTCCCCCAACACGTGACCCTTCACTGCACGAACCACTGTCACGTGGCCAGCGTCGCGCTTTGCGTCGATGTTCAAAAGTGAGCGTTTGACATTAATTACAGCATTTCCGGGTTTTGTGTGTCATTGCACTGGCTGAATAGTGTGACAACACTAAACGTGGCGAAAAAAATCATGTAAGCGATCACTATTGTAGTGTCATTCGGTTTCTAGTCACGTGGTCTTACTGTCATGGCCACCGCGTAGGTTAGCGAAGTGGACGGCCGTCTGCACAAAAAACTGATTCAACATCATATACGAGAAGATAGATAAGGAAGGTTTTCGTTGTTTCCAGATGGGTGAGTCAGTACAAATTAATAGCGTATTCCAGTTCATATATTGCTTTCACTACATGGCATGTATTAAACTTTATTCTATTCATTCATTCATTCATTCAATGTACATCGTCTTTCCATTCAGATGAAATATTAACTAAATACCTGATGTTTTTGTTGAAACGGCTCTAGCATTTTGACAGGAATCTCAGTTGCTGGTAGGCATTTTGCCTCCACACTAAAACGATCGTGATGAGACAATAGCTAAAGTATTTTGAAAATAATCATTTATTAGTTTCGCTTCGCTATTTCCTACTACATTGAACATATAAAATGTTAAATAACTGAATAATGTTTTGATTGGGGACTATATGCTAACGGTGGTATCTACATGGTCTTCGTATGTTTAATATTGACCTGACACATGAGCACCAGAATGCAATCGATGCTCCAGACTTTTATTTACTTGTCATTTTTAAAGAGGTGTGACAGCCAGTCAGTTAAACGTCTAAGAGCTTTGTCTGATTTTTACATTTCACATTTTGTTTTACGTCGTAAAACAAATAAAATGTAAATGTATCACAGTAATGTATCCTGTAATTTGCACATTACTAATATTTTATTCATATTTATTAGTTTTGGGGCTAGTTCCGATCTTGAAAAAATGCCAGAAGTTCTTTATCGCTAACGGTCGTATTAGTCAGGGGATATTGTAAAAACATTTTTCTATCCATGTCAAAGGTAATATTTTATTGCCCAACTTACAGTAACAGAATTAACGTTTGCAAATCAAACTTCCAGGGCCAAGAACATTACTTCACCCAATCTTTCGCAAGCTTGGCAAAGAGATATTGTGTAATTGACCTTCAACCTGAATTTAACTTATTGGGAAGTAGATTACTTTTAATGACACACTATTATAAAGAAGTGTCAATGTATTTAAACCCAAAACAGATTCCCTAGGACAGAATAAAATGTGAGTTCTGTTTCCCTGAGTAGCAGTTGATAATTGTTTGGTTTGTTCTGTTTTCCTTCATAGGTGATGTGGATAGATATGTTGGGTAGACGATGTTAAATTCTGAAAGAGAACAATCCTGACAGCTTTGGAGACCTTAAACATATTTTTGAGATACGTATTGGATACAGTGCCCCCCCCCCGCAATCATGCTCAGCAATCCGGTGATTGTGGAGTCACTTGTAGTGTTTGCCATCGTCTTTTGCGTGCACCTAGTGGTCTGGAACCAGCTGTCTTGGTGTTGCATCGCTTTAGCCATCCAGGCTTTCTACGTGCAGCAGAAATGGGACCGGCTGTTGCAGTCCGGCGGGGCGGTCTTCCAGTTCCGGCCATCGGCGAACAGCGGCATCCTGTCGGCTTGCATGGTTATCCCCCTGCTGGGCCTGGCCCTGAAGGAGCGCTGCCTGGCCTCCGGCAGTGTGTACTTTGAGCGCTTCTCCATGGTGGTCACGGTCACTGGCATGATGCTTTCACTCTTCCTCTCGTTGATCGCCCTCGGCATCACGCGGCCCGTGCCGACCAACACGTGCATCATCGCTGGCATCGCCGGCAGCGGCGTCATATACACCACCAAGAAGACCCTGACGGTGTCCGAGGTCATCGAGGTGCTGGAGGTCCTCCTGATCTTCGTCTACCTCAGCCTGATCATGCTGTACTTGCTTCCCCGCTGCTTCACGCCTGGAGAGGCCCTCATCATGGTGGGAGGCATCAGCTTCATCATCAACCAGCTCATCAAGCGCTCGCTCAACCTGGCTGAGGTGAAGGGTGATCCCGTCAACTATTTCCTCCCCGTGGTCCTGGTGGGAACGCTACTCTTGGGCGTCATCTTTGCCGTGCTCTTCTGCTTCATGGAGTCCGAGACCTGGGTCTCCGCTGTGTTCTTCTACACCATGTCGGCCGTGCTGGGCCTAGGCATCATCGTTCCCTGGCTCTCACTGCTCATCCGCAGGCATCCCATCATGTGGCTGTTGGACTTCCTCACACGCAGCCAGACGCGCCTCTACCTGCTGGCCTATTGGGTCCTACTGGCTGCCCTGGCCTCCGTGGTTGTCTTGCACCAGAACTACAAGAGGGCATCTGGCTCCAAAAAGCACCAGGCCTCGACGGTGGTGAGGAAGTATTTCCACCTCATTGTGGTGGCCACATACGTGCCGGGATTGATGTACGATCGACAGCTGCTCCACGTAGCCTCAGTGAGCTGCCTCGCCGCCTTCCTGCTCTTGGAGTACGTGAGGTATTTCCGAATCCGTCCGCTGGGGCAGGTCCTGCGGCAGCTGCTTACGCTTTTCCTGGACGAACGCGACTCGGGGCCCCTCATCCTCACACACATCTACCTGCTCCTGGGCATGTCCCTGCCCATCTGGCTCTTCCCGGGACCTTGCGCCCCGAAAGGGAGCCTGCCTGGGGCTGGGGGTCTAGTACCTTATGCTGGCGTCCTGGCAGTAGGTGTGGGGGACACTGTGGCCTCGATTTTTGGCAGCACCATGGGGGAAATCCGGTGGCCGGGGACAAAGAAGACCATGGAAGGTACTGCCACATCTGTCTTTGCCCAGATCATCGCCGTGGCGATTTTCCTCATCTTCGACGAAGCCGTCAACCTGAATGCCAGCTATGCATGGGTCTTGGGATCCATGGCTCTGGTGTCTATGCTGGAGGCCTACACCGCTCAAATAGACAACTTGCTCCTTCCCCTGTATCTCTTCATTCTCCTCTTGATCTGAGCAAGGCCTCAAACCTCTAGTGGCCTGGTGATGGTAACATTCTGAGAATTATGGAAGATCTAATTTGATCATGCTTGAAGGTGGATAGATCTGTTTTCAGAGCTTTGCTGATGTACCAAGTTCAGAAAAGGGAAATCGAGTTCTGCTTTTCAAGAGTCTATCCCAATAAGAAGTGGGTTTTTTTTTTTTTTGGTGCTGCATAGAAAATTTTGCAACGTTAGATGTTTTAAAAAGGAGCCCTTTTACTTTTTTTCTCTTACAGTGACTGCACTGTTCTGCATTACTGAACAAATTCATTTTGGAGAAAATAAAGCTCTTAAGTTTATTGTATTTAGTTGTGAACCACTACACCACTAGGCATGTCCAGTTTATGTAATGGACTGTCTAAAACAAGTATGACTGAAGCAAGTAGGACTGAAAAGTATGATGTGGAATTTGATTTAGGCTTCAGGAAAATTTTATTCACCCGTGATAGTAAAAACAGCTCCATTTACTTAACCAGTGAAGGATGTACTTGAGTTTTTTTATGCTATAAATTTTTTTTAACCACTCACACCATTCACTGGGTGCAGCATCAAGAGACTGAATTATTAAATGGGAGACTGAATTTTGCATTGTGGTGTGTGGATCTCTGTGTAGGAGTTGATGGCCTTGAAACACAGCTGCTTAATCCTTCAGTGGATTTAAGAGCAGGCCTGAAACAGAACACGCACCAGGCTTATCTAACATGTCAGCTGAATGGAACTGCTACCGGTGAGGCACTCTGAGGGGAAAATGCTTAAGATGACCACAAGGTGGCAGTATGTACTGGTGACCACGGTTCATTTTTCAGTAAGAAGGGATATTTATTGATCTGTTGGGAGGGTTGTTGCCCCTGAGCATAGCCCTTCCTTCAAAATAATGTACTGTTAGTCAGAGACATGCTAGAAAAATGTAGTGATGAGACAATGACATTGTACAAATAAATGGCCTGTTGTCAAATGTGGCTGGGCACTTTGGAGACTGTGCCTGAGCTCAAAATGTCACCCCTTATATCCCAGGCTAGGCAGAGTGATGTCACTTTTGGGGCAAACTCTAGTTGCTCCGGGGACTGCCTGACCCCGCTTTCTCAGTTGTATGTCGCTTCAGATAAAAATGTCTGCTAAGTACATAGTATAAGCATCACACCAGCAGCCGCTTTAAGGACGGGCTTCACTTTGGTATGAAGTGTAATCTGGACAGGGACCAGACTGGTAGGAAAATTACTCTGATACCAATACAGATTTTAAAGAATTAAAATTTTCAATAGACTAAATGCAGCCTAATATAGCAAAAAAATTAGGCTTCAAGATTACAGCACAGTTTATGTAAAACTCATCAATATGATTATATCGACATCTAAAACTAAAACAGCAGAAACTCACCGTCAACATACGTATCAGATAAGGTGCTTATGTGTTCTACCTAAAATACAAATTAACTGTATTCACTCAAATAACTAATTTTTGCATGTTGTGAAACAATATTTTCATTTCCAGGTAAAAAGTTGCCCTGTACTAGAAGCATAGCTCATAAAGAAGCTGCCTGTTATTTTGAAGGAAGCTTAGCTCTCAATAAGAGCTCCACTTTTCTTCATATAGGCTTAAGTAGACCCTGTCAGCAGGTTTTTTGCTGATGCCAGATTGGTGGAACCTGAACTTCGGCTGGTTTAATCAACTGGCTGAGGCCCAGCACCACTTTCAGCTAGAGCAGACTCGGTCCGGACAGTGCTATCTTATATCAAAGGTTAGTTCAGCCTACCAGTCTTCCCCACTTTGATATAAATCCCCCCACAGCAAAGACTCTCATACTCGGTACAACTGTAGTAGCTTAAATTAATGTAATTAATAATGTGATTATTCTGAACTTTGCTCAACCTACGATTGTCACCATCCCCAAACTGCAGATGACATCATTCATAATCCATACGCAGTTCAGCTCTACATCATGTTATTGTCTGCCAGTATTTCAGATTGCTATTAAATTATTGTAGTTATTATATTACAACACCAATTTTTAGGCTACAAAGTTATTTGTCATAATAGTTTTAACAGAAATGTTACAATGTCACTGTACAGATGTATCTCCTGAATACTCTGCTTGGTTGTTCTCATTACATTACTGCTCTTATTACACATATATGTTAGCAATCATGCAAACAGGGCTGTTTTAGCAAAGACTAGCATAATCTGGTCTGCTAATTAGCATCTAGGTTCGTACTCTCGTCCCTGGATTGAAGTGGGTGATGACAGTATCTAACATGTATATATAGCATAGCAACTTCCGTTAGATGACCCACAGTACTTTAACGGTTCCTTTTTAATAGTAACGAATAGCACATATTTACCAAAGAGGCGATGTTCCTTTGTTTGAGATTTTTATGCTTATAGGGGTTTGGGAATATTTTGCTTATGGTTACTAAAGGGATTTGTCATGGTTATTCTAATATTTTGCATTTGATTTCAGATTTTCTTGGATCAAAACCTCCCAGTTGTTCAGCAAAACTTGGTTGATGACCTTAATCTACAACCATCCACATGCAGATTGGAATCACAAATACAATACTTCGACATTTACTATTATTAGACAGAAGAGCAGAAACAGGTATTAATGCAGGTCACTGTAATTTAGCTGCTGTGTATCTGCAGACAGCTTGTGTAGAGGTGGCATGGCTGTCCTCATGCTGGCCTTTGCTTCAACACTTCAGCACATTGCTAACACTTAGCTAATGGTAACCTACCTCATCTCAATGCAAACTGTGTACTTTATAATGGTCCTGTCATTTCAGGCTGCATTCACTCGACGCATGACGTATTCTGAATGGGGAGGCGTTATGGTTAGGGACACAAGGTCTTGTCAATTAGCATATTATGTTTTAATGTACAGATGCACCATCATGAAAAGCAGTCAGTAAAATTTAAATTCTGGTAGCTGGACACAGTAGTAAATGATTTTCTAAAATGCCACTGAGGTCTTCAGCTGGTTCCTGACATGTGGTACAGTGCTGCAATCGAGATAAAATTAAATATGCATATATGATCGCTCCCATTCCTCAGTTGAAATGTGTTTGCTTAATTCCGGATTTTCACACTACTCTTGCATGCATATGCAGTAAAATCCTCTCTTCTGGTATTTGTATCTAAATGTTTTTTCCTTTGATATGAAAATTACAAATAATACAAATAAAGAGAAAGGATGGAGCAACAATAAAATGTATCTGTGCGATGTGACTTTGATGTGAAGTGTGCAATGTGCTTTTGTGCGATGTGACTGATGTGAAGTGTGCAATGTGCTTCTGTGTGATGTGACTGATGTGAAGTATGAAATGTGCGGTGTGACTTTGATGTGAAGTGTGCAATGTGCTTGTGAGCGATGTGACTTTGATGTGAAGAGTGCAATGTGCTTCTGTGCGATGTGACTGATGTGAAGTGTGCAATGTGCTTCGGTGTGACGTGACTTTGATGTGAAGTGTGCAATGTGCTTCTGTGTGACGTGACTTTGATGTGAAGTGTGCAATGTGCTTCTGTGCGATGTGACTTTGATGTGAAGTGTGCAATGTGCTTCTG
>JABFEA020000119.1:16390206-16406389 GCA_019775915.2 Cyphomyrus plagiostoma | reverse complement strand
CATTGGAGCAACGGAAGCCCGCCGCAGACCACGGTTTTATTCAGTGTGGGTTGTGTCCCATACAGTTGGGGTGCTTTTTTTTTTTTTTTTTTTTTTTTTAAAACTACTGAAGAGAATCACTTGTTCAAAAGGACACCCTAAGCGTTCATTAACATCATTGAGTAGTTTGTAGTGCCAGTCCTGGTACAGAAATTCTAGAATTGACTGTCAACAGCTCCAATTGCCACCATGATGATACTTTTATTTGTTGTTCCTAAGAGCATAACAAAGGGCACAAGTTTTGGTTGAGCATTGGGGTGGGTGAGGTCTCCACCCATTTAAGTGGGTCCAGGGGGTTACATTGGTTGGTTTTGATTATTGGGGGGTTACAATGCCACCATTCCCCCTTAATTTACACCCATGAGTACAGGTACATCGAAATTCTTTGCTTGTAGCACCTTTTGGGATTCTGCTCAGAGGTCCAACAGGAGGCAAACCAGCAACCTTTCAGACAAGGTCATAGATGCTTCACTTATTAGATGCGGACAAACATGCCTCAATTAAGGCTTTCGAGTAAATCATCCACAATAAAACAAATTAGCAACCATATTCTGATGGAAAAATACACCTTAATACAAATTATGTTGCTACGCTTATGTTTATTGAAATTTGAAGTCAACATTGCTTAAAAAAAAAAAAGCTACACATGAATATGTATCCCAAAAAGAACTGACAATGAAGATAGCGACATTGTTCACATGTACACCGAGAGAAGCCATTTAAATCATTCAAACTCAGGTTTTTGGCAACGTGGGAAAAATACTGTTTGTTTTCAGAGCATGAGAATGTTGACATTTATTTAAAAAAAAAAAAAAAAATTATAAAAAGACACGGGTCATGACAGAAATGCCAAACTGTATGATATTAATGGAACCTACCAATGGGAACGAGACAGTAGCACAGGTACGATAGAGCGGGGGGGGCCTTTGGGGGGGGATCAGGGCCACTTTTCCTCACAAAATTTCCAGGGACTATTTACACCTGTGAAAGTGCTGTAACTGCTGGCAGACACTGTGTATTAGAATATCCCAATCTCTTACTCTGGAACTAACGATAGACAAACGGTCTCTGGCATTAAGCCTACTGACATAAAATCAGGGTATCTGCATTTACTCAGTTACATTTCAATGACCATATAAGCAACAAAATCTACAATGATACAACCTAACCATAATAGGGTAATACTGTTTAGCTCAGAAGCCAAACACTCAGTCACTCTCCCCCTTTATATTGGACACAAGGATTTGCTGCTCAGCAGATGGCAAAAATGCATATAACATTTTTTAAATGTATTTATTTTTTTGTGGACAGCTTTGTATAAGTCCCTCCAGAGGAACAGCACTACATCAAACACTGAGAGGTCAGATTAGTCTCATTTATCTTTCATGCACTAAGGAGAGTTCCAGTGCTGGTCATATGAGACGGACACTGGTTCATACATACATCCCCTCAGAAACACAATTACCCTTTACAGACACTGGTATTTGTCTTTAAATATATTGTGGCTGCATTACAACTCATGACAAATATAATGCAATTTTTGCACCTATTTGCATGAAGGTATTAAATATTCTGAAGTGTCAAATTACACTTTGAATACACAGAACTCTCAGGTCCCATTCTAATCTGTAAATGACACATTTTAAACAGACTAAAAGGAATAATAAATAAAAACACAGGAATTCCAATCATGATCTTAATATGTTGTACTTGGTATTTTATCAAATTTCCACAAACCATCACTGAAAGTTAAAATTAATAGCTTTACATTTTAATATGGCATGATGAGATCTATCTACAAATGCCCAAATAAACATTGGGTCAAAATACTTGTCATGTACAAGATATGTCGGACATATGCAAGCTTCCAATGTATTACTCCATTCTCACACAAGGGGGCGCAACATGCAAATAAGCTTAAATGCACCTACTGATTGTCTCTACACGCAGTTCATTGCACAGACCCATGAAGATGAAAATAATGTAATAATAATTCCCTTTTCTGAAAACAAAGTTTTTGCTGAGATGTTGATTTAGAGAGAAATGTGACGCCAGCAGCTGACATTATTGATTCTAGAAAAACAATCTCGGGAAACATTCTCTGGAGAATACATCTGAAGCAAATGTAACTGCGTGTTCAGCATTGTAAATTTGGAAAACTAACATTGGCAAAATACCATCATTGCTTTACCTTATAATGCCAAAAGATTCTTCCAGTTTTAAAACCTATGGACTCAGCCTAGACCATCCAAGTCTCGTTCATTCTACAGAATGATTCTGAGAAACTGTTAGCAGCAGTCTCAGATGCCAGTCACACCCACCCTGCCCCACACACACACACAGCTCACAATCAACCCCCATTCAAGGGACAGCGGAGGAACATTTCTTTGCAATGTGGGTGTTGCCCTGATCGGCGTGTACAAGAGAGGGCCCAACCTTGTACAAATACCACCCCGGTCCAAGGAAAGCAGGGCCCACCACCCCTAAATGAGCCTTAAAATATATGTATGAAGTACTTTCCAATTTAAGACTTACATCTTATTTTGCCTTTGAATACGGGTATTTATTTTCATTCTAATCTAATTATTCTCTCTTTGAAATGAGTAAAACCTTGTTACATTCGCTAGATTACTTTTGCATTAAATTATGGACTCAGTCCAATGATGAGAACATAGACATCTAAATGATTATTTTACAAATGGAAAATATCACCTCAGTTACCGACAAAACGATACATGTATGTTAAGGCCAGTTTTAGTAACAATTATCAGCTGGTCTGCAAAAAATCCCACTGTAGCAGTTCCCTTTAAACCTAAGGCAAAGATGCTTAACCAAAACAAAGGATTTCAAGCTCTTAACATGTAAGAAAATATTGCACGCACACTGAGGCCTCTCTCAGAGGAAGTCCCAATACAAACCACACCTTGGGATAAAAAGTTGTATTTGGTTCATTGTAAGTTTTTAAATATCCATGACAGCAACAGTGCACCAATAGACTATGCAGATCCATGACATGTTCTCAGCACAAACAGAGAACATTGCAACAGCAAAGGGTCGATGCATCAGCACAAGGCATCGCCCACGAGTAGTGCTGGAATTCCAGACGGAATTTGAAATACATGTAGATTAGTTGTCAACTGGTCTTCCCTGGTACGTTTCAGGCTCTCGATTTTTAGGTGTTCTGAGGATATTAGTGTAGATGTTAGCGAGATGTGAATGTTCTTGCATGCGATTGCCCGGCCGGACGAGAATGTAATGCAGTCCACGTGGGGCAACTGCCAAAATACGCGAAACCAGAGAGATCACGTGAGAGTGGTACCCCGAGCAGGGTAATCCTGGAGACTGCCTTGAGGCCTTCACCTCAGAAACACTGTCCAACAACACACACAAGCGGTGGCCCGTTGACGCTGCCATACCCAGAGGATCCGGCAGGGCGCCCCTCTGACCAAGACGTCCAACCCTTCAAACCTTCACTTTCGGTTCGCTTTCTATTCGAACTTCCAAGTCCCCATCTGTTACTCAGTCACATGGTCTCGCATACTGATAACAGAAATACTTGAAATGGAAAGGTAAAAGCTAAGCTTCACTGGCTAGTTCTCGATGCCGCCAATCATTTAATGGCCGACCAGAACCCATCTCTCCCTCTGCAACAACTTTCACGCATCCTTGACAGTCCTCCTGGGGGGTGGGGGGACAGTACTGTTCTAGAATCCTCTAGAACGTGTCAGTTTGCTCAGGCCTGCTCTTTCTCGGTCCTCCATAGCTGTTCTTTGACCTCCGACGGCAGGGTGTTAAAGAGGTCCTCCTCCACCACCAGGCCGCTCCTCTTCAGCAGGCGGCACTCCCCCAGCTCCACAGGCAGGCACTCCAGCCGGTTGCCCCTCAGCTCCAGCTGCATCAAGCCCGTCAGCTCGCCGACACGCGACGGCAGCGTCTGCAGGCAGTTGCCACCCAGGTTCAGCGTGCGCAGCTTCCTGCACTGGAACAGTTCGGGGGGCAGGTTCTCAATCTAGGAACAAGAGAGAGTAGAAAAATCACCTTGCAGATCCAGCCCACACTGAATGTGCCACGAAAAACAAGCCACCACAGCTATTAAAACACATTTACCAGAATGACCTTTCAGTAGGCGTGTAACTGTACACGTACCCGTACCGAAAACTTCCGGTTGGGCTCTTTCGGTTGGGTACGCATGTCAGGTACAATTAATGTGCACCATAATGGATACTTATTTTCATTTACTTAAGAGAATATTTATTTTGATTGACTTTTGAATAAATTTTAGTTTTTCATTAATAGCTTGCAGCAGTATTGATAGAGACTTTAAGAAAGACAGTCATACTTTGTTCAGTAAACCACTGTTTACCAAAGAAGTAATTTACGTTTTTCTTTTATTTACCAAAGAAGTAATTTACGTTTTTCTTTTATCCTCGCTGTACAGAAGACGCACTGAACTGTGGCTTAAAAACCAAGGTACATACCAATCTCTGATTTTTGTGCACCACTACACCCTAACCTTTCAGATGGAAGAAGCACTGACAGACATGACTGCCTTAACATTAGCTGCTGTATCATAGACTAACACTGCCGCACACATTTCATGCCTTCTGTGTTATAGTGGAGAGGGTCCAGAAGAAAAATCACAAAGGGTGCATCCGAAATGAGTGAGAGGGCGCCATGCCTGCAGCCAGATCTCAGTCCTGCTATGACTGGCCCCCCGCTGACGGGCTGAGGCGATCCAAGGCACCCGTAACGTCGGACATGGGGGCGGGACAGAGCAGCAGGAGGAGGGGTTATCAGGGAAAGGCGGGAAGAGCTCTTATGCCTGATGAGGCATTTCCAGCACAAACACTCACAGAACATCATATCCAGACCAAAAAGCTAAAATATGCCAAGGATGCCACACCTCCAACAGCGAATAAATTCCAAAGTATTTTAACTAAAATATCCGTCTGCAGACATTTTTTCAATTTTCAAAAGCATACTCTGTGAAGGATACAAATTCCTTTTTCTAAGAGCATAAGCTCTTCAAAACCACAGCATTTGATCACATTTAACAGCTAAATATCAGTGTATAGATGTCTTTAATCCTTCAGTTATGTTTAAATAAACGTACCCATTCATCGGTTTTCATTCTCCTATCGACAGACAAGCTATTCCCACGCTAGAGATCCCCAAGCAAGCCACCCACGCCTTTGGAGCTTCCTGCTTTTAACATTTCCATCTTTCAGATACCCAGCCGACTTAGAACTTTAATTTTCAATGTATTAATTAAATCTGATGTAATTAAAGGGGCAGAATTTGAAACACACTGAAAATATAACAAGCACCTCTTAACACGCCAACCTAACTCGCTAATGTAACATTTCACTGTTTAGCATCATTTATTACTATATGATTGGTTGTGTGTGTGATATATTATTGCAGAACCCTTGCACTTCCAAAACAGTTTCACAGCCAAAAGCAATTTTGTAAATGTAACAATTCCTTGATTTACGGTAATTCGGTTAGTGTATTTTTAGATACCACAATTTCCATTTATGGGTTGATTTCTTTTGACATTTCCTACATTTTTGACCAAAGAATATTCTTTACAAACACCATTTTTTCAGTCAAACGTGTGTAAAAGTGTGGCATGGAATGTCTGTTGCACCCAATCTGTGATCACCTACCCCCCCCCCACCCCCAACTAATCGAGTGTTCTCGTCATTCTATAGCAAGAGGCATAATTGTACAATACATCAAATTCTGATTATTTCAGATTGTTACCTGTGCCTTTTATAACCTTTTTTCATTGTTCTGGTGATATGCGTTTGCTGATTTTGGGTTGGACTGGAAATTCCATTTAAAATAATGGAAAACTATTTTAGTGCTTTGTACATTAAATTAGTAACACATTAAAGGAAGACGGCAATGAGTAACTAGATGTTAAAATGACATCACTCTAGTGTGTCAGTCACACTCATGTATGTGGCTGTGAGGAGCTCTTAGACTCACCTGAATGGCAGAACTTTAGCTTGAAGCTACGACTAACAAATGTGTCCCCCCAAAAAATCAGCCCTGCCCATTCCAGAGTATACTGTCCGCCCCCCCAAATTCTTAATTAGGCTTCACTGTATTTCTGCCCACAAATTTACCTCTCATTGTAGATTTGTAGGGGACACAAATTAATTAAATTTTTATTGTAGATTTGTAGGGGATGTTCTGTTAAGACTAAGAACACACTAATACCACTGCCTGGGCTTGAAATAAGAACCAATTAATATTTCATAACCCATGGAACAAAAACTTCATGCTATTGTTCGAGGTACACAAATGAACATTCCTATTCATTAGCAGAAATGCACGTATTACACCCTGCCACAATGATTTAAGTTTGTTTCTGTGTGAATACATTTAGGATTTCAAATGTTCATTTTACGGTTTCAAAATGTTCCAAGTAGTGATGCATCAGTAAGGAAATTTCTGGTGGATAATGAAAGCCAATTCTTTTGAAAACTGATATTGATATGGATTATTTGGGAGGTTCTACTTAACATAAGTTTAAAGCGACACTCAACCCAAACAAAAACAAAAAAAACGACATTCCAAAAATATGAAAGTATTTTTTTCTTTTTTTTTTACATTTTCTGGTGAGAAAATACCTACTCTCGCATATAACAGTCCCAGATGACTATTTTACAACTGTACACATATTTATAACAGAAGGGCTGAAAATCAAGTGAGAAATGATTTTCTTCACTGTCGGCATGAATTGTCTTTTGTTACCAATTGCTCACGTTACTGACGGACTAGGGGTTATTCGGCAGTATCACAATCTTTATTAATGGATCTTCCATGTGAAATTTTACAAGAGCGATGTTCGCAAATTTCCATTTCCAGCGCTGTTTTAATCAACATTAAAATAATTCCACATAGCAGACATTTTTCTAATTGCTTACTATGGGGAGAACACAGCAATATAGATCACCATTTTACAGGAATTACCGGCTATAAATATTGGTTCATTTTTAACCATCACCCGATACTCGATTATTGCTATAATCGGGATAAAGTGCCACCGCCACTAAGTTTCAGTGTGATCATTTCACCTCCATAAACTCATAAAAAGGTCTGATATTTACAATAAAGAAAGGAGCACAAAAAGCAGTATATATACACATTTGATTTATATGGGTGTATTGACAGGGGATAAATCAGGCTAAAAGAGATAATGACGAGTCATAACACACAGTCTTGGGTATATGTTTGAACATGCCGGAATACAGGAATGCGTATTGAATAGGGCTGCTGCGATTGGTCGACGTACTCGATGACGTCGATGCAGAAAATGTCGGCATCAATGTCTGAAAGACGCTTTTTTTTTTTTTTTTTAATGAAATTGCCACAATGATTTACGATGACACACCAGCACTACACATGAGCGTCTGAAGAGGAAACGCAGAGGCACAATTCTGGGTGATGGAACATAATAAGCATAGCAATAATATTACCAATAATACAGAGAGCTTTTTAATAACTTTTGTCCTTGTAGCCACTACAACACTCATTATTGAAGCCATAAAGTTGTCTGCCTGCTATGTTGGAATCTTCATTGAATAAGTATTTGAGAACGTTTAGACTAAAATCCTACATGGATTGATGGTCCTGTTATGTGCATTGGTGCATGTTGGACTTGGGTTCAGTGTCGCTATTGTAAATGAAAACTGAAATTGACACTAAAAAGAATGTGAACTGAAATGAAAACCATATTTACAAAAAAGGTGTCTGACTTTAATCTGCAAAAACACCACCGTCATTTTGCCTTAACAGTCTCCTCTTTTGAAAGATGTTTTGGCTGCTGATCCGTCGCTTCTTTCATCGCGGCTTCACTGCTCATCGCTTGCGTATCATGTGGCATGGTCCACTGATCCAATTTTTTAACCACGAGGATACGCCAAATGTATACAGATTACTAACTTTTTGGCATCACAGTATGCATCTCATTAACACTTTTAGTTATATCTGCTTATCGAATTGTGGTTGAAAATAATGTTTGTATTTTGCAGAAAAACATTATCCTACAGCCCGGCAATGGCATACATTTTGTTGGTGTCAAAATAGTTAAACTGTACGTTAATCACTCCGATTAATTGAACAATTAATGAAATCGTTGATAAATGAATCTATTGAAAAATAGTCATTATTAGCAGCCCTAATATTAAAGAAAATTGGGGCCTGAGCTTTAGATGCCGATGTATTTAGAAACAAAAACACACGCATGCACACAGTGATAGCAACAAACAAAAGCTTTTTGGCAATATTCTATTAAGTATGTTTAAAAGCCTTCCGAACAGAAGCCATTCAAAGAACTACCACACTTAAGACGTCCTGCAAACCACTAAGTGTTTTCCTGAGGGTAGGTGGGGCCGCAGTATGTAGCTACTGGGTGAGATGGGGCTGGGTTCTGGCTGAGTCGCCCCCACCCCACACACGCAGGGTGGGGCTCTACAAACACAGCAGGCCCCCCTCCTCCACAGGAAGCTACAGATCCGACAGACTGCAGAGTGTCAGAACACGCATGACATTAGAAGTCACATATGGGGACTCGAGTTTACGACTCGAACGGTGAGGGCAGATAGGCAAATTAACTGGCAGATAGGTGCTAGCCTTACATTGAATACATCTATAAAAATTCAATTACGCATTTAATACAACATGTCTCCACACCTTTCTTGGACCTCATAGGTCTTACTGAAATTCGCAGAGTCAATTCTACAATTGGTGTACGTGCCACTAAAATGTGTGCGTGCTACAAACTGAATAGCATGTTCTACTTGGAGAAATGGGCCTCTACACATAGATTATACAGACTATGCACAATACAAATTTAACTGGTGATTTTGAAAAAGATCTGTTACAACATATAGGCAAAAAAATGAAGCCATTTCCTTCTCTTTCTAAAATTTAAATACCACAGTTTGACTCAATCACTTTTAAAAAAATCAATGAAAATGCCATTTTGTTAATTTTCTTTCCTGAGTCTATGCATACAGTATCCTTGACTGCTATTATTTAGTTATTATTAACTAAATGCCAGGAGATTAAAATGAGGAACTCACCCTATTGGCAGTCACAGCAAAGTACTGTAGGTTCTGAAGGAATCCAACATCTGCAGGGATACTGGTGAGATTGTTGTGGCTTAAATCCAGAAAGCGTAGTTTACGGCAGAAGAACAGCTGGCTGGGTATCTTCTCAATCTTGTTGCGATTCAAGTAGAGCCTCTCCAGGTTGGTGAGTGTGCCGATCTGAATGGGAATGTAGGCAATCTGGTTATACCAGAGCTTAAGGCACACAAGCCGGTGGAGATGCTGGAAGCTGATGATCTCCTCTATAGTCTTCAGGTTGTTGTCTTTCAGGTCAATCTCCTGTAAGTTGTGCAGACTGAAGATAGAATGTGGAATGCGCTCAAGGTCACAGCGGATGAGCTCCAGGTCTGTTAGGTTCACCATCTTCTTGAGGCTATTGAGCACCATCAGCTTGGTGCCCTCATTGTTTACAGATAGCTTCTGCAGATGCACGCCCACGTCCATGACCACCTGCGGCAGCTTGGTCAGGTTGCTCTTCAGCCTCAGCACCTTGAGTCGCTTCAGCTCCCGCAGCCCGTCGATAACAATGTACCTGTTGTTCTCAGCACTCAAGTTGCCCGTGAGATGCAACTCGCTCAGATTTTTCAAGCTGTAGATCCATAAAGGAATTTCTTTAATGTCAGTGAACTTGATATGCAGTGACTTGAGGTTCTCCCGCAGGAATGCCAGGGCTGGGGCCTCGATTTTTGCTGGCGTGTGGTAGAGCCACATCTCCCTCAGACTGGAGAGCTGGGCGATGATGGGGGGGATGGTGACGTCGGGGATGAGCTCCAGCTTCAGGACCTCGAGATCCAGCAGGTCGAACACTGTGTCTGGGATACCGCTTAGCATGAAGAGGTGTAGCTCCAGCTTGTCCTGCGAATTCTTCGTAACCCGTTGCCGCAGTTTGTCCAGGGTCCACTCATTGTTCAAATTCATCTGCCGGAGCTTGTTCTCGCTCACCTCCGAAAGGAAAACGGCAAAGCGTTTGGAGTAGAGGGGGTCGTACTGGTCAATCAGGTGCAGCATGAAGGCAAAGTCATTCTTTACGTCGGGAATATCGCTGTAGCTGCTCTCTTCCCTGATCGACTCAAACGAGTATTTCTTTAGAGAACGGCTCAGCATCCAGCACAAAGTGTACATGCAGATCAGGCCGTAGACTCCCACCAGTGAGATGTAGAAGCACGCTAAGATTCTAAAGAGGGTGGCAAGTGGATGGGCACAGCGATACATGCGATAACCGGTGAAGCTCTCGATGTCCACGCTGCAGTCCACCCTAAACTGGATCATGCCGACATAGTATCCAGTGTAGCAGATGATCAGAATAAACTTGATGACTTTGATAATAGTCTGACGGATATAAAGCCTGTACACTATGTCTCCCTCTTCCACATGCAGGCGAAACTTCTTCACTTTCTCGAACAGTGCCTTTGCTTGCTCCCCCTCTTTCTTGTCCAGAACACCGGTTTCTGAGCGGTCCACGATGCCTTGCTCGATGCGAGATTTCATCCTCTGGAGCATCGGCACACTGGCCTCCACATCCTCACTGATGCTTGAGGTCTTCTTGTCCATGGAGCCGTTCATCTTCCCTGGTGGCTTTGAATCACTCTCCTCCACCACCGTCTCTGACAGGGCCCGTGTCGTCCAGGGAGAGTCGAAGCATTTGTGCAAAATGGACACGAAGTGTTCTAGCTTAGAACTAGTGTGGGGAAACTTGAACCAGAAGTTGCTGCAGGCCAGGAATATAAGTGTATGAAGGAGCACCAGATAAGGGAAGTACTTGGCGAACCAGTGCAATTGGTCCTCATAACACACAGCATCTACATAATTGTACTGGTGCCTGTCCAAGTCATACTGGATCCCCTTCGGTTCAAAAGGCAGGACTGAGGAGAGGTTGCTCTGGACATAGCGTCCATGTGGGTAAGTGTCACAGCTTGTGTTAATCATCCACTTGCAAGGCAGGCAGATCATCTTGTCCTGGGTAACCTGCAGCGTTCCCCCAAACACCGCAATCATCAGCATGACAATGGAGATGTAGTCTGTGAAGACGTCCCACCATGGCTTCAGGATTCGGTATGCCGGCTGTGTGTCTGCAAAGTATCTCAGCTCTGTGATGGGAATCATGGCTTACCTGCAGACAGACAGAGAGCGAGAGACATGCAAAGATATTTAAGCAACAGAATGTGGCATGCAACTTATATTGTCATGTAACAAATGCGTGCACTCATACTCATCTGATAGTGCTATGAAGAACAGGAAACCCATTTATGAAACAGGAAAGCTCTCTCTTCTAGCAAAAGACAAAACTGTCACATTCATAGCTGTCAAGAGCCTGAACTACAACAGACATCTTTAGTGTTTTAATTTCATCCGGGATGATAAACAGATAAAGGCGGAAGCAGCATAAACACAAACTCTGGACATTTCTGAAGATGATCTGCTCAGTTCTTTAAACTCGGCACTTCTGGATGTTCTGGTGTATTTTGCGCTTTATTCAAATAGCTTTTATGCTGCCATATTTTGTACCACTCTTGCTCCCACGATTATCTGCACTTGTTACTGGTCACTCACTGGAAACAACCTAGCAGTACTTGTTCCTTAAGTCGGCCCTTTGGCAGCTTTGATGCAGTTCCTGCCTGACCAACACTTCATATTATACATGGAAGAAGCGGGGAGACATGCAGCTCCAAAAGTGGAACTTGACACAGGTTTGGTATTCCTGAACGCACTTAGAGTTGAATTTGGTTAACCCAAAAACAAAATCTGTCAAAGATTACAACAACAGCTAAAAGTTTAGAAATGACATGTGCAAGTCTGATATCCGGCCATCGGACCCACACCACCCAAGGTTAGAACTGGGGGGGGGGGGGTATTGGGGGGACTCTGGAGGAAACAGGCACATCAAACTGTAAAATGTTCTTATGATAGGAGGAGGCACTGCATGAGCAGGCTTTTTGTGCTATTTTCCCCCTCTTCATTTCCTGAAGTTTCAAGGCGCCCTGGGGCCACTGCATGTGTATGTGTGCTGCGAGGAAAGGGGGCAGTAGCGACCAAATGAACCCCACCTTATCCCTGGCAGAACATCCTCTGATTGTCCGTCTAATAAACCACGCCCTACCAAGGAAGGAGTTTCTAATACAGCTTAAGGATTCTCTCAGCTTTCCAAAGACAACAGAGGAAAAACAACTAAAAATAGCTGCATAGCTTATAACGGACGTTAAATGTCACCAACATCAAATGTGTGAATCAATTTTAGAATTCATACAGCCTGAAGATAACGTACCTTCTCGCCTTTGCCTGAGCTATGACGGTGCAAACAGATACAAAATATCATTCCTCAGGACAAAATAGCACAGACACTCCGTACCTCCTACTGAAATCATCTCTATGTTTTGGCAATCAACCACATACCTGTATAATTGCCATGTGTTAAACTACCCACAATGCACTTATGGGAATAGAGGCAGGGATCCTGCTTGTGTCCATCATAAGAGAGTCACTCTGCCCCAGTCGTCTTACACCACAGCTCCTTCGCCCCCATCCATATTGCAAACGAGGCCAACGCCACACCCACACATACAGTGCTTCAAAAGGCAATGCACAACACTGTCCTCTCAACTGCAGAGTGCACACTTCCAGATGAACGTGTCACTCTACAGATAACGAATCCACAATTACCCTTCCATACTCCTTCTTATTACTGCACCAAAGGCAACAATAACATGCAGCTCAGTGCAGCAGAACACACCATTTTGACGGGGTCAGTTTGAAGCCTAACACAAGGAAACGAACGGCGTCGATAAGTCGCTCCCCAGGAACATCCTTTGTTACGGAAAACTGCAAACACAACTAGCATGCTGATAACACCAAGTGCCAACAAGGAGCCGGCTTTCACTTCACGTCAAATTTCATCATCTGCTTTTCCTTGCAGCTTGAGTGCCTCAGAAAGGTCTCAGACCTCCAAGGTGTCACCGTCTCCCAAGATGACTGGTACACCGAGGTGAATGACATCAGCCACATATTTTTGTGCCTGTGTCATAAAAAAAAAAAAAAACTTTAATACATATCATGCTTAAGATTATTGTATTAAACCTCTTCATTGTGAATATTTTCAATATATTCAAATAATAGTTTTGACATTTTAGGCATCTTCAAGTCCAAAAGTAAAGTGGTGCAACCATCTAAACAAATGAGCAGAATAAGACCATTAAAATTGGTATTTATGTAATTAAGAGAACTCAATGACTTAACCATAAATGTTTGAAACAATTAAACTCATAAAAAGCTGCAAAACGCTGGTCTTAAAACCATTAAGATAACTGAAAAACATCCATCCGTAAATTTGCATTTACCTCAAATGTCAGGGATTATATTTAAAAGTAATTTTAGGATGTTATATCATAAAGAAGATTCCAAGTGGCCTCCACAGAGGTGAAGCGATTCTGTGCAATTTCAGGGAAAGAATAATTTGCTTTGAAATTATTATTAAAAATACAAACAAGCAAAATCAGGAACAATTGTAAACCAAAGACAATATGTCCGTCACTGTCTGAATAAGAAAACCTAAGAGATGCTTATTTGGACATTGTAAATGTGTAAAACAATCCTGTGTTCTCTACTTCCCAATATGGCTGCATATCTATAGTGATAAACCCTTATAGCCTATAGTTATTTTTCAGTCTGAATTTCCTGGCAAAAGCGCCTTAAATGCCAGAGGGAGACTAGCTCGCTGAGGCTGTTTTCGCCTTCCTCCGGTCATAGACACATTTGGATGATGTCATCTCAAGTGAGTTAGCATGTTCACTTGTGTTTTCAGCAGCATATCTGAGTTCAGTGGATTAAACTAAGGATGGGCCGATTCACATTTTTTCAATTCCGATCCGATTCAGATTCAATTCCGATACAAGAGCTCTTTTTACTTTGTTATATTTTATATATTAATGTTTTAAGCTAGTAAATACAGATGGAAAAATTGACAAAAAAATAGGCTACTACAAACATACATAACGTACTGTTCCACCTTGTTTGTATGTCTTGTTTTAAGCGTTTTTGAGGCATTTGCAGTTCAATATGAATATCTTCAAAGCAAGTATACACAAGTGGCGAATGCTTAAAATTATCACAATTTTTCTCCCATTAATGTCAGCTCAGTTACACTTTGTTGTGATGGCAGCCCCTCTTGTATCACAAGCTGCAGTCCAGGTTAGCGAATCCCAGATCATCTATTGCTTTTTTTTGTCTCACACAGTTGTGTGCCTTTTGTTAAGTGGGATTGCCCATTAAACACTATTCCCACCTCAAAACTTTATTTTACAAAGATTGCAAATCGCTGTGCTACTGGTTTCTGTTAAAAGCGTAAAATACTCCCAGATCACCACATTTTATCTCACGCTCCTCGTACTACGAAGGGTACGCGCATGACGTCACAGCAGGCGAAAGTCACTGTACTCACACCAACTGAGTAGCAAAAAAGACTGAGGGGCAGTGTTGGTGTTCGATTTGAATGTCACAAAAAAAAAAACTCATGTAAAATGGGAAATAGCTGTCGTGCAGTTGATTGTACAAATAGATTTAACACAAAATAGGAGCTGTATTTTTAGAGATTGCCAAAAACTAAATAAGTAAATTATAGGACATGGATCTGTCCCGCATGGTTGATACCCGATCCGTCAAATAGCTCTGGATTGGCGCCAATACCGAATATTGGATCAGTGCATCTCTAGATTAAACAGAGCTTAGGTCTTTTCAACTACACTCGCTCCGGTGTGTGGAATATATTGGAAAACCAAAATGTTCCCAAACCAAAGATTATCTGACTGACTGTAAGCAGTATGGGCCATGCCAAACTCACAGCCACAGCTAACATCTTTCCTTGTCCAAAATCTGTGTGAGAATTTAGGTTTCATCCGTGTCAAATGTATTCAGTTGTTTCACTGCATATACCATGCTAAAAAAATCATAGAAATATTGTAACATCATAAAACTTTATTATTGCAACTATGTACAAATTTAATTTAATACCAAGGACAAAAGCTTGTGTAGGTGTCCAAGCATTTGTCTGTTTAATCTGAAATGAGTGTGAAAAGGAAGATTGTACAGCTGCAATTAATGAGCACTAATCATAAATGCAAAAAACAAATAGGAACTATCAACGTCTGATGTATCGTAACATTTTAAGTTACTTTATGAAGGTCTTCATTTGGAAGAGATAAAAATGTCAGGTCATGGAATTCACTCTGAAAACCTTGTCACTCACCCACTAATGTCACATTCTCAGGCCACTAATGCAACAAGACATAGTTAAGGCACTTAGGCCCTGAAACAGGTAAAGGAATTCAAACTGGATTTTAAACAGTGTTTGTAAAACACTCGCATTTCTAAACAGCCCTGCAGGTATGGGCTGATATTTGTGCCACTAGAAACTGAATTTGAATTTTATATATTTGAATCGGCAGTTATCCGCATTACAAAACTGAATCTGAATTTAATAGTTTGAATCTGAATTCCAGTAACTCGAGATTGAATTTTTCGAGGTAGGGTAAATGCTGTCTTGAAATTCAATTTCAATGAAGCGTGACACGCATAACTCGAGATATCATTTATCCTACCTCGAAAAATTCAGTCCTGAAATTCAATTTCAATCTGGTGACGCAGATATCCGGGTCCTTGAGGAAAAGTAAATCGACCGCAATGCGACTCATTCCCACGTTTACGGCAGTTCTGCAGGTCGGGGTGAAAGAGGAGGCGTGTTGTCGGGGTGTAGCAAGCGCAAATTCTGGATTCGCAGGTTTGTCATTACCTTATGATACATATGACAATAAGCTTTATATACACAAGCGACAGCATAAACATTAACCATACGTCTGATTAGTATATGGTAGTATATGTGGTTAAATAAACGATTTCTGGCACTGCTAGTTAGTAGTTTATGTTAATATGGTAAACTAACGCAAAACTAGCTAGGGATATTAATTTTACTTCCACGTCCAGTTTAGTTTAAATTATGGGTCACCTGTTCATCTCATCTGGCTTTCTAGCAG
>JABFEA020000119.1:16364929-16390106 GCA_019775915.2 Cyphomyrus plagiostoma | reverse complement strand
TTCATAATGCATAGAGAATGTAAATATGATCAATAAAGTTATATCCATACAGTGACATTTTTGTTTTATTCTTGACTGTTTTCCTTTCTTAAACACCTGCATTTCCAGCGTGTTTTGGTAATGAAAATTGCCTATAACTGATTACATAAAACATTACATTTTTGTGGAGAAAAAAACACTAAATATGAAATATTAAGCAAATGTGTTTACATCCGCGATATACTGAAAATGGCGAACGGGGGCGTGCTAGACAGTGCAGACACGTGACTGACAAAGACCGATGCAAGGTTTGCTACTGAAGGAAGGGGTTCGCAAAAATTTACGGCTGGGTATGTTAAAAAAAAACACAACTAGACATGGCCATACCACCATTATGTTCAGCCGAGGGACCAAATAGTAAAAGAGATGACTGACAAACATGTCTGATCAAGGGGAAAACGATGGTGAATGGTTGAAGAAATGATGATGTGACGAGATAATGTTACACGATAAGAAAATGTATAAAAATGTATAAAAATTAGTGTAAAACAGTATTGGACACACTCTTGCAGGGTGTCCAGCCTTGGCTGTAACCTCACTGTGGCAATAAACGCTGAATCTAAAAGTCCACACAAGCAGCTCCTGACTCCTGATTGGCGGGGAAGAAAAAAAACACAACACGAGTGCGTCGAGACACTTACTCCCCTGTATCGATCTAAATGTAAAGTTATAATGCAGGTTTGAGGTGATATGCTTCTGGTCTGCTGCATGTCAACTGCGCTCTCTGTGTACTGTGCTAATAACCGGAAGCATCAATTGGACTGGCGTTTAATATGGTTATCTGTATAAGCAGTGCTCGAAGTGGAGAAATAAAAGTGTCGCTAATGTATTGACCGTGAGAACGGCAGTGGGGGTGTTGGGAACAACAGAAGCGCCTTAACAACACTGTCGGTACTGCGCGCGGTGCCCCGCCACACTCTGCGTAACCCTTGTCTCTGAGTAGCAGAGTACTGGTAACTTGTGAGAAGTGGTGATACGGTAAAGATAAAGATATAGCAGCGCCGGTACTGCTTAATATTTATTACATATATGATCCCACATTTGCGCTTGCTACACCCCGCCTCTTTTACCCTGACCTGCAGAACTGCTGTAAACGTGGGAATGGCTCGCGTTGTGAATGGTCGATTACTTTTCCTCAAGGACCCGGATATATGTCACACGAGATTGAAATTGAAATTGAATTTCAAGACTGAATTTTACAAGGTAGCATTTACCCTATCTCGAGTTACTGGAATTCAGATTCAGTTTTGTAATGTGGATAACTGCAAATTCAAATATATAAAATTCAAATTCAGTTTCTAGTGGCACAAATATCAGCCTATATGCAGGCACTCGGAATCTGCACTCCTCCACCGCAGAGGTACTCCGGCACTGTGGACCCCAACCAATGACCAAACAGATGGTGCCCCACAGTAACAGCACAGCAGAATCTTCCAGAAATAGGGAAAGTCACTTTCTACACTACAACCTCTTTGCCAGCAAAATGAGGCGCCTAGAGCTACTCCCTCTTTCTTAGGCCATACTCACACTTGGCCCGGTTGCCGTATGCCGTACCTGAGCACGACTGCTCGCCCCCCTCACTCCCCCACGCTCACGTTGCAGTCACCAATCCGGGCCTGCATTCGCTTTCATCATCACCGTGCGACTTTTTGTTGAAGAAAACACAGGAGGAAAAGCGCTGCCACACAGCACAGAGGAGTTCATGATTAATGTCTATTTTGTGGTTCATTTAAAGTCGTTTTGGGCACAATGAAACACGGCACTCATAGATTTGAGTATGCAATGCAGCAATTTTCATTTAATTATGCTGCACATATGAAATAGTGCCGTATGTTACCAAATACCTCAGAGTTTTTGTGGGTTGCATTCGGTAGTTCCTGGATACTCGTCAGCTTAAATTTCCAGCAAATACTGCACCCTCTGCTATAGACCAAACTGATCCCTTTGCTGGAGGGCTTCTTAAATATCTGTTGCTTCCTAATCTATGCAGCCTACTCAGTCCATTCCTTCTGGGTCCAGTTCATGTACAGTGTACATGTCTGCATGCATGCGCCAGTCACATCATTGACATTATGTCTGTATTCCATACCTGGGTGCTGTTAGCAATTACACTAGTCATACCGAGTCCGAGTCCAACTGAAGCTGCCCCAGGCCCACCTCTTCAAGCGTGCCTGGGCATGGTACGGATCTCCCAGTCTGAGTACAGTCTTAAGAACACTGTGAAAGCCAATCCCAGCTACCCCTAAGATTTCACTGAAGCTGCCAACAGGAAAGCAGTGCTCTGAGATAAGGTTCTCATTAATGGTTACTGTCATTGTCTCACAGACCATCTATAATCTGATGAATAGCCTTCAGCATTAAACTAATTGTATTTGCCTTAACCATTAATCAATCGCACAAAGGGAGTTTAATACACAATAATAACGTTACACTCGTACGAGCCTCATCTATGCTTTAGCTGCCACCATCCAAGAATAAAGGCTGAACTTTGTGGTATATCACGCTGCAGACGTTACAAAACACACATCAGGAGCAGAACACACCGCTACTTACTCTGGATTCAATTCAAAACACATACCGTCTAACGGGAAACATATGTTTATTAAAAAAAAAAAAAAAACAACAGACATCACTTGAGAAGATTTTATCATCTCACCTGAACACATAAATAGCTCCTCATGATCAACCAAATGTTTCATAGTTTTCTTTCGGGGGAAAAAAATACTGTGCATAAGCCAACTGGTGTATCATAAAATGTTACAAAGTAAGTATGGATACAAGCTAACATATTCAAATAGTAATACTGATATATTCATATACTGTTACAAAAAATTATATATGCGTTTTTGTGTTTTGTTTTTATAGTACGAGTATATGAATGACTATTTGTATATGTTAGCTTGTATCCATAAATAATCCATACATATCCATAAATAATATTAATAATATCCATAAATATTAAGAGACTAGAACCTAAGTGTTTAGTTTGATAAATCTTGACCTCAAATGTTCTACCAAGCAGGAAAACCACAAGAGCATTAAAGGACAGCCATAAACATGCTATGAACACAAAAATCCCTCATACCTAAAACATACAGCAGTATGAGCTTTATAAGCCCTTAAGTATGAAGTGCCACATTTAGTCACAGCATTTTTAACTAAATCCACCAATGTGTACGCCGATAACACCTATAAAAATTCTCGAGGAGCGCTTTTGCCAAGTAGCCATTAAAACCATCAAGCTAGAGGGCGCACGTTAATTTTATTAAGCACATGGATGCATCTGACATAGCTCCTTCCCTCTCACCAGACACTGAGAAGGCTCAAGTTGGCTGAAATGAGCAGTGAAGTGCCTCAGATTGCAGTGCTGGGGCCACTCCCCTTCCCCATCACTATAAACAGGCGCCAGTCAGGCCGAAATGAGCAGTGAAGTGCCTCAGATTGCAGTGCTGGGCCCACTCCCCTTTCCCCTCTCCATAAACATGCTCCAGCTAATTCAGCTTCTCAGAGGCAAATAGGTGGCAGATGGGGAACATGCACACAAAACAACCACCACCAACAATATGCATTATAAACTATTGCATAAAGGATGGACACCTTTTGTAAGCAACATTCAATAAGTGTATGTCCACTGCAATTCATTTAGACAATAAGAATGCAAGCTACAGATACCATAAAGGTACAAAGCATTAGCAAAACCTACCCTGGAACACTTCACAGCTTTGGGTACCCAATGTCAAATTATGTTACCATTTAACAGAATACACAGAAAAGAGGAACAAGAATTATCCCCGTTACTAGACTGACATGAGGGGAGACACTAAATCTCAAATGATTCGAGCAAACATAGGAAATGATTCAAGCACAGAAAATGCTGAATAAACAGTCCTATAGCGACTACTCTGTTAGCACTGAATCATGAACACACTGCCACAAAGGGAAAGCAACTGATGACCACTTCATGCGTAATAGAAAACATTTACACCCAGACTGAAATACACTTCCAAACAGCGAGTTGTGATTTTAGCCCTACTGAAGTAGGCATTAGAATCTTAACACCTATGTGATAAGTAACCAAATAACAAGAAAAGGTGACTTAGGATTCTCTAGTTACAACACTCTTCGCAACATGTCATCTAAAAATGTCTTCCTGGTTAAATTTGAGTTATATACATTCTCAATTGACAGTTTACAAGTCTAGATGGAATTCCGTTCCATCGGGCTCTGAACGATTCACTTGGACTAAATGGCACGGTCTGCTACACCTCCGGTTCCGTGCTGCAGCCAAAACACTGGCATCATGGGATTTATATTCCATATGGTTCTTGAAAAGTCATTACAGAGGTGTCTGTGTTTATACTCTCCTGGAAACAGAGTTAAGATAGTCTGGGGTCAGCATTAAAAACAAAACAGGCAAACCAAGGGACACAAATGAGGCCTGTATTAGGTCAGTATGAGGGTCTGTATTAAATACGAAACAGTCATACTAAGGGACACAAATGAGGCCTGTATTAGGTCAGTATGAGGGTCTCTATTAAGTACGAAACAGTCATACTAAGGGACACAAATGAGGCCTGTATTAGGTCAGTATGAGGGTCTGTATTAAGTACGAAACAGTCATACTAAGGGACACAAATGAGGCTCTCCTACCTTCAAGAAGCATTTCTCTACCTTTAAAAAAGGCATATTTCCATGCTAGCACAAACTTCCTATATAAACTCTTTTTTTTGGTTCACATTTCAAGTCTCCCAACACCAAGGGATTGGGAGGAGGCTCGGAGGGGGGGGCGGTATTACTTGTCTGACCAAAGCCACAAGCCTTTCCTGAATCACCATCAGCCTAGAAGACCACCCCCCCTCCCCATTGAATCCAGACATCAGAGGCCTTCTGAAGCAAATACAGTTCCCCCAAAGTCTGTCTCCACTGAGCCAGAGCATTTTGTTCCCTCCCCCTCACTTGTCCTCATCAAGCCTCCATTAGAGCTGCAGCCCCCCTCCTGCCTATTCTTAGGGAGAATCACCCATAGGTCAAATTCTGCTGAAAACTGATAGGGAGGGGGGGGGTGGGGGGTGTAAAAACAACACGACAGACAATTCCAGAACTCCATCAGATGAATTTTAAATATTACTTCAACAAAAGCTCAAAAATCTCTCCCCTTTGTTCCCATAAACATGGACTGCCTGGGGATCCTGGAGGACAGAGTTGGAAAGCAGTGGTCTGGAGGATCAGCAGAACCAGGAGGCTGCAAACAGCACAGCGGGCCGGCCAATGCGGAGTCTCACTGCCCAGACCTGACACCCAACAGCAGAGAAGAGACGCTTCCAAGGCGATTCCCTCAGGAACATTAATGAGAAGCAGAGTGTTGTCACATGAACGGCACTCAGGGTAGAAATGTGACCAGTCTAACCCATAAAGACGGGCTGCCAGGCCACCACAAGGTAGCCCTTGTATCAGAATGCTTTTGTCAGCCAGTCCCAAGGCCATTTATGACCGGCGTTGAGTGACCACCAACCTCGCAGAGTGAAGGGTGTGTGAGACCCTCCACTCTGTAACGAGAACTCAGTTTCTCTCTTCTCATGAGAGCAGACTTTCCGGAGAAATCTGAGCACAGGGTGGAGTGAGTGTGGATTCCCAAACCCCAAGGGGCCAGCCATCAGGTCAAAAATTACTCCATCAAACGAAATTACTTAAGCTCATTGCCAAATGAGCCCGAAACACAAAAGGAATAGTGTACCTTTCTCTACTGCGCAAAGAACCAGGGTGAAAGAGGGAAAGCATTTTTTGAGGCCAACACGAGGCATGAATACACAACCCTTCATTGTACCAAAGGTTCACTGCGTTAAATAACCGCAGACATAATGGAACGAACAGTGAATGTGGGGGGTATTCCTTTGGCATAACAAAACACTTGTAAATTTTCTAAGAGACACACATTGACAATAACAATAGAAGAGAAAGCACAATAACAGGACCAAAGATCAGGAAAAAGGCTGCTGGCACTACTGTCTGGGGCGATTAGTACAGAGCCTGATCAATTCGACAATAACTGGCTGCAAAAAGGGCCCATATCTTACTGTAAAGTCTGACAAAACTGACAGCAACATGACAATACCGCTCGCAGTTTGCTAAATGGTAAAGCACAGACGCCACATTGTCACCAGATTTTCTTACAAAGCATGTTAGATATATCCAGCAATTACATTTCACAGTGCTTTTTATGAGACAATGGTAAGATTAAAATTAACTGTACTGATCCCAGGGGGAAATTATGAATATTCTTTCTCCGGTAATGAAACATTTCAGCACCTCACATCCTATCCAAAACATACTCTCAATATACTCTAAAGATGAGCCATTCTATTCACAGTCACTTCCATCTGTGTGCTAAGCATGAGTGCTTCATTTGGTAATCAGTGCTTAATAAGAAAATAAATTTACAAAACGAGAGGAGGCCATTCGGCCCATCAAGCTCGTTTGGGGAAAACTCAATATCCCAAAGTTCTAGCTGAGATTTAAAGGATGCCAAGGTTTTAGCTTGCACTACACTAACAGGAAGAATATTCTATACTCCAAGGGCTTTTTTAAGTCCATAATATAATATTACAATTATTTTCATTAGACTAGAAGATTTTTATACATGTATTAAGATGAAGATTTGACAACAGATTGGCATGTTGCCACATGTATTTTTACCAGTTGTAATGTTACGTTCCAGCTAAGCAGGTTCAGACCTCAAGCAAACAGTCACTTGGGAAACGTCAACATCCAAACCAAGTCTGTCTCTATAGTAACCTTTAGAAAAGGCTAGTTATTTTTCTTTCCAAAAACACTCCTGAAAATTGTCCTTTTCCAAAGGGATCCAGGAAGACTGATAGCAAAATTACCAAAGATAGGCCCAAACACCAATTTACTCTTCCGACAAACCAGCTATTTAGTGAATCACATGCAAAGAAAGCAATTACTTTGCAGTTATTTCTGCCTCTGTTACAGCCTCTGAACACCAGCAATGGTTACTCATATTGATGCCAATCTCTAGCTTTATTAGATATATTAAAATATTCTAGTCGAAACTGAATCTGCAGAAATAGCCTGGCAAATTAAACTTCAATGACAGTCACCTTCAAGTACTGTGAATAACAGGGTCATGTAAAGGATGCCTTTAATACAGACGTCCCCCCTGTATTTTCCAAGACCTACCATGGATGGTCAAAACTACACATAATAGCAAACCATCCGCAGACAGATAGTAACATGATTTTCATGCATTTACATATGGTAACTGAAATTACACACGGTAATACATTACCAACATTAATAATAAAGTACACTGTACATTATACAGTACTGTATAGTACTGAATTCTCTCAAATGAAAGCAATATTGATGTTATCACCTAATTCGCAAAAGATGATAGAGCAAAGAAAAAAAACAATGTGTCAAGGGACAATGAAAATCATACTTTTTATACCCCTCAAAGAACAAAGAAACAGTGAAAAACATTTTTACTGGTTTTTCTTTTGACCATGGTAAATTCGCAATAACTGAACCAGTGGTTACGGAATCCACAAAACCTGGGGGACTCCTGTAATTTCAAAGCGGGCCATGCATTATACTAGAAATACACAGGGGGGCACGGACACATAATACATATCTTACCCCACAGGTGATGTTATCTGTACTTCAGGGGCTGGTGCAGTGTGTGAGGGGCGTTCAAGTTAAAGTCATCACTTTGATTACTGGACACCCAAGACTCTCTCTGTGCCATGGGGGCCAACACCTGCTCTGTGAAAAATTATTATTATTATTCAAAAATGATTTAAAAAATAAGTATATTTAAACGAAAATACTAAACTGAAGAAAGCAAATGTCAATCACATTCCCGACTACAAATTAAACTTCACTGTACATAACCATTTGAGGCTCATTAAGACAGCTGTACAGACATTTCAGACAATTTTAGCAGGTATATTAAATGAAATCCCTTCCATTCCCAAGTGACATTATCCTATTGTACTTATCAAATTCTCAACATAACATGATACAAGACTGTCACTGCTGTGGCTGCAGCTAAAAAATAACAGGCTTGATTTTTACTCTAATTTTAGGTACTGACAGGAACAAAGTGCATGTAGTGATTTACTTCATGTAATTATATAGACAAATGCATTTAGACCAAGTTTTTTTTTATAAAGTATTAATGAATACAAAAGTAACATGCAAAACTATGATAGTAGGTATTCGACTTACATTAAACTTCGAGATTCTAAGCTTAAGATTTCCTTTGTTTCTACAGTTTAAAAGATTAACATTTTAAAAACTAAATAAAGCAATCATCAAAAAACCAACACTAAGAAGAGGAACGCTACTGATCACAATAATTTAGTACTTATATCAGTGACTTTATATTATTGCAATAATGATGCATGTAGTTTTAAATTAGTAATAAGACAGGGTCATCTTTGGACTTATATTTTATAGATATTACGGTCATCCGTGGTGTCTGACCCACAGAGTAACGAAACTGTGGGACCGTTAGTTTACAGGAGTCGGTTTCATTAGTGACGTTCACTCTCTCATACGTTAAAATTCCATTTTAAATGTATTGCAGCACACTCACTCCCAATCACACTCGATAGTCGTGATTTTGTTAAATTAGTCACATGTGAAACTTAAACAATGCCAGTGTGGAAAACAGACGATCTCCCTCAATTTCGTGGAATTCTTAGGCGGCTAACTTTCTATTAATGCGATCTGTTTGTGTAATGCGCATTCAACTACGACCACGTCCGAAGTTACAGTCAATGTCCCAAAGCCTTTCAGTGCCCAAACATCCAAGCCTGTACTGTACCACGATTTTATACCCCTCTGTCATAGGTTGCCCCAATATTTTGCTAAATGGTAAGACTTAGGATCACAAAAATACCGGTTTCGTAATCTGTTCACAAAATCCAGCAATTTAAGAGGAATAATTTAACCGAAATTTCCATCTGAAAGGCTATTTTTAATGAACCAATAACACATCGGGTTACAATTTGTTGATTGTTTGTCAGACTTCAGACTACCACGCCAAACCTACTTGGCTAACAGCATAAAATCAAGATACTAATGAAACAGCAACATCTTGTTCGTAGAAACACACTGAACTAATATATCGTAACTTACCCAATAACAGTAATAGCGACGGCGATTCTCCCTTTAAATGAAAAAGCGACACATTGTCTTTGTTTGTCTGTGGTGCAGTGTTTCCATCAGCAGCAGCAAGAGTCCTCGCCGTTGCTTTACTCTCCACCCAGGAAGTTGAGTCAGAAAAATGAGGAAAAAACAGCCCAATAATACTCCGACATACCTCCGGTCAGTCCAAAATGTTACCGTACCTTGTTTTTATACCGTCAGATATAGTTGGTTAGGTTTTCAAAACAGTTAAAATTATACTTACGACGAGGGAATACAGACGAGTCATTTTCCTGAATCGATAAAACGCTATCTTTGTGTCTAAACGTGATTATGGGTGCAGACATATTTGTTAGGGTCATAATCGGAAGCATTTCGAAGGCCGGAAGTACTGCGTCCGACATGTTTTTTGATGGTAAATATATTCGCTGACTCAACGTATTTGGTATAAACACACGGCGATTAGTAGTTTGCTAGCAGTTTTTCACTCAGTCGCATAATCAGATATTAAACTCGAGTCCTATGTCATACTAATCATGTTGAAAAGTGTCCGAAGGATATGAATGCAATTAATGTCACTGTACACGTATAATGAGATTAAAAATCATTATCGTCTTAATCTCATTATACATGTGTATAGTGATAACAAAAGGCATTCATTCATATATACAAGATTATAATGAATTTGTATTTTATGTGTATAACTCGAGTTCATTTTGTGTTTCCCATCTACTTCCAGTTTCATACAGAAATACAGAATATTAGGTTGCTCGTATTTATTACGCTTGTTTTGTTATATTGATGTCAGTCCTTGCTGTGAGAGAAAAAAACCCTTTTAGGCACGTTATTAATTTGACAAGCTATACCTTAATTGAACGGCCTATGTTGCTGAATAAATCTGTTTAAGTTTATTGCCCAAGATTACAAGAACACAACTTCTAAGAACCACATCTTGTCAACCGATTACTTCATGCCCTAATAATCTACCAGGAATATTGACTTCAGTCCAAGACAATGCATGGAGAACCTACAACCAGGCTCAGTGGGTTCTCTGAGTGTAATAAAGAAATACTACATTTATATTTTATCTTTACTGAAAAAAACAAATATAACATTGGAAAAAACAGAGACTTTCCACACATTTTAAAGTAATTGTTTTTGAAAAAAAATCCTTTTAATTGTGACAGTTTAAATGAAGGCCTACCTATTATGCACAGATCAGATTGTGAACAGCAGAAAGAAACTGACATGAATTGTGATTCAGGAAGAAAGAGGATCTGAAGAATATGAATGTTTACCAATGAAAGAGCTCACAATTTGAAAGGTTATTTGTACAATAGTTCCAGTGAAACACTCTCCTCTAAATAATCTAGATATTTATTGAAGAATGGAGGTCAGCCAGACTACAGAGGAAGGCTGGTCATTGGTATGAGGCTATTGGCGGTTACTGTGGAGACCCTCAGAAATGCTCCATAGCTTTTGACTGACTTTTATCACACTCCTAAGAAAATTGGTTCTTTATCATCTTGCTGGTGAACTGTCTGGAATATTACACCCCCTGCCATCACTGTAATTTTGTAGTACCCTAGAACACAAAGCTCTGCATGGTCCATATTTTGGTAATATATAATTATATCCAGTTTTTCAGAGAAAGCACAGGGACCATGTACCCTGGATGGGATGTCAGCGCATAGCAGTGCAAATAATAATAGGTACGCACTGAACACAGGCTATTGGGCTACAGGAAGAACATGGGGGGGAACCAGAATAAAAGCCCCAACTCTGGGAACACAGACATACCCACTAAGCCACCATGCTGCTCATAACTTATGATTACAATTTATGACTCACTTAAAATTATTAAATTAAATCACTTTATTTGTTACATTACTTGGCATTTGCTAAGTGCAGGACAAGACAGTAACGCAAATAGGAAGTAACAAAAAACGGTAATATACAGCATTGTGCTAATAAACAGTGATTATATAAATATCAATTAATTATATTGGTCATATTAATTATCTACAGCAAATTGTGTCAGGAGACTTTATCAAAGCAGTTTGCATATAGGTGGCTGTTTACGTCACATATGCTATTCTCCTTGAATGCATAGATCTGAGTAGATGGCTTTGTGGGGGCATGTGGATGTACTGACAAAGGATGTGTACCATCTACTTGCAACCTTAGAGAAACACAAAGAAACTCTTGAGAAAGTTTGAGACTTGTTACTTTTGATTGCTTTATTTTAATTCAGTTTCAGTTCAACTTATCTTTAATGTAGGGCCTTTCACAACAGAGGCACATTACATGGGTGTGTTATGGTACATTATAACATCATTAAGACAGAATAATACAGAAACAGGGTAGAGGGAGCATAAAGAAATTCCGTCTTTTGGAGTTTTACATGCAACGATGTTAAAAGTGATGAGAGCATGTGGATACACTGAGGACCGATCAGCTTTGACCTGGGGATTTATTAGTGATCAGAATTTGTGATTTAGCAGCATTCTTCATGACTGTGGTGTGCTGGGGAGTGCTTTGGGCCTCGGTCACGTGTGTATGAAGGGCCATCGTAGCCGTTTCTGCTGGACACATTAGTTCTGAAGAAGCAGCCAAAGAGCCCTTATTGTACAGTCAGCAGGGTTACCTGCATCTTCAAACGTCTGACATGTGCAGATCATGAGCCAGGTGAACAACTGGTGCCCATGCACATGGCTTTTTGCCTTTCTCACTAATTAAAGTGTTGCATATATTTTAACCAAATGGTTTGAGACTTGGATGTCACACAATAGGTATGTTGTTTAAGTACAGTGGTAACCCCCAGGGGAGGAGGGAGGGGTCTGTATCTTTTCTGTTTGCATGTCATTTATTACTTTAGAGCTTCCCAGTAAACTATCCAGTTTGGCCCTTCTCTTGTTATGAAAGGCAGTAAATAGAAAAATCTAGTCACAAAGATATTCCACCTTAAAGAAGGACCACTGAAACGTTTAGCGTGGAGGAACCACAGTAGGAGCAGAATGAAATGACATTTCACAACAACTATTAAAAAGGTTTAGAAGTCACAGCAGGGTGATTATTTAAAATAAGTACTTTGTGCAGTACATCAACACTCCAAACCAAGAGAGGAAAATGGATTGCCATGAAACTTACTGGAAAAACAGCCTCTTCACAAGTTCACAGAAGGCAGGAATACCCAGAGCGTTTCCGGTGCATTTCCTCTTTTCCAGACATCAAAAGTTAGTGTCAAAAATATCCTCTGGCTCTGCCGTCATGGGAGGACATGCATCACCGCAACACAGGTCTTGGGAGGCAGAGATAAGCAGCTCTGCATGTCGCTCCTCTCCTCAGTTTATAAGAGAAAGATTAATTTCCCCTTGTTGTTTGACAGGGGCTGGAGGGTGACAGAACCTCCACATGTAAGCAGTTCAGTTCCCCCCCATCATACCGATTAGTATGCTTTTGGCACTGAACACTGTTTGTCCAGTTTCTCTTTAAAAATAGCCCAAGAGTTGTTTATAAAAATAATTAACTTATAATTTGATACAACATCTGAATTTAACTTAATTTTCTTGTTACTGGCAGCACATTAGCTTCTTGGGTGTCATTGTCATCTCACAAGTTTGGGGCTGATGCTTTGAATCTTGTTGTGCGTTTCATGCATGTTTTACTTCCCAAGCCCAGCATAGAGAATGTGCAAGTAGGTGCACGTAGAGAAGGTACTAACTCCACAAGCAGGGAGCTAAGGGAAGAATCAAATTCACAGTCTGGAGATTTTTAGCTGCACAAAAAATGTAGGCATGACCTTCAGAGAGTAATAAACCAAAGAATATGTTATATTGTGACAAACTAGAGTCACCTTACACCAGAACTCAGGACACATGTTGAAATCTATGATGGACATGTCCAATTCAGATTCTGAATTCTTTATGTTCTCTTTGATCATACAAAACCAAAGTCCTCCAGCGGGAGCCTCTGTGCAACCGAAGAAATCGGCTTCTCTCACTTTGAGTTTAACACTCACAAAGCAGGTGGCACTGGTGCAGTTACAGGATGCAATCTAAATGCTTGCTGTGACCAGTCTGCTGGTGTTTTTAAAGGGCTTTTTTGATCTCTCTCTCTGAGGGATTCCACAATTCCCACCTGTTTTTAAGACACTGCAGTCATTGCGGTCTCAAAGAAACACAAAGTGCACAGTCAAAATGACTACCACCCATTGCCATGAAGCTGTTAGAAAGATTTTCAATGAGACACATAAACAGCAATGTCCCAGACAACTTATCCAGACAAAGATTTTGTTTCAACCAACCACTGGAGTTCTGTTACTCTTTATATGCTAACGGTTGGTTGAAACAAAATCTTGGTCTAGATTTTTACTTTCTGGACCTGAACTATCCACCTCTATATATGCTTAGCACAATGATCACCTCAAGGACTGTTACCAAGATGTTGGACTTGGGAATTAGCACCACCATAAGTTATTGCTCTTTGGACTTTTTCACCAGTAGACCCCAGTACATGTAAGTGGAAAAAAAGCCTGGTTGACCAAGACCCTTAACATTGTCCTTCTGATTTCTGCTCTCCTTGCTGTACTCCCTGTTCACATGTGTGGGTTTGGACGCAGCTCCTATTTCACCATCCAGTCTGCTGGTGATGCTACTATCGTGGCCTGATTGCTAACAATAATCTGTCAGTCCATACAGAGGAGGTTAGTCTCCAGCCAGGACAACAACGAATCCCATAATGTCAGCTATATCAAGGTGCTTGTAATCGATTACCAGAAGGTGAAGGCGGACCAAACTCGTTTACATGGAGGAGGAACCTGAGACGAGAGTCAGCAGATTTTAGTTCCTGGGAGTCACTATCACAGACAAACATATTTGGACACAACACTCAACCGCAGCAATCAAGGAGGCCAATGGCTTTACTTCCTTCGTGCCTAAGGAAGGCCCAGGAGACGCTAATAGCAACTACCAACTTCTACAGATGAATGATATAATCTATTCTTACTGAACGCTGTGCATCGTGGTATAGAAACTGCTTGGTCCTGCAGAACACTGCAGAAAGTGGTGAAGATCACTCAATGCCATCAACAGACCCTGCCTTCACTTTGTGACATTTAAGCTTCATGCTAACTGAAAAAGGCAGGTAGCATCGTCTTAGAATCCAGTAATTCTTCCTCCTGTGATTTCCTTCAGGTGCCACAGAAGCATCAGCACTTGAACCAGAATGTTACACACATGAATGATAAGGCTAATCAACAGAAACTCGGTATAAAGTATAAGAGCAAAACAGATAAACTATCTGACACTATACTATCTTTTATGTTATTAATGTCATCACTGAGTATTATCTTTGTATGCATGTTCTGTATTATTTGTTCGTGTTACTTAGTGTTTTGTGTTCTTCTTTGATGTTACTGCTTACTATTATTTTAAATGCACTCTTCAATAAATTCGCAGGAATCACGTTATGCATTATACTGTATATGACAAAATTAAAACTTGCCCATTTCTGTATTGCAGTTATACTCCTAAACGGTAGGTGGCAGTACATTTTGATGCTTAAGCATATTTCTGCATAATAAAATAGTACTTTAGGACTTTCTGAACGCGTAGTTTAATTGTTCGACTATTGCTGTTGCATATAACATATATTATGTGTAACAAAAAACTGAATTGTTATTAATGTGGACTTGGTAGGAGTTCTAATAGCATTCGATGGGAATCTATGCTCCGGAAGTGGAATTCATAAACATGTGCCTGGCTTTAAACAGTTCACGAACAGAATTAGAATAATGTTACAGAAAACAATGCGTATGGCGAAATGTTGCCTTCTGGCTCAAAACAAACCTGTCCAGTTGCGGACATTCAGGCACTCATTTACTACTTTTCGGATATTTTCATTATTTCAGAAAACATCAGTTAATTGTATGGAACACAGATGCAGTATACAAGAAAACTACTTATCCGAGGCTACGAGATACGCGTTGGTTAGAATAATCGCATATTTATTGCCTAAACAGAACCTAAATTCTCTTAATCTACGACGAGAATTCTCGACTTCTGCTCTACACAGAAGCGAAGCGGTGGGAAAGGTACATTCCAGCCATTATCATCTTGTGTATACGTGCAAGGTAAGGAGCACGAAAGACAGACACATATAAAGGCATGTCAGTGATATAGTGACGAGCATGAAATAATCGTGCTGTTATTAGACAACGGTCCATGCGGATTTGTATTTGTCGGACGTTCACATTGTGTCATTATGTTGCTGCTTAATAAACGGTCCTGTCAAAAGAGGACTTTTGGCAATTTTCACCGTGATTTTTTTTCTCTTCTAATGTATCCAATTACATATTTACGTGTGCGGTGTTACACTACTGTCTTGAGATAGCAGCTTCATATTTCATCACACTCCATACAGGCAATCGTGAGCGGGTACTTTCTGTTTTTCAGGTGTGCTCAACCAGATCAACGAAGAAAATATCCAAAATGGCATATCACAGAGGAGTCGTCATAGTGACCTGTCCGGGCTGTAAAAACCACCATATAATTGCAGACAATTTGGGATGGTTTTCGGACCTTGAAGGGAAAAGGTGAGGTGTAAGAACTTCTCCAGATATGTAGAATGTTTTTAAAATGGGTACGTTTAAATGACAAAAAAAAAACCTGCCACTTAATCAACTCATCAAACTGATGGATGATAATTTAATGTGGGTGAAAATTTGGCTCTTGGCAACATTAAATTGCAATGTGAGGTGCTGTTTGCTACAGATGAATAGCATTTCAGTGCAGGAATTGTATCTGGTTCCTACACTATACAGGAACATAGAGGAGATCCTGGCAGAGAAGGGGGAGAAGGTGAAGAGGGTTGCAGGTGATGAAGCAATAGAAGTTGTGGTAGAAGAATTTGGCAAGAGCTTTGCGGACATGTCAGATGAAGAAAAAAGCTCTGAGCCACATGACGGCTCGGAACAATCATAAGACCAGCTTGTGTTGTATTAAGTTGGTTCTTCCCGAGCAGTAATGGGGGATTTAAAAAAAATGTATTTATGTGTATATATAGATGGAAACAAGTTATTCTTATTTTTGCTTCTTTTTTATTACATTTAATAAAAAAAAAACTAGCATTGTTATTAACACTGACACACCTGGTACCACAATTATTTTGTAAATACAATAATGTTTCTGGACTTTGATAATAATCTTTAATAAGATTGATTGATTGTTAGCTGTACTTTATTGATCCCAAGAGGAAATTTGGTTGGATTCAAACACAAAGTGCAAATATACAACCGCAATACAAAACTCAAAACAATGTGCAAGACAATACGCAAAGGGTTAAGCAAATTAATAAATATATAAAGATATATAAATTCAGAGGTGTATGTGTAATGTATATAGTTATATTCAGTGGTGTTTTATGGCAGAGGTGGAATGAGCCAGTGGGAACAGGTGCGATCGCTTCGTCCTGTGGAGAGGATGGGCAGGATTCTCCATGATGTTTCCTAATTTTGCCACCATCCTCCTCCTTACAATGTTCTCCGGAGGGTCCAGTGTCAATCTGGTGTCAGAGCTCGTTGTCCCGATGAGTTTGTTCAGGTGCTTGGCATCACATAAACTTTCCCTTGCTTCCTCAGCAGACCACAACATAGATTATTCTGTGAATACAGTATCGATTATGCTACAACAGCTGCACTTTATACATTTTCAGTTGAATTTTAAGTTTTATTTATAAGTATAACGTGTTCAAAGTTCTGCATCCAGGGTCCCATTAAGGCTTCTGTCGCCATTATTCTGTTCTAATTCTTGTAAAGAAATGTACGATTGCTTCTAGCCTCGTCCAAGATGAGCCGCGTATGTTCTTTACCTACCTTGCGCAGTAACCGCTTTCCAGCGTTTAGGGCTTCAAGCCCTTTACAGACCAAACCCAGTGCGCATTGCACTGCGCTCTGAAACCCATCATTTCCTATGCCAGGGGTATTCAACTAAAATTTAAAGAGTTCAGTTAGAGAAAAAATATTGAAGCAAAGGTCCGGAAGATCATAATGTGCGGAAGCGGAATGCGTTCACTTAAGAAAAAATAATTCTGCTCTGTTTTTATGAATTAATGAGATAATTATCTCTGAAATTCTGAATTAACAACATAATTATCTCGGAATTTCTGTACTAATGACATAATTATCTCTGAATTTCTGAGATGAAAATTTTTATGTGAAATAAAAATACACTCTGTTCTTCTGAATTAACGAGATACGGTTTTCGTGTAAAAAAAAAAAAAACACTCCGTTTTTCTGAAATGGTCTTTGTCAGCAGACGTCAAACTCGGACAGCACCTTAGATTACTTCAGTTTTATTTTGGTCTGGGTTAGAAATACTGGGAAATACTCGCAGCTTTAAGTAACATAGGTGGCATTGTTATTAGTTTGTCGACTTTGCGCAGGTTTTGCGGTTGTTCTGATCTGCAGAACATTGCAGTGTTTCTCCAGGATCAGTTAAACCAGTATGGCATGCTTCACGGATACAAGATGATGCATCTGAAATGCATTCAAGCTGGCCATGTGGTGACTCGAGACAATCCAACCATGTATTTTTTAATGAAAACTGCATCTGTGTCCGCACTGTCTGACACGCCCCCATTCGCCATTTTGAGTGTATCGCGGATGTAAACACGTTTGGTTAACAAACTTAATGTTTCATATTCAGTGTTTTTTTTTTCTCTACAAAAATGTAATGTTTTATGGAACTTGGACATAAAGTCATTGGACATAACTTTATTGGTAATGTTTAAAATAAAATATAAGCGGCAAGCAGGACACGGTATACAATAAGTTTATACAGATCCTTCCAGACATCATGTAAAACATTAGAAACCGTACTTGCAAATGTTTCTATACTTAAACAACAGTTGGGCATTGGTTTGTCAGGGCACAGCACACAGTGACAACCTTATCCAGCACTGCATCTTATAATCCATGCACGCGAATATACATATACAAGCACTGATACATGTCATTACAGTTTTGTAGGTATGCACGTATCCCAGAGATCGCGCTACCTGGATTTCTTCCAAAGCCGTGATACTACTTGAGCATTAGGCTGCAGTGCATTGCGTGTTTTGTATTGCTCGTCATTGTTTTATGTGTTGTTTTTTTCTGGAAACACAAATAATTGTGACGTAGTTCACATCTTCCCCTTCAAGACTAACTGAAAATTTTCCCGAAGATGCAGTGCAAAGCGGTCAGTTTTTAAAGTGAAAATTTCGTCTGCAATTTCTTAAGGTAAGTTATGAGAAGCATAATTCTTTAATGAGTCCATTTTATGTGATCTTATTTCAATTTCTGGCAAGTTTCATACAATTTTATGGATTAGCAGTCCTGTTTTTGGGTTTGCAAGATGATGGGTAATTATTAATAATATTCAATTACCTATTATTATTATAACTGATTTAGCTATATTTGTATAATCTTTGAGATGTAGAAACGTTCATTTTTCGACAGTGTTTTGTAAATTGTGGTAAAAGATGGAAGATGAAAGTAGTACTTTAAGCCAATTAGTTAAGGTACTAATTATTAATTACCTGTAATTACTACTGATTTACATGTATATGATCATTTGGAAGTTGTAAAAACCTTATGTATATATTTAACTATTTTAAAGATTTAGTTCCAACTCAAATGTAAAAGAATGTAATATGCTCGTTATGTATTTTTTATTGAATATTAATTATTTTGATTAATTAAATACATTTTATTTTAAATATGAAAAATGCTTTTGCCTTCATTTTTTTACAAGCTTTCCATTGATACCAAATTTATTAAGATAGGACTAGAAATAAGAAAGTTACAAGCAGTTAAATGAGTGCCTGTTTTTGGGTCTCATCTTTTCTATTGTTTTAAATGGTAATTATTGACAGAAATTGGGAGCAATATTACTGTTTTTAAAATTCGATAACTTTCTTATTTTATGTGACAGAATTATGATCTTTTCCAATAATATAAAGGTCATTTTATTCACTTTTGAAATTTTTAGTCACATCCCTTAGTTTTGCTGTTTACTTGCCTTCAAAAAGCATTCACTCTCTCACCACTTTAACACGAGCATATTAATCTATTTCTGCTGCCCTCCATAGTGAGGCTAGCTTGCTAAAAAAATGCATATTCAGTAATATTACTCAAACAAAAGAAAACATCTTAGTTATCTTCACATCTTTCACCTTTATGAAAATACCGAGAGCAAACACGCATGAAGAGAGATACCGTGTTGAAAGTCATCTCCTTCCGTCTCATTGCTGCGACCCAGGCCACCACCCAACGCCTCTCCGTTACCTCCTCTACCTGCTGCCCATATCCTCTTTTCAAAGTGAACCTTTTTGCCATTTCTACCATGTGACTTAGTATGGCAGCCTTTCACATAGCGTCTCATCTTACAAGAAATAATGCCGGACGCAAATACACACTCTTGCGTTGTACACAACCAAAATGGCGATTCGACCCACAATACACTGCGGCTATAGCGAGTGTGACGTCGGCGGACATAGACCAATTTTTTTTTTTACATGAAAACCGTATCTCGTTAATTCAGAAAAACAGCGTATTTTTTAAACATGAAAATCGTATCTCGTTAATTCAGAAAAAGAGCAATTATTTTTTTTCTCAAGTGAACGCATTCGCTTCTGTAATAATGTCTATCTATTTAGTGTAATATATATTTAAGTAGCCTATTAGTTGCATCGACATTGCATGTAATCAGTACCTGACTGTCAAATCAAATTAATTCAGTACAATTCAAAAACGTTTTGACAATATTTATTGTCACGTGACATAGAACTTCGGCCAGCCGGTTGGAGCGAGAGTTTCAATTCGAGATGTCTGTTTCAGTTCTTACCTTGTAAATAGTCTGCTTTTGTATTGAACCGTGTAGATAGACTTTTGATGTAGCTAATTTTAGGTTTTATAATGAAATATAGATTTGCCGTAAGATTTCCAGCATGACTCTGAAAGCGTGTCATGCTGTAGATGCTTGAGATTTGGCAACCCGAAAACGTATTTTTTGTTCCACCTGAGTTTATTTATATAACAAATAGCATTACTTTATACATATGTTAAAAAGCAGAAACTTCAACGAACATGAAATCAACAATAAACTAAGTCTATTTATTCAACGTGTTATATTATAAATATTGTATTAGAAAACTTTTCAGCTTTACGATTCTAGGAGAGCGCAGCCACTCCGTTAGGAACATTACGCTTTTGATTACGGGTGTTAGCTTCGCTGCTGTTATTAACACTAATGGCACATTAGCGCAGACAAAGGGCTGCATACGCCGAACTATACGTCTTGCTTGGCGGTCGAAGGCGTTTCACGTTCATTGGCGTGGGAAACGGCGGTTCTACTGCTAAACCACTACCGAAAAGACTACAAACGCTGCGCCGGTTGAAATAAAAGCGCCCCGTCAGGTTTTAAATAATAACTTAATGTTTTGGCTGTCGGTCCGGGTCTGTATGGGACGTCTTCTGGGTCCGGACCCGAACCGCAGTCCTATGGCTTGCACAGCGAAAGGACGGTTTCGCGCTGCACCAAGCAAAGCGCAAGCGCAGCGCCTGCGCTGTACCACGCGCCGCTCGTGGAGCTTGAGCGAGCACCGCGGTCAAAGTTGAATTTTGTTGAACTTTGACCACTGTGCGCTGTGACGCATTGTAGCGCAATCAATAGAAACAAGGCACCGAATTGGGCACAGATATCGAAATGGAGGAGCAGCTGATTTTGTGCGTGTCGGAGTGTCCAGAGCTGTATGACACAAGCATACCATCGTACCGGGATATCGGAAGGAAGATGATGTTTTGGAGAAGTATATCTGATAAAATAGGCAGGCCAGGTGTGTTTTGAAAACCACGCCCACTTTTCCTGCTGAAGCCCCACAGCGAGCGCAGCGCATTGAGCGGACACCGCTGTTGTTTTGACTTGATGCACAAACCTCGCGGCGTGCAAAACACATGCCGCGTTTGATCTGTGAGGCCCTTAAAGCCCTTTAGACGGTGCGGATTTTGGCGCCCCCCCCCCCCGTCCCCTAGCGGCGCGCGGCAGCACAGCTCTCCGCCGGAGTTTGCGCAGTGGGTCGCGCGGACGCAGATTCCAGGCGCGCGAATGGTGGCGTGTCGGCCGCCTGCACCGCCCGTGAGCCGCAGTCAAGCCGTAGAGACGTTCAGGAAACTAAGCGGCCAGCAACACATGGGGCTGATCGAATAAGCAGCCGGCGCCCCTCTAGCTATTTTAATTATTTCCTTTCCTTGGGTAAGGAAGGGCCTAAGCTTGTGCGCAAGCAGGCAGTTCGGCACGATGGCCTCCGCCGTCTCGCCCTCGGAAGTGGAGCGGCCGAAGCATCACCCGTTTCTGATAGGGGTGAGCGGAGGGACCGCCAGCGGGAAGGTAAGGCGCTGTCAGCAGACAGCACCCGGGACAATGCCGCTGTCCGCCCGCCGCAGCCAGCGCTGCAATGGCGAGTACGCTTATCTAACAATGGAAGTGTTCGTCTTCAGTTCCACTGCACAGTAATAGAGAATAGCAATCGTCATACATTAAATATGTAGCTCCTGGCTTTTAAAGCTGTACATGTTACTAAACATCCGTATTGGCGTCGTGTGACAAAATGTAAAACTAACAGGAAGGATGTCAGAGGCGTTCCCTGCCCCCAGCAGAGATTTTTCCCTTGTTATTTATTAATAAAGCGCGTCACGCTGGACATCAGCTATATATAACGTTGACTACTTAGTATTTTAAATAACCGCTTTTATTTATCTAGGCACTCGTATGACTTGGGGCAGTTACCTTTTGTAGCTGCCTGTCTGACTCTGGCCGGTTTGTCGGGATCTTGTTCTTGACAAGCTCTCCGATTATAGTGAAGTGTGTCATGAATCTCATGATGTATGAGCGTGAGGTCCTTCAATATTAAAATTGCTATAACGGACACTTTATGTATTTTGTAAGATTTAATGTATAGACCTACGCTCCTGTTGCCCTCAAAGGGTGGCATGCCTACTATGAAAATGGATTTAATTATATGTGCAACAGCCATGATCGTATTTTAATCTATTACTCTAAGTACGATTATGTCTTTGGGAACAGTTATGCCCACAGTGCGACTTTAAAAGAGTGACATGGTTACGATAGCATTATCTGTCCTGCGTTTAGTTTGGAAACGTTTCTGTCTTGTGTCTGCATATCTGATCCCAGTAAAGCGCTGCAAACTCTTGTGAAGGCTTAAGGACAACGATAAGTCACGCCGGAAGTCTGAACAATTATCATAGATCAGGGTAGCATATTTTAATAATTCCTAAAGCAAAAATGCTTACCCAACAGGATAAAAAAACTGATTACTGTTATATTCATAAAGTTTTCATTAAGTTTGAAGTCAAGATGTTTTGCATGTTCTTTCTGCTTCATTTGTTCTGTTTGTACAAAGATTTCCCAAATAGTTCCAACTATTTTCAGTCATATCGCTGTTTGTAGACTCTCAGCACAGGGTCATGGTGACTTTGGCTGGACACTTTGGTTTTGTACACGGCTGTAGGATGTATGGCAGCGGTCACTAACTGGCGGTCTGACCCAGAAGCTGTCCCATACGGACCCGGACCGACAGCCAAAACATTAAGTTATTATTTAAAACCTGACGGGGCGCTTTTATTTCAACCGGCGCAGCGTTTGTAGTCTTTTCGGTAGTGGTTAAGCGGTAGAACCGCCGTTTCCCACGCCAATGAACGTGAAACGCCTTCGACCGCCGAGCAAGACGTATAGTTCGGCGTAATGTGTCGTAGTCTGCGTTAATGTGCCATTAGTGTCAATAGCAGCAGCGAAGCGAACACCCGTAATCAAAAGCGTAATGTTCCTAACGGAGTGGCTGCGATCTCCTGAAATCGTAAAACTGAAAAGTTTTCAAATACAGTATGTATTATATAACACGTTGGATAAATAGACGTAGTTTATTGTTGATTTCGCGTTCGTTGAAGTTTCTGCTTTTTAACATATGTATAAAGTAATGCTATTTGTTATATAAATAAATTCAGGTGAAACAAAAAATGTAATTGCACATCTGAATGCAGTTCTGAAAGCTTCTTGTTACTGTCTCCCAGTCCACTGTGTGTGCAAAGATCATGGAGCTGCTGGGACAGAACAAGGTGGACCATCGCCAGAGGAAGGTCGCCATCATCAGCCAGGACAGCTTCTACAGGGTTCTGACCACTGATCAGAAGTCCAAAGCACTTAAGGGCCAGTACAACTTTGACCACCCAGGTATATCCTTAGAATGTGCAGCTCCAGTTACGATGCTTCGACTGACTATACTTTGACTTTACGGTGGTGCGATAGTAATGCTCACTCGGTAGTCATCAAACTTTAAATTTTGATGTTCTGGGCTAGTAATAAAGCATTTGATACTTTTTACTGCTACAGTGTTTAACAACATAATCTTAAAGTATATTTTTTCACGGACAGTAGTTACTTATTACCTTAATATTCAACATACGATATTTTAAACTTTCGTTGGGTACATCCAGAAATTCGAATTAAACCACTGTCTTAAAAAGCCCTGCGTTCATTTTTACCACAGTAATTGTTTATGACTGATTCTCAAAGCAGTACTTTTTAACAACCAATATGCAATTACACATGTTTCTTTTGAATGGTTTTATTAATGACATAAATCCTATACTAATGGTAGAAATTATTATTAATACTTGTAGAATATTACATGTTTCATGTTTTTGCGTGCTGGTTTAGGAACTGACAAAACATTAACTATTTTTCCTGTAATGGATTATACTGAAAATGAATAATACTAAAAATGTATAATACTAAAAATGTAACCCTAATATAGTGTTGTTTTGTTTTCTAGTAATAATTTTAATGGAGACTCTTGCGTTTATTTAAATATTCTTTTCCTGGTGATTCTCTGACAGTGTCGTCATTGTTGATTCACAGATGCTTTTGACAATGAGCTTATGTACCAAACCCTGAAGGATATTGTGGAAGGGAAGGTGGTTGAGGTTCCGACGTATGACTTTGTCACCCACTCCAGGTAAGAAGGAAAAAACACTAACAGTGACATTTGTGCCTTGAGAGAACTGCTCTCTGTGGGACATGTTTATGCTCGCAATAACGTTATTAAAATGAAGAATTTTATGTGACATAACACTAATGAACTCTTCTGAGACGAGAATAATTGTGTATTACAACATACATCAACCTTGCAGTCTTTACAGACTCTGCTCACATTTTGTGTGTGTGTGTGTGTGTGTGTGCGTGTGTGTGTGGGGTCAGGCTGCAGGAGAGGATCACAGTGTACCCAGCAGACGTCGTTCTGTTGGAAGGCATCCTGGTTTTCTACACACAGGAGGTGCGGGACATGTTCCACATGAAACTCTTTGTGGACACGGACTCTGACGTCCGTCTTTCTCGGAGAGGTATGGGCCGCACTTGTCCCGGCGTTTCTCCCTTTCTCCTGGCTCATGTTATTCTCGGTCTCGGCACCAGGCCCGCCTGCCTGGTTAGCCGACATCTGTGGCTCGACTTACGGCTGGCGTTGTTTCTGCTCGTTTTTCAGTTTTGAGGGACATGAAGAGAGGCCGCGACCTGGAGCAGATCTTGACTCAGTACACCACTTTTGTCAAACCTGCTTTTGAGGAGTTCTGTCTGCCGGTAAAGAGACGCCGACCTGTTGCAGGTTACAGTAACCGTATAAAATAAACAATTGGCGGTTACTTTGTAGTACTTGAATTTCCTTAGTTAATGAAAAGGCCATATACAATGAAAAATACGGTATTATAGAGTCAGTATATGTGGATCCCTGTTAATAATAATAATAATCAATCCTTTATTGTCCCCGTGGGGAAATTTTTTTTACGCCTCCCTCAACTTGGTCTTTGTAGATCAAGTTGTCCGCGAAGGGCAGCCACCTGTAGCGGCGCCCAGGG
>JABFEA020000119.1:16313946-16324340 GCA_019775915.2 Cyphomyrus plagiostoma | reverse complement strand
TTCTGAGTGTGCACAGGTGTCTGTGAGTGCGCGATTCTGAGTGTGCACAGGTGTCTGTGAGTGCGCGATTCTGAGTGAGTGCACTGGCACCCTAAACTCGGTGTGGCTTGCCTCCTGCCCTGTAATGCCTGGGACAGGATCCAAGCACATCGTGATCCTGTACTAGAGAAGCAGCTACGGAAGACGACTAGCTGAAAAGGGTAGTATAAAAATAATTTAAAAGACCAAATTAGTCATAAAACATTGTTAAGACAGGTGTCCTGTACACAAAAATGTCAGAAGACAGTTTCCTATTTCAGAAGTATAGCCTTTCTTCTAAAAAATAAGACACAAAATTTTACAATAAATTACAATTAATATCGTCAAAGGCGGTGTTACAGCCTCCAAAACAATGGTGACTCCCTGTGAACCAAACAGCTGGCATCTAGATTACGCATTCATTCTGACGGAAGAGATGGTGTGGCAAGTGTGTGAGAAAAGTGCACATCACCCAAGGGACAAAACAGAACTGGGGGGGCGCAGAACATGAAGAAACGCAAGCATGAAGATCTGAGGAATGTCTGATGAGGAGACCAACATCACTTCTTGCTATTTTTCCTTCCTGTCTGATTGGCAATTTGTGAAGAGCCCCAAGGCTACACAATCACCTAATAGCTTAGCAATACTCCAAAAGACTCAGTACTCAGAGCTGATAACTAACAATATTTGAGGATATGAAAGTGCACAAATGCACAGGGGCAAAATATGTGGAGCTTTAAAGCAGCAGACGGTGGACAGGAATAACGGACGAGGCATGGCAGTGACTGTTTGTCGAGTTTCCAAAGTGGCATTGCTGTTGTGTCCGGCCATCTCGTTCATCTTTCAAGGGCCAGAGGGAGAGACAACAGCACATATCAAATCCTCACACAAGCAGGAAGGGCTCCGGGGCAGAGCCGGACTATAGTTTCCAGTGAGATCTCTACCCCCGGAACCGAGGAACTCCAGAAAACGTAGCCATGAACTCAATTTAATTCAAGTGACAATTTAGATTTTAGGAAAATCAAATTAAACCATAGCTGCCAGTTAGCTCTTTGGCTTTAGTTTGGTAACATTTCTCTTTGCAACAGCTACAGACTCCACCAAAAAAAAAAACAAAGCTAAATAAAAATCATATCCCAGGCAGCACTGGGCACAAGACAGGAGTAGAACATGGATCTGCCTATCACAGGACGCAGACGCACATGCACGCACACACACACAGGTTTGTAATTATATCTTTGTGGGGCCTCTCCATTCATTTCTATGGGGGAAAAACTCTAATCACAGCATGATGACCTTAACCTATCCAGCCCTAACCTTAACCATAAATAACCAAACCAAACTAAATATGAGATTTTCAGCATGTTTTGGCTTATAATTACATTCACAGATCTTTGTGGGGACCTGAAAAATGGTCCTCACAGCATAAAAATAAGAGGTTTTATTCACATTGTAGTGTCCCCGCATGTGTGAGCAGAAAGCCCAGCCCGCTGATCTTGCAGCTCATATAGAGGGCTGCAGTATCAATTGTTCACAAATGCTAACAGCTGAACTGCCTTCCACATATAAAAGGAAAGCTGTTCTTCCCTATTCATCTGCATCCAGGCTTTTGTCCACTTTGTCCTTTAACTTGAACAAAAAACTATCAAATATGATTGGCCCCGATGGACCAAATTGTAAGCTACTGTCCGCAGGCAGGGCATCCCAAAAATGCTCAGACTATCAGCAGGGAATATAATTTCACTTCCGTCTTGGAGCAGATAAGAGAACCTTCATAGAGAGGAGAAATTAGCCATGAAGGCCCATTTCCACAGCCTCTAGTTCCAGCCGAAATGTGGTCTTCCAGCCTTAGAATGGACCGGAAGGGTAGAACAACATTTCACAACAGATTCTAATTCCTACATTTGCCACATATTCAAGCAAAGAGTAAAAACATGAATGTGAACAAAAATTTAAGGCATTTCTGGACATTTGCATCTTTCATTTTACACTCACAAGGGCTAAATCCACAACTCGGCATATCTAGAAAATGGTAAAAAATGCTTTACTTAGCCAGCAACAAGTAAAAGGATGACAAACTCCTGAAGACCAAAGGATTGGCCGAGTTACAAAGCAAAAAAAAAAGGGACTTACTGAATGAAAAAAAAGGTACCTTGATGAGCCTGGATCTCCAGCAGTGACCAGGCAGTGAAGCGGTATTAGAAACAGTGCAGATGTTCCAAAACTGATGAGCTCACTGGTGAAAGGCAGTGTCAGGGCTGAAGCTCGCAAGGCAGCCTCCGCAGTGGCTTTGTTCAGCCAACCATGCAGTTAAATGCAGTAGCGAGGGACAACCTCAGAGGCCAAGACAGCAGACTCTACAGGTAGGCGTATCACTTACCCCACAAAGACAAAATTCTCTCATTGTCCATACAAGAGAGTGCAGCAGGGCCAGGGGACGAGCGTCTCATAGGGTCCTTAGAAGCAGCCCAAAAATAAAATCCCAGCTCATTCGGGGCCTTATAAACCCCATCAGAGTCACTGCTGCGATCCTGAATGTCAGCCAGATGTTCTCAGTTGTAGCAACTCAAAGCTCAGGTCAGTCTCACTCGGCAAAACTCAGACCATCCAACCATATCTCAGGGGGTTTCGATTTCAGCCCCTTGGGGCTGGTCAGATGCATTCCTCACATGCCTTAAAGCACAGGGAACACTCTTGGCAGAGGGTCCATTTTCATTCCTATGGTTGCGGAAATCCTCACACCACTGAATGTGAGGCAACAGTTTTTTTTATTTGAAGAGCTCTGCACTGCAGAGACATGGAGCAGAGTGAAGCACACAAATCACAGAGTCGGCTCTGGTGTTTACGGTTACAGATGCGAAAGGAGCTTCATATAGCTCCAATTCCATGCAAAAAGAAACTGTAAAGGTAACAGAGTAGCCTGGAAAGCAATTCCTGCTGCAGCCTTTAGTGCTTTTGCTTTCTGGGTGACGTTCCTCATCACTTGTTGTGCAGGGAGAGATATTTTGTGTTTATTTTAATTTCTGAACAGCTGCAGAAGGTTCCTATGTGCCAGGAAAGTTGGGGTAGGATGGCAGGTAACCGGGTAACCGTGAGGAAGGGGTATGGTGGCAAAACACACACCCCCCCTTACCTTGGCACCATCCAATGTTGACAGTGGAAAGTCAACTACTCTGTTGATTCACACTTCAGGTGTTGCTAGGGCAGTAAGGGAAGCAGTTATTATTAGCCGAGGGCAGATTCTGCACAACGGCATCTCATATAACCCTGGATATTTTTGGACAGAGCAGAAAAGCTTTTGCTTCCGGTTATCAGTCACTGGGTAAAGCCTACTGATATCAGCGGGTAATTTCACCTTTTATCAAGTATTCAGAGACAGTCGGAAAAAAAATCTTAAAATTACACCCCCAAACCTAAATGAAACTTAAATATCATATTGATTCCTTCTTCTGGGGGTGGGGATTTATGCAGCTGGTTGGGAACTAGGGGAGATTATGATGCTACAATTCGAAGTTGCTAGAACGTATTTGTGTGGATGAGCATTCGTAGCTGGTGAAAGTCCAACGACTAAAAATCTAAAGAAAAGGCAGTATGATGATCACATGAACAGAACTAAAATTTTGTCCTTACAAACCCTGATAAGCCAAAGGCCCAGATTCCATATTAAAATCACACCCAACTTGCAGAGTCCACACAGCAAAGGGTCGTGGCTTCTGTCTGCCATGGTATCCACTGTACTGACCTCTACGCTTTTTGTCTTTCTTGTGTCAATATCACACAGAAGCCCCCATACTGAACGTCCCCAGACTATGACTGAATTTGTTTGTACCGTCTTTCACGCTGCTGGCTACACATCGAGTTTTGTTACATAACAGAACACATACAAACTTACAGTAGAATAATTCTATGTGGGACCCAAACAGTGGTATTTATAATTGGTTTCCATGATGCGGAAAATGCAGACAGAATCACGGAATAGGGGTATCAAAACAGTATTTACATATTAACAGGCAATTAAGTGGATACTTTGATGACAGATAAATTCTTTCACATTTTGCAATTTTCCACATAAAGTACCCTGAAAGTGGGCACACACAGAGACTTTTTAATAGAAAGGACTCTGCCATAGGTAGATCTGGCCAAATAAGAGTAAGGATATTATCTTACATAAAGACTCGCTTGCACTGCAGTAACCTGGGTCACTTCCCAGCTAAAGGAAATCGACGATTTAACCGAACACTGGGATACCCCGCCACCACTATGGGGCTAAAACTCTGTGCTAATTTACATCTGGAGCCTCTGGTCACATCAGTCACCATTATGCAATTACAAGGAAGCTTCCAATCACAGGCGTCCATCTGCATGGGGCATAAGCACATGCCATTGCCTGATCATTTGCTGATTTCGTTGACTTTTCCGGTGTTTTTCAGCTGTAACATTTTGGTAATTAGTATCTATGTTTCTATGTCAATGACTTCTTCCAGAATGAAGCAGTAATTAAAGGAAAAGAAGAAAAATCAAAAATGGCTTCCCAGAAAGCTGATTCTGCCATGCTACAAATAGTGTTGCAATTCAACATAGAAAGATTTTACACAACAATTTTTTGCTGGTATTTATACAATATAATATATTCAAGCATTTTACAGATATATCACATACTATTCTATGCAGGGCTGGAGGTATGGCCCACACACCTGCACTAATGAGCCATTGTGCCCCCAGCCAATTTTTAAAAACAATCACAGATACTCGGTTCATTTAGTTTTAAAACACTGACAAATGGGTCACAGATGAAATAACAAAATAAAATGTAAATCTGACATCGCACATGTGGCTTGTGGAATTAAAATGAAAACATGTAGCTCACTTCCTAGGATTATATATATTACACACACACACTACACATATATTATATATATATATATATATGCCTTTTGTATCCATATTGCCCAGCCCTACATGGGTCTGACTGATTTTCACTTTAAATCACACGGAAATATGCAAATACAAACTCATTTAGCCACTTAGGCTGTATGTACACTATTGTAATTCAAATGTGTAAACCTGTCATTTTTATTTTTCTAATAAATGCTAAAGTTACATTAGTACAAAACCATTACGTGGGATTCCGGATTGTCAGGCACAGGGGGGCGCCCAGGGGGCAGGGGGTGCTCATCTTGGAGATGCCACTAGCACAGAGACGAAGCCGTGGGCCGTGTCAGACTCGGAAAACTACACTGCGTTTGCCTCAGAGTCTCATTTTCTCAGTTCGACAGCTAATAAAAACTCAAGATCTGAAACATATCAAAATATGGGAGAAAAGAATTGGGGGGAAAATAAAACTGATTTCATAGGGCCGTAGTTTCTTAAACAGAGCAGATCTAACTGCTTGTCTGCTGTAAGACTTACTGCTGAAAATCAACTAACCAGTACCTGCCAGATGCTAGACAGGCAATAACATCAGACTGATAGCAGGTAAAGAAGGGTAGGGGCTCTTGGGCTTCAGAATTACCTTGTTATTGAGCTGAATAAATAAAGAGTAACTAACCATTCAAGTGAAATTCTGTAGCTTTGGAAGGGGGGGCCTGGTCTGGCTGCCACCGTGGGGCTCACCAAAAGCAGTAGTCTGAAGACAGATGGATGGGCTATCATTTTTATGTCCAACTAAATGAATCTCAGAGATATGACTATTTCTTCAGCAGGCTAATATCTTCATAGAACCTACAGTGATGCCTGCAAGAATTTCAGTATTTCCCCTACCATTATATTAGGGGGGCACCTCGCCCTCGCCCGCCGGCACCTCCCACCCCCTTTGAAGGTCAAGTTGAAATTAAAATTAAATAAAATTAATATAGTGCCAGATCACAACAGAGGTCATTTAAGGTCACCTTTCCAATAGAACGGCTCTATACATTGTCCTTTTATTAAAGAAACTAAATAGTCTTATGTTATTTATCTTATTTACATAACAGCTTGTCGTTTTTGTCTCTACACAGTCGTGGGTTTAGAATTCTCCTCTGCTCTCTGTATCGCGCATGGGGGAGTTCTGCCCCGATGCGCACGCACAAACACGTGCACACAAACACATGAGCGCACTCCCACCAGCAGACAGAGAGCGCTTGTTGGAAAATATGTTGCGTCAACCACTTCAAAGGCAGATAACAATATGTATATCATATAATAAATGAAATGTTCTGATGTTTAGCTCAGTTGTTATATTGACTGCAGTCATTAAAAGAAACACATGAACACCATAAATCCTGTCGATGTCCGTCACCCCTACCCCCCCAAGCGTATTTCAACTCTTACTTTTACTCTTGATGTTCTGCCACTATCTTCCAGAACCCCAGTTATGAAATGATACAAAAACTGCATGGTTGTAGTATGGAATTTCAGCTTTAGCTCCAGCAAATTTTTTGTACATGGGACAAACACATTGCAGCATATTTTACATGTATTGCCCCCTTATTTCAGGGTATGAAGAGTAACAGGACATTTGACTGCCTTTTCTTAAATAGTTACTGTGCGCAGAAGAAAGCTGTCACTATGTAGACTTCAGTATAGGGTCTATATTTGTCTTTGAAGTTCATTGCTTGTGTCCAACACCATGAGAGCCAAAAAATATCTGCAAGAGGATGCAGGATTGAGTATCAAGGCCTAGGGCACGGTGTGAGCACCAGAGACGAGACGAGTCCGTCTATTATCATCAATAAATGGGAACAGGAATAAATTGACCTGCTAACTGACTTAAACACACCCTGCATCATCAAGTTAATTGCAGGCTGTTGCTTAGGCCTAACAGTGGCAAGGCAGTGAAAGCAGCTTGACTCTGAACTGTCAGATTACTCTTAGATGAGATGATACTGTAAGTGGTGACTTCAAAGTAGAATTCAATCCAAGCCACAGTTCTCGGTCTGCCAGGCACACAGATCCGAGTCAATACGAGCACACACACCTTTTCTGGGAGAGGTGGCCACACAGTCACTGTAGCAGCCCATCCCTCAAGGAAGCCATTCAGTCATGTGACCTACTGACCATCCGGTGATCCGAACACTATACTGAAAAGCCCACAATTATTCATCTGAATAATATCATTATATTTGTCTACATATCTATAAGAATGATGGCAAACCAATAAAGAACCGAAAGCAGAACTTACTGCTGGTGTGGGATGCATCAACAAAACTGTAACTGGGGAAAAATTCAGCCGGCGTCAGCGTGTGGGATGGACAGGGTCCCATGCCAAACGCGTTCTCATGTGAACAAAGCCTCGAATTTTTTAGACTTGATTTTATGTTGGAATTTAAAAATGGGTTTAAAAAAACTGCTGCATAATACTTTTGGCCCTCTTCCAACTGTAAAAGCTGGCGCCTGCAGCTTGTAATTCACTGCAGCACCTGCCGTATGAAGAGAGGTAAGCGTCCATACTGTCCTACTAGATTCTGTAAGCTGGGGTAAACATGGGCAGTTCACACACATTTCTGATACAGCTTATTAAATTTGCGGAAAACTCCATTCTATAAGACAGCTGTAGGAACAGGTCTTGAAGCTGTTGAGGTCACACGGATTCCTGGCCGGTGACGACCACAATCCCAGCTAAGCAACACGCTTCTTGCTATGTCACCATGAAGATGGTGTTTGGTGGCGTTTTGCTCTCTCATGGATGTGTAAGCATGTGACAGTCCTGATCTCACCCCAAATCCTGTCTCCGAAAAAAAACAAAAACACACACACAAAAAAAAAAGCATGTGGACATTCACATTCCTCTTATTCAGTTTCAATTCAAAAATCTATTCCTCTTTAGTTCTGCAACAAGCTCGATGGCTTCAAAACTGTTGTGACACAAAAAAAAAAGACTAACCGACCCATAACGTTAAGAAGACTCAGCAAATACTCTGGGGCAATTCACCTACCGCTGCCACAGAATTTAGCACTACTCATCCTGGGAGTGCTACCCGGAACCAGTGTGGGCCAAGCTGCTAACAGGGTCGGCATCGTTCTCTGAGGCCGGGCACAGTAGTGTATTTCTGAGGCTTCCCAATGCCATCATTCTCTGTGGTTGCCGCAGCAACACTCCCCCATAATATAAACATGTAAATGAGTCTCCTTCCACCTTCCACTCTTTGCACCATCCAGTATGCAGCAATGTACCAGTTCTCGATTATTTAGCGGGCTGTTGCATCCCTGCATCCGTGCATTCTTCTTCATTGTCTATCCAGTGTCTGGCTCTTTGCCTTGGGTTCAAGAATCCAGCCTGTAAGGGACCTCAACCCTCCCTGGAATCAGAGGTTTGGAGGTGAATGGATGGACAAACGGATGGATGTAGACTTGGTTGGCTGTGAGGGGATGGGCAGGAACATCCCAAAGTGGGGAAAAATATATATACATATCATCATGTGAATCAATTATGCTGATTGACCATTGTTAATTAATGATAATACAGATGCCCAATACATACCTGGGCCCAAACTCACTGTAGACCCAGCATCCATTTCGCCATTCTGTGCATGTCCCTTCACCTTGAGGCCAAAATGGCCGTGTTCTGGGTTTGTACATCGCCAAAGTTTCCTGCCCTCTTCCCAAATCATATCTCCTTTCCTTTCTCTGACATGCACGCCACACGATTCCGTTATCGCTGCACCACCTCAGGCAAGTCTTAAGACTGTCGTCTGGTCAAAATGACTGCAAGCCACCAATGACAGGGGTCTTTTCCTGAACTTGGCGACCGGAGCCTCTCTGCTGTATGTCGTGTCTAAATGGTTAATTACCATTAAGCAGCATAATAATCATGCAGGACACAGAGTCTAAATTTTTGGTAAACGTTAGAAACTGAAAAACAGTTTATTGAACGGTCAGCCCAGCTCATTTGAGTAGAAGTTTGACATTTAGCCTGCCATTCCTCTGTCAGGGTGCACTTACATTGTGCCTAGACACCCATGCATCCCCAGGACCATGTATGCCAGGGCTATTCAACTCACGGTCCTCGAGGGCCAAGCCCTGCTGGTTTTCCAGCCTTCCTTCCCCTGTGAGCCAGGTGTGAATCCTCTGACCAATCAGAATCAGCACTTATTAAACTAACCACCTGGGAGAACTGAAAACAAGGCCTGGATGTGGAATCGAGGGCCTGAGTTGAATAGCCCTGATGTACACCAACGCAAGGTCTTCACACCCACTTCCACACTCCCCAAAGCAACCACCCCCCACTGACAGCATGTTCTCCTCCCCTTCCTTCCTCCAACACTAAGGGGTCAAAGGGGCTGCTTCCTGCCCCAGCAAACTCCTCCCATCCTCTCAACCAGAGCAGGTCCACTGGTCCCAAGGCATGGGACCCCCCCCCCCAAAGCCATTTGGACTGGGTGAAGCCCCCCCTCACGCTCCATTAATTATGTCCTTGAAGAGAAGAAGCGGCCTCTTGCTGATGGTAGAGGCACCTCCTGCACAGAATACACTGGCAGTTCATCTTAAAGGCACCTCCTGCAGAGAATACACTGGCAGTTCATCTTAAAGGCACCTCCTACACAGAATACACTGCCAGTTCATCTTAATGGACCAGAGTCAGTCGCCTAAGATGGCAGCTTGCATTCATCCTGGAGAAACAAACTGTCTGCTTATTTTTATGTGCAACTTGGAGATTGTGCTCAAAATGAAGGCTACTCAATAGTCCCTCCCATCTGGAAAAATATTTCCATTGAAAAATCAATAGAACAAATCGCTACTTTCCTTTCCACTTTGATGTCCTGACATTAGTGTTTCAAGGATAAAGTCTGAACATGAATAACCTGATGAACATCAGCTCAGAAAAGCAGCGATCTTCAGACATTACCCACCGTCAGGGGTATCTCACTCTTAGGTAAGCATCTCTAGATCTAAATATGTTATAATGCTTCATAATTCCAGAACGCTAATACTGAAAAGAGAGGCTTCTTGCTTGGGCACACATGAAGACTAATGTACTTTTTCTACTTATTTTTCACAACTGGAAAATTAAATCAAGACTCCTCACATAACAAACATAAAAGAATACAATAAAAGCAGAGGGATGCCATTAAATCTTTCAATTCTGCTTGTGTTTCAGAAGATAACTGCTGGGGTCTGACCATCAATTATCTTCTGACTGTTTGCTCAGATTGGTCTAACTTAGGGATCAGTTCTGCCTCAGGTAAGCAATCCTCGTGATTTATATGTCGGCTGCTTGCATCAAAGGCCTTGGGGTAAATGGAATTTCAGTTGATTTCACAAAGCACTTTTCTGCAGGTTATTTTTGTATCTGGTGGCATGTCCCTTTTGTGTCCTTCCCCATACACGGGGGGGGGGGGGCGGCCCGGGGGGGGGGGGGGGGGCGGCCCGGGGGGGGCGGGGGCGGCAGCAAGCCGCGG
>JABFEA020000119.1:16299590-16310554 GCA_019775915.2 Cyphomyrus plagiostoma | reverse complement strand
TCCGTGTTAACGGCGCTGGACTGGCTACCTCCCAATTTACTCCCTCGGCCCCGGGCCCCCCCCCGGCGGGGGGGGGGGGGGGGGGAAATGAACACTTTCAAAAAGCCACATTACACAAAAAATGAGAAATATTACCAAATCTTATTTTTGTCGTCGTCTTTCTGAAACTCATCACAAAACAAGAGTAAAGAACACATTTCAGTAGGAAAAGGAAAACAAGACTATAAGCACTGATGTTTTCAGTTTCTGATTATTGTACAACCTGAAAATCCATCTTGCTGGTGAAGATATAGGACCATATATAATATACAGGAGGTAATGGACCATAGGATTTAAGCAGATCTTATGAACAGTCCTCATAAACTATAAAGACCCTAGACCACCTAAGGCACCCATTGGCTCTTACCTGGTTCCTCCTCAGTTTCTCCATAGACTAGGAAGTCTGTCTTCCCAGGGTCAGCCTGGCTTCGCCGAGTTATATTCCCCATTCAGATCAGGTCCAAGAACAAACTATTCCCAAGGATAAATCCCAAGTCTCCCTTGGGACGATCATTAATTTCCCAACCGAGCAACACGAACACAACATCAGCTGGATTACTCACTGAGGCTCTGTGTCACGCAGTTTGACTCAACACTGGAGGACAGGCATCCAAAAATACACACACAAAAAAAAACCCTTGTCAAAATCTTACAGGTCTTCCTGTAACAAAAGTCCAAGAAGTCGAATTCCACAATTCGACCGGTGTGCCAATAGTGAGCTGTGCCGCATCCACGGAGTGAGCGACCCAGTAAGCAGCCTGCCAGAGAGCTTCTTCAGCATCAGAACATTGAGGCACAGCGATTGTTTCCTCATAGAACAGAACTTCACCACCGCTCTTGACTTTATCCAGACAAAAAGCTTAAGGCTCGGCCTATGATGAAACTTACCAACAAAAAGAAAACAAAACAAAGCAAGTGGTTACAGACAAACAGATGAGCCTGTCTCCAGATTTAGTACTCAATAGAGAGGAGGCAGAGATGTGGCAATACACAGAAGCATCCATGATTCTCATGGAAACTGAGGGCAAGGTGCCCCAGGCTCTCATGTGCCTCCGATCTGTTCGTTAGCGTAAGTCTCAAGTGACCTGCCAAACCCTTCCAGCTGCTAGGCTTCCTCTGATGCCTACTCTGAACTCCACCCCTCATTCCCCCAGCTAAACCATTGCCCCGCCTACACATACAGTTTGGAGTAACTTTTAATTACTGCACCTTTCAAATTGTCTTTGTGGGCAAAAAATGCCTCTCGTTCCAGAGAAAGGTAGTCGGTCATTTCCACGAAACCTCAAAATTACAGCTCAGCTCAGTATCCCAGATTTTCACTGTGAGCGGGGAAAACTCTCCACCAAATGCCAGTGGCGTTTCTGCACCCAAACATCTCCCAGCTCCCTCTGGGCACAGAAACCTGCAGGATCCAAGTCCTTGGCAAGACACTGCAGGGCTGCCGTTGGTTGCCTTGAGGTCTAGCCCCGTCGTGAGTGATGTCCCCTTCCCCGGCCCCGTCGTGAGTGATGTCCCCTTCCCCGGCCCCGTCGTGAGTGATGTCCCCTTCCCCGGCCCCGTCGTGAGTGATGTCCACTTCTCCAGCCCCATCGTACACTTTTCCATCTTGCGCCTTTTTTGGTGGTTGTCAGTGCAATAACCAAAAGGGATCAGCCACGCTACATTAAGCTCCAAATCCGATCATTTCTGCACTGCATGTGTCGTTAATGCTTAACATACAGAACAGCTGTGCTTCATTGTCAGACAGCTTGCTAGCGGCCCAAAATACTTCTCTCTTCAAATAAATTCCCGGCAGAGACAGATGACCACATTTGAATTCCATTGTACTGACTGCACGCATAGGGCTCAGAGAGCTTCTCTCAGTCTATGTGTAATGAAGACAGACCTAAGTATTTACTGGACTCATGTACTACTATTTTAAAGGAGCACTTAGTACTTCACACGTGGAAAATATTTGAATGTTATATTGTTGAAGCAAGCCGGCCGTGAAATACTCGAAAAGATCAATCATAAGGACTCGCCGTGCACCAAATCAGGCTTAGAGTTCAGCTTCCCACCATCAAAACTAAAAGAATTAAATAAAACAAATAGACAAGCAGATGCATGTGTATAGCCCACACCCTGCACCGACCAAAGCTCTTTCTGAACTGGAGGGCTGTGGATTGCGTGGTTCAGAAAAATTATTTTACTGTCAAGTACAGCCAGACCCACGGACGCAGTTCATGCATAATCTCCATTTTTTTTTCTACCTCCAATTTGGGTCGTGACTTGAAAGCGGGTGCTGAGGTTAAACCAGTTCAGAACCACTGGCTAAAATGGGGGCAGAATGGGTAGATAAACATGCCAACAACAGATATTTCAAAGTGGCAAACACTTCATTTGGAAAAGAAAAGAACACCCCCCCCACACACACACACAACAGCAGAAGCATAGTAACGCCACTTTTTCCAACATCCCAAAGCCATCATCGTGAAACTAATCAAAGTCCTTCAGCCTTCCTAAAGAAAAAAAAAACACAATGTTTTTTGAAAGACTAAATCATTTCTAACTACATATCCAGCATCCCCATTTTCAGGTTTCTGACTTCATGTTTGTGAGTCCATGATAAACGACAACTCAGTTCTCCGGCTGGGAAACCCAGTAAGGCTGCCCTAGCAGGCCTGCCCGCTCTGCTCCGGTACTGCTTCAGGAAACAAGCAGAAGATTCATCGTTTTATATTTTATTACTTGTTGCAGAGTTCCTGACTGCTGGAACCCCACTGACAGAAAGGCCACACACCACTGCCTTCTCCAGACTGTCTGCGCTGTATTTACAAAATAAGGCCTGACAGAACAAGGGGTTTAAAAGGAAAGAAAAGGGAAGAATTTTTTTTAAATGCCGCTTGTGATGCCTCAATTGTTAGGAAAAGCAAGAAGCACCTCAAGAGCAGCGTTCAGGTCACGAGAAACTATGAAAGGAAGACTGACAGACGTCCGTGCCTCTCCAGAGCAAGGTCTTACGGACCATCAGCTACCGCTGTGTCTAAACCATGTGTGCACACTTTGTGCAAACTGAAAATCAGCAGCTCAGAGGTCAGTTTGTTCCGTGTGTGTGTGGGTGTGTATTTTATATTTAAAAAGTTCGAATCCCAGGGAGCTCACACTGAAGGTCTATATAGACACATCTCTCATACATGCGGGCCAAGCAACTCCTGTCACAACTGCTACTTAGCTGGAGCAGCTGAGGACAGGGAAGTTAAATTAGGCAGCAGATGAACTGGCTTCACTCAAGCAACTGCATTAGACACCCTGGCAAACGGGCAAAACATGGTACCTTTTTAGGCAAGAAAGTAAAAGTTGGATGACAACATTAAATCTGTGTCTTTGAAACACACTGAACCGTTTCCAAAGTAAATCTAAGTCAACGGGAATCTGGAAGCTGCCCCCCCCCGGCACGCCGGCGCTCGCGAGGACGAGAAGAAGCTTTGGTCGGCTGCTCTCCGGTTCAGCTCAAACCGCAGGGTCTAAAAAAGAAAACTAGAAATGCTAGACACAGGGCCCTATAACATGTAACAGAAGAACGAACAAAGATGACTATAGTTACTCACAGGTTTTATTTAGGGCCACAAAGTGAACTATCAATAATACACTGAATCACTGCCATTTTTTAAAAAAACTGCTCGCTAGTCCAAAAAAAAAACAACAACAAAACCTTAGAACAGCGGCAAGGTTGACAAAGATGAAGAAAGGGAAGAAAAAAAACAATAAAGAAATGTCGGGGCATTGCTTGGCAATCAAGGCATGCATGGTGCCCCCCTCCCCTTAATCATGTCCAGAGATTTCTGGAAGACACAGCCTTTGCTGACACACTGGATCAGGCAGTGCTGCTTTACCGGAGGCCACAGTGAAGCCACAACCTTAAGGATACTTCAGATAGTATCAGTTCCTATCACTGGAATGATCCAGTGCTGTCATAGCAGGTCTCAGCTGTGGCGTCTCAGCTGTCCGCGAACCACCCAGAAGACAGGTGAACTCACAATGGCAACTAATCATTGCTGTCTGGATTAGTGCTGGGTATCCATTCAAATTTCAAGAATCGATTCCATTCCGATTATCAAGAATCGATAATTACGATTCGATCCAATCTGTTCCAATATCGATTTGGGTCAGTTTTTTTTTTGTTTAGCTGTTACCTTAATTACAGGACTGTGTAGTTGTGCAACATATTAATACTAGTATTATATTGACATTCAACCACCAATTAATTTAGTATTGATAGTTAAAGATTTAAAACCTTTAGAAGGGTGTTGCCTATTAACCCTCTGGAGTTGTCAGTGATGCCAAGTATTTTTCTCGTGTATTTCAGTTCATAACTCGAATCTTATTATAGAAAAATGAATAAAACGCAGACTAAATCCATAATCTTCTTTTCAAAACGTCCATTGTCGGAAGTATTAAAGCTTTTAAAATTAGGTTAAATCAGCAAAAAAGTAAACAAAGTCACCTTACTTTGTTTTACCTGGATGGCTCTCATCCGAAAATAGCTATTCACATTCTAAATAGCCGCATTAGCGCATATTCAAATCGCATTCGCATGGTAATTTGATGTACAACGCAAAAGTGAAACACGTGTATCCAGATACATCCCCATCAGCGCCATAAAAGGGGGGTAAGGATATGGCCAGGTGACAATGGCTCATTCACACACATGAAAGTTGCTACATATTCAATGAAAGGAGCCAGAAATAGTGACATGAGTTTGGTTTTTCTTATTTATCCAACTGAATGTTGCAACTACAGCATTTAGTCATCTTCATGTAGCCAAGACTTTGCCGATCAGATATCTGGGATCAAAACAAACTGCCAGCATTGCTTACTGTGTACTTTTATAATGTGTCAATTGTGCAAATGCAATTGTTCCAAACTGCATTTTGCAATGTCTATACTTTGATGTCGAATTATAAACTTAACATAAATCTGGCATATTTACAAAGTACACTAAGATAAAGATGAGTTTAATGCCAAAACTAATATATAAGAAATAATTAATTTGCCATGAATTAACTTTATGATTTTGAATGAAACGTGTGACCATTCCCCAGTCAGTGAAAGTGTGCTCCCTACCCCTAGACTCCAGAGGGAAAGCAAATCGCTTTGCTTTTGTCAAGCTCCTCTGTCTGTTTGTCCATTATGAACCCAAAATGCTGCCGGACCGCAGCTTTTAAAGTTACGGGTGTTTTCAAAGCATCGCTAGTGTCCGACGCCATGTTGTTAATACAGTTTTCCCCGGTGAACTTTAACATCACCTACTGTCGCGTCATTGAATTCACGATGCGTGTCGTTAAAGATATTAACCCTTTAACACCTAAGCCTCAAAATGCCCGTCTGTTCTTTTTTTTCTCCTTTTTTGGCTGGAAAAAGGACAGAAAATGTTAAAAGGTAAAATCGATCTTTGCACGTGCGAATTGATCTTTAGGAATTAAGAGAATTGATTTTATCGACACAGCACAAATGAATAGAATTCCCAGGAAGATTTACGGCCAGCGTTTAAAAGGGTTCGAGGGTTTTGTTTGTCAAGTCCAAGGTATACAGTCAGGATGTAACCTGTAGTGAAACGCAAGATGGACAACTAACTAACATAAAAATACTTGAATGCAAACAGACAAAAAGGTAACACAGGGTTCCCGTGTGGTCTTAACTGAATTTTAGACTTAAGACTTTTTAAGTCAAATTTAAGGCCTTTAAAAAAAGTGTTTAAAACGCCTAGATTTTCATCCTAGGTGTTAAATTTAATTTACCCAAGTCTTAAAATTCTTACCTCCGTTCATTGCCAAGAAGCGTTGTCCGCAGAAAGTAGTAAAACGCTGTAGAGATTACTTACACCTGGTTGTGTTTTCTGGTCTGCACTGGCGTCTGCGTGGTAATAAAACTACAAATCCCATGGCGTGATCACTGCAGCTAGGCAAACAGTTTGAGAAGGGTCTGACTGCAGAACGTGCACACTCAGCCACTGACGTCAGGTGCACCCTCAGCCACAACAGGAAGTGCAAGGGAATCAAGCTCTAACTTAGTTCTTGAGGCCAATGAGAATGGTATGTTGTTTTATTTGTATTACTGAATGATATAGTTACAAGTTTATTTCATGCCATGCATTATTGAATTTTAAAAGTTTTTATGTAATGCGTTAGTATTTTTTTTCTCTGACTGGAGTGATTTTTTTTTTCAGTTAAAAGGCAACTACTAGTCAGTTGGCTCACGTTATCTTATGAAATAAGCTCTGTAAAAGTGGAAATGTGTTTTTCATGGAGTTACCTTGTGAATGTCTTAGTTTCCAGCATATAGTTTGTAGTTGTTCTTGTGGTCTTGAGGAGAACGTTTCTCGGTCTCCTTATGGCAAGGCAAGTTTTTATCATACACAGGGGTTAATTTAATGTGCTTTATAAAAACAAGATTTTTAAAAGTTAAACCAAGACAAAAAGCAAAATGGAGATGGAAAAACAAACTTATTTGAATAAAAATTGCTTAGAAAATCTAAAAAATCTGATTGAAAAGTGCAGTATGTCCACGCCCCCTCATTAACCCCGTGTAGAATCCCTGTGTTTATTAGCTGTTTCTAGTTGTTTTCATTAGTCCAATGTATTTAAGTCTGCCTTAGGTATGTTTTTCTCAGTCCGGTCATTGACGTCTGTCTTGCGCTTCTTCGATGTTCCTGTTTTGTCTCCCATCTAGTAAACCCTCGTTCACCCGATCTCACGACGTCTGCTGCTTCTCTGCCGAAAGGCGTGACTCAGTAAACGTACAGCTAAAAATCAGACAGAGGTTTTAAATTATATATCACAATGTTTTTATTGGATTTTGTATCTCTTATCTGAAAAAATAAACATTTGATTCCAGATGTCGTGTCCAATGTTTTTTTTTTTTTTCCATCCAGCTTTTATTAAACCGTTTGGTATCTCATGGCATATGTAAAGTGTATTACGTATTACAGTTCTGATATACGATTATTAATAACACAGAATTGCAATTCTAGTTTATGTATATGGTCTTTCTATATCGCGGATTTTCACCTATGGCTGATGGGTCTGGATCCCCCCCGCCCATTGCGGAAGTTACGTTCCAGACCCATCAGCGATAGGTGAAAATCTGCGATATAGAAAGACCATGTAAACTTTTTTTATAGTTTAAGCCTTAAAATACCACTCCCACATGCTTTAAACACGTGAACTTATTAAAGCGCGCTTTGTAAACACACATGATATGTGGATGTTGGGCTAAGAATATGAGTGACATAAAATATGACAATTTCTGGTGTCATTCGAATGTTTCTAGTAATGCGTCGTGTTAGTCTTAAATTTTACTCAAAATGTTCTTAAAATGTCTTAAAAACCTCTTAAATTTAACTTGCCAAAACCTGCAGGAATCCTGGTAACAGCATAATTGGGCCTGTCACGATGTAAATGTTGCTGGACGATAGATTGTCCCAGGAATTATTCCGATAAACAATAGTATCGCAGTGACGTCATATCCGGCAGTATGAAATACAGCTCACTTGCTTCCGGTTTGAGTAACTATGAGCGTAATCATAACAGATTTTTTTCTTCATGTCCCAGTCTAACTGACCCATGTATATTTCTTACATGAATAATAGGTAATAAAGCGGACAGCGTCACTAATTTTGATCGTAAAATATAGTACAATCATTTCAAACGTTTTTCAAATTAAGAGTACTGTACAAATTAAATTACTGAACTGTGTATAATTAAAATACGCTATATAATATTTATAATATAATATACCTAAGTACCTAAATATGCTATTTTATTTATACAGCGTATTTTCACAACATTGTCTGAAAGCGTTCGCTGCAGCATCTCCGTGGCTCGTTTTATGGTGGTTTATCATAAGCTTTGATGAGTCTGTATTACACATTTGAATATTGAACAGCTTTAATTAGAACTCTGACAAAGTACCAGTGCTGCCATACTTTTACACTATGATGTTTGTCGTGGTTCTTCATGGATCTGGAGCAGCAACCTCTCCTGTTCCCGTGTTTCTGCTTGACACTAAGCATAGCAAGCACAGATTAACGCAATGTGCATTTAATCACATATAGAACATACTAAGTTAAACATTCTCCGCTAGAATGACTGGGGATGTTCATAGTTACTCCATTGCCACACGCATGCATACACTATCACTGTCCAGGAGTATCATCTATTAGCGTGAGTTATGGCTAGTAAATAAGCAGTTAACGTTAAATTCTAACAATTTATAAGATGCTTATTGCCCTGATGGCTTGAGAGTGGAAGATCCTCACTGAGAGACAGCAGAAGTGCTTCCCAGACCTCAGCCTGATGAAGAGGTACTTATTTGGGTGGGTTGTATCCCCGCAGATTTTGGAAGCTCTGCTCCTGCATTGTCTGAGGTAAAGGTTCAGCTGAAGGTACTACCCTGCAGAGCTTTGAGCTCCAGAGTAGAGCAATTACCAAACAGGGCTGTGGTTCCCATGGTGTGGATGCTCTCCAAGCGCACGATGGCAAACACCCATACAGGCATATTTTTTTAGCCCGGTCTGAATTTCAAATGGGGAAAAAGGTATTCAAAGGTTGGTATGACTTAAGAGACTCTGAACTTACAAAAAAAAGTCACTAAAACGCTTCACTTTCTTTTAAAGTGCATATTTCATAAAAATGCCCCGAAGTGTAGCTGAAAGTGTGTAAATTGTTTTGAAGGACAGAAAATTACTCCTTTGTCTCACAAGATGAAGTCCAGGCATAACACTGGTAAAGTTTGCAGGCCACATCACACCCATTCATTGTGTACTGGAAAAGGGAAGGAGATCCAAATGTAAAGTTTCTCTTCCATTACATAGACTCATGGTCACATCACCACCACATATGGGATTTAAAAAAATAATAAAAAATTCTAGCATTTCAGGGCTAGATCATTTATACGCCAAATTTAATCAAAATCAAATATGGCAAAGCACAACTTTTGTAATTGATTTGGTGGGCCAAAGCACTGGGTTTGAAGAAAATGCCTTATTTAATTAAACATCAAGAAGTATCGTAATGTCACAGTTGTAATTACGTCTTTATGCTGTGTAGAGCAGAGGTCCCCAACCACCAGGGGCAATTTCGTCATATTTACCCCCCATACTTTAAGCGCCGGTCCGTGAAAATATTGTCTGACATGTAACCGGTCCGTGGCGCAAAAAAGGTTGGGGGCCGCTGGTGTAGAGGATCTCAATTTAAAATGACAAAGTAGCATAGAAACTAAGCTCTACTTTTTCAGCCATATTTAACTTGCTAATGATTGTATGTTATATCACAGTATTTGGTATTTTGATGGTGTTTTCAAAAGAAACACTATTCTGGTATTTTGAAATCTTGATAAACCAATAAATTCCAGGAGCTGGGTGGGTAGGTGATGGGGTACTGGGTAATTTTGTTCCTAAAACATCAAAATACCACATTATACCATATTGCTTTAACTCTGCCTAGTAACAGCTTTAAATCTGTTTATCAATGTTATCGATTATTTGTTCAGTGACCTTTTCTGTTTGGAATGTACAGTGAAATGAATGAATACATTTTTTGACACGGATGGAATCTAAAGTCACAAGTAGATGATCAGCATGAAAAACATGATAATTCTGGCATTGGTTATGGTTATTGCTGGGGTTGTCAAAGACCTTCCCACATTACTCAAATCTTTAGTTTGGGAACGTTTTCTTTACCCAATAAATTATACTGGAGACACCTGAGAAAGAGTAGTTAGATATCTGCGAAGACTGTATGTCAGTCCTGTTATACTGAGCTCTGATATGTTGCTGGAAAGACATCCAACATATTAACTCATTTGAGACAACATCATCAGAGCGAGGCAGAAATGGCTTCTAGAACTTAGTCTTCTGTAGCATCTAAGGTGCTTTTGCCAGGAAATCCAAACCAAAAAAAAGCAACTACAGCTATACCAGAATTGCACCAAACAGTGAAACTAAAACCGAGGTCTGTACCAAACTGAATTTCTTTGAATTTTCCGATTTAATTTTGATTCCTGTCTCTGCCTTAGTCGGAGAGCAGGATTGGAGAGAGATGTTGGCATGGTGGAGACCTCTGCTGACATATGGGATGAAGGTGACCACATTCTGCCCCTAAAGAATGGAGCCATAAGCTGCACGTCCCCTTCTACAGAGGCTGTGGTGATTGAGGACCCTTCCACTAAAGCAGAGGACATAACCGTAGCAAACCAGCATCATCTGCAACACAGGCAAATTGCCGATAGACCCAAAGACCAAGCCTGTCCTGAGGCAGGCCGCTGTCCAGGCACCTTCCTAAACTCAAAGCTTCTTCAGGATAAATCCTCAATCTGTGGCGAGTCCCAGGTGGTGACTCCTTGTGAAAGTGTCCCCAAGCTGGCCGACTCAGAGGGTACCCATGTAGCAGTCCCTGGGTGAGTTTGTGATGCTTCTGTCTGGAACCTTTGGGGACTTCCGGGCAACTTCTTTTCTGTGGATGCCCAAAACTGCTCTTCACGTCAGCAGAAATCGTTTTTATGATTTTTTTTCATGTCCCATAAAAGCTACAGTAAAAGAGTTTTTAAAAATACATACATAAATCAATAGAACATGTGTGTTTTCATGTCTAACATACACTGAGGAGCCAAAACATTACACCCACCTCTATGTGAGCCACATAATGTTGACTTATGCCGTAAACAAGGTGCTTGTGAAGATCTGAGATATACTGCACAGTAGTATTTAGTACTCATAGTTGATATGTTGAATGCAGAGGTAATGGGCAGGCATCAAGACCTGAGTGACTTTGACAAGGGCCAAATCATTATCGCCGGATGACTGGGTCAGAGCGGGGGCGGCATGGTGGTGCAGTGGTTAGCACTGTTGCCTCACACCTCTGGGACCCGGGTTCTGGTCTCATGTGTGT
>JABFEA020000119.1:16284951-16299490 GCA_019775915.2 Cyphomyrus plagiostoma | reverse complement strand
CCTCCTGCCTTCTCTCCCCACTCGCGACGTCACCGCTCAATGTGCTGTGTGCGCGGGCAGCGCGAGAGAGACCGCGCACGCAGCACACACCGGAAACAGGAAGTAACCTACCGCTGTCTTATTTTCGGGGGGTGCCTTATTTTCCAAGGGGGGTGAAAAATCGGGGGGTGCCTTACTTTCGGAGGATGTCCTATTTTCTGGAAAACACCGTGTTTAGCGATCTAAATCCATGTAAATCCATTTGTATTATATTTTTGAAATATTCATTTACCGGCCATTATAAATGCCAATACCGATAGTTTGGAAAATGCCTAATATTGGCCAATAATATCGGCCTGCCGATAAATCGGTCGGGCTCTACACAGCACTAGCCTCGACCGAACCATTCGAGGAGTGGCTGGATGGAACTGAACTCCACATGCCTGTCTGCCCCCAAACCACCACCCCCCCAGGGAAACCCAACGCCTCTCCATGGGTCTGCAGTTGTTAAAGCCCTAGGCAGTACTTCAATTAGCAAGGGTTCTACTCAATTCAAGTGGCTTTCTGGGTCCTATGGGAAAATTACCCCACCCGCCACCACCACCAACCCCACCTTGTAGAGTCAATTTTCTCACTGTGCAAAGGAAGACTTGTGAAGTTTGATTCCCTTCCTGGTTTTGTTCATTCTTGGGCGACACCAGAAACACAGCATTATTCCTGTCAAGCCCCTCCCAATGTGTCCCTGGAGGGCATTGTTGGGGGGGGGGATTTGTAAGCATCCTGTGATCCCCAACCCCCACTTGGCAGCCCCAAGCCAGCACATTTCCCATCCATCCTTTTGAAAGCCTCTTATTGCACAGGCGCCGGCATTCTGACACGACCAGCAGGGGGCACTCTCTCACGCGTGGCTATTCCCCGAGCCGCCTCCTCTGAGCACGTCAGGGCAGTCGGGAAAAGCGGGCACAAGCACACAGCCAGAAAAATAATTCCTCTCATATGAAACCAAAAAGCAACATCGCAAACTGAATTCTTCTTGTAAGTCTGCCTGTTAGACTTAGAGACATTAATTGTAATTTCAGCAACAGTGTTCCAAAGCATTTCATGTTTTAATCACGGAACTATGATTTCCTACTGTTTCTAAGATGTTCGATTTTTAATATACATATCTAACAAAGGTCCCGCCCAAATTCCATACCTGCTTATTCAGTAGATGGTCATGATAAGCCTAGAGAGCAAAGTCTGGACATATGAAGAAAGTCTGTAACAGGGAGAACAGACAATCTCATGCGTTGTGCACGGTAACCTTGATTATTTACGAAGTACTGCATTTTGGGAGTAAAAGCATACTTCAAAGAAATTAAGCTGAATACTATGTACATATATGGGATATATCATTATGCATCATCATCAGCAATCAAATATTCAGCAAATATACTTGGCTACAAGTTTAAATTTAGAGCCAGCTGTCATTCTAAAGAGACGCTACATTGTTCTTGGTGTGAGAGTCTGTATGTCAATATGCTGGATGAACTGGCATTCTGCCCAAAATACATCCCTCTCTCTCACTTCCGTGTCTCCAGGAACTGGATCCATATCACGTTGAAACCAGCCAAGTACATGGTTACTGAAGAGAGATAAAGGAGATTATGAAGATGTGTGGTCCTCGAGCTCCTAGAAGAGTGTTGAGGACGGCGTGACTCTGGGTTCAGAGGCACAATGTCCTGCAGCCTTGTCACTGACAAGAGCCTTTCTGTGTGGTCCATTAACATCCCCTTTCGGTCAAAAGAAACCCATCCATCGCCTGAGCTGACATCACTTCCTGTGCTGGGACAGAGGCTCAAAGGAAAACTCAGCAGTGTCATTTCACAAGTTCCCAGTTGCATCGGACATTCCCAGTACAGCGTGCAGTGCACTGTGTGATTCCAGGAAGTCACTGGACAGTAGGGCCACTGTCCCCCTGCATAAGACTGACAGTTCATCTAGCTTGTTATACATGAAAGAGCGAAGAAATCCCACAGAAAAATCCTTTTATTCAAGCTCAGATTTACTATGGAATTGAGCCTGACAGGGACTTTCCCACATAAAATAAAAGCATGTAGGAGCAGGCAGTGACGACGATGTAACAGGTTACAATTAATACATAGGCCTCACTTGTTGGTCATTAACCCATAATGCAATTCACTTCCACAAACAAGCAAACAGATATTTTTGTTTAGAAATAAAGCAAGTTACAAATTGTGCATGTAACTGTTTGCACACACTAATTTACTAAAGCTACAATGCATCCTGAAAGAAACTTTAACCACACAATGACTCTAAACAAGACAAAACACTCAGGTGTGACTTTAAAAATACAGGCAACTTCCTTAACAAAAAGTGTGCCTCAGATTACAAAGCTTTAATATAAAGGAAACTAGCTCATTTCTCCTGCAAGAGGCTAACAGATGGTTGTTAAATGCAGGCAAACCGTGTGCAGTCTGGTAAAGGCAGTGTGACTAATGCAATAAGGCTTTTCTGCTTCCTTTTAAACATCCATTCACAAAACAGCTGGCAGTATAACCTATGCCCGGTCCAGCAAGCGACGACCGCAGCCTATTAATACCAGCGGCAGGCTGGAAGGTGAATGATGCAAACTCGATTAACCAGCTTCTCCAGAAAACGCAGACATCCTGTTGAGCTTCATGCCGTGTGTCATGGCTGGGTGGGACGTCTCTCGCACGGGGAAGTACAAACACCAGATATGAAGGTTTGACAGAAGAGGAATGCCAAACAGCCCACATGTTAGATCTGATTACTTCACAGAACAACTGGAGAAGAATTTCATTACATGCGACATGAAGTGATATTACTTTAGTCTTGTGTGCTCCCCACAACCACAATATACCACATGTGCATCAGGAAAAGTATTAAACCACAGTGAAGGACTTAATTGTATTAGCTTTCCTTAGCTCATCAGTGGGACCTTGGGCTGCTGCGTCTTAACGAGATTACAGGATTATTTATTTGCACACATGCATTTAACTACTTTGCTGGATGACAGGACAGCGAGAGCCTGTTTATCAGATGAATCGGTCACCACTTAATTTACCTGTGAACCCGAAATCTTAGGCTAATCGCACATCACACCAACACTAACGTAAATCCGCAATTAAACCAGACCAGAATCATATCACCACTCACTCATTAAACAGACAGATTTTCTTCCTCATTCAAAGGGTCACTGTCAGCTGACACACGGCGCCCGTCAACCTGCGTTTATTACAATGCCAGTCGAACACGACAAATTAATCCAAGGCCGCCGATCGGGACTCGCCCCGGCGGAAAGGGGGCTGGGGGCGGCTGGGGGCATGGCGGGGGAGTGGCTCGCATTTCCACGAGACCGTGCGGCTCCATCAGTGCTTAGTCCAGCGATCCGGTGAGAAGCTTCGCTTCTCTATCCATCATAATCGCTAAATTGAAACACGGCGGTGGCCCACCGCATATACAGCGTTTACCCACATATAAGCACATAGAGGAAAGAGCAGGGCGGGGATGATTTACAAAAATACACGGTGACCGCCGGGGCGACGGCTCTGCAGGCTTCCAGCTTTCTCTCATTTACAGAATAATGCTTACAGCCAGAGATTTAACCACACGCCAATATCAGGAGGCGCCTCCCCCGCATATCCGGGCAGCAGCACTATAACTAATCCGAGATATAAATATAAAACAAAATAAAGTTACGACTGGTGTGAGGCGTGTGACTCCGGCAGCAGCGGCGCTGAAAGGGACGACGCAGCCGCTTTCAATGGCCCTTCCACCGGCCCACGGGCAGCGGGCGCCCCGCAGCAAAGGTGGCCGCCCGGCAGCGTTAAAAGCTGCCGGCGACAGGCCGTGTGAAGCCGACTGCGGCGAGTGCCAGGCACCAGGGAGCAGCTGGCGACAAAGGCGGTCGGGCCTCGGCGCCACACAAAACGGCCGTTAACACCCAATAACCCCCTCGACTGGGGGACGGAACTGCTGTCATTTAAATATGGCTAAATCCGCCGAATACTGACAGATCTGAATAAAACAACCAGCCGCGATGTCAGGGACATGTAATCGGTTTACACCTGGAAAGGGACCCGCCTGCAGACCTCTGGATCTAAAGCCGCCCATCTTAGTATCACGCCTTTCGAATGCGCAGGTCCTAATATCGGCAGTAGCGGCTAAGGCGGCCGCTCGGGACGCACCAGCTAACCTAGATTAAACTAACCAGTGCTGGGACACAATGGATACGGACTAGCTGGCGGGCCACCCCGATAACTGGGCTACTAGCTGCTGTCTGCCCAGCTAAAGAGCAGCTAGTTATCGCAGCCCCGGATCGGGCACTGCCCCCGGGATGGGCGCAGCTAGCGGCCGCCGGAGGGGGATAACCAGCGATCGCCAGTAAAAAAGCCACGTCGCGCCCGCCCCTGAGAGCCTGTGAGGGGCCTGCAGTTAACGGCCGTCGCCGGACTCGGGCAGCCAGCATCGGCATCGTGCTGCCGGGCTGATCGATAGCAACGCGCCGCTAGCTAGGCGGAGAAAGGGGCCTGCTGGCTGCATATCCTCGCAGCGTCCGGGCACCACGGAGCATCCGGACCACCAGCCGTCCAGCAACCCGCGGCGACGGCGGCCGGGGGTCTGCTTACCTTGTTTGCTTTCTATTTTCCCCGACATTTCGGAATCAGACACGGGCTCTTCAAGGAGAATCACACCCTGGCGGCTGCACCGATCCTCTCTCTGCGCGGTCGCTGCCCACTTTTAGTCCCGCATTCCTGCGCGCCGCCAGTCCGGACGTCGCGATTTCGGTGACGATGCGGCTCTTCCAGGCGTCTTCCAGGCGCATTTGCTGGCTACATTACCGCCACGGTCATTTCCCCCCTCTGTCCGAATCGCTCAATGAGGCCACGATCGGCAGCCCCTGACTATCTCGGCAGTGGGATATTCCGCCCCCTGTCGGATGGTATGAGCCGTTAAGTTTTTTTTCCAAGCCCTCCGGCGGCGTTTTTTTTTGCCTGTTTCTTCACACCCGAGATCGTTTTGTGACTCTTTCTACACCCGCCAGCATTAAAGCTGGAAATATCAGATGATCACATTAACGCCATACAATGGGTCATGGAACCCTCCATGCGTATGATCAGTGTTTTCATTCACGTGGCTACCAGTTACAGAACTAACTTATTACTTTACACAACAGTATGGTTCACATTGTTTTTGACTGCTGACAGTGCGGCTTATACTGGAATTCATAGGAATCTGGTGTAAAGGCTACTCTTTCAAAAAAAAAATTTAAAATTAAGACATTTCCTGGCCTTTCATTCCAACCATCTAGATGCGAGATGTTCCACATTGAAGGCACTTAGATTTAAAGCATAAATGCAAAGCAATTCGGTGTTACAGACAGTAAAACACAGACTGCATGGCAGTAACTCCGTAAACATAGAGATCAGCACCGCTTTCATCTGAGATACACAAGATGCCCGCAACACACATGTTGCTTATTTAAAGATGGAGGCGGCTATGCTGTAGATCGCATTTTTATTTTCTCCTGAGGTCATCGTGAATACTCGAGTTCCCAAAAACACTAAGAATTTGCTGAATTTAGGGTTATATGTATTACTGTAGCTCATCCTCCAGTGCTGTAGGTGGTAGCAACGTACCCCGCATGTGGCTTAAATCGTAATTTATTAGTAAGTATGGCATCTCCAAGCTAAATAATAATATGAACCGTTATATTATTAAAATGGCCCAAAACGTTTATTTCATAAAATAGTTAGAGTTTCCTCGCCTTATCGCGAATGTCCTAATAACATAACTATCATCGTATATGAATAGACTGCTCGTTGTTGCTATGAATGGTTTGACTTCGGGAAATTATATTGTATATCGACGTTAAATCCACGTCTATTAAAAATATATAGAGCCTTCGGTAATTAATCGGCATGCAAAACACGCCAAAGCCTCAAGGTTGCGCTGCCTATCTTACATCTCTGGCAGCTACAGCGGCGTATTTGCAGATAATATTTAAAAATGGATCACATGCGAGCTGTAAAATAAGAAAACTAAATTAAATGACGTCAATTCTATGTACATTTGTGTTACATGTTATCACAATAACAAGTGTCTTGCATAACAGACATGTCCTTCAGTCACACATGATTTTTGTAGCTTGGGCCATATAGTTGCGTTTAAGAATTTCTATTGTCACTGAACACAGCGAAATGTCGTTTCGTGCCACTCCGGTCAGCATGCATGATAAATGTTTCCTGGTACTCCACAAAAATAAAATCCCAAAGCAAAGCGGACATTATAAGAATTAACAGAAAAGTGTGAGATGGTGGCTCTGATGGTTTTACAGATGCCTAAGATCAACATTTAGTGCACCTTTCTTTAAAATAGACACAAATAAATAAACAGCCAATTCACTTTGCCAACTTGGGGACGGGACTGGACCACAAATGCAGTATATTTCTTATTTATAACAATATCCGGACAGTAGACAGATCCATTTCTCTTATACAACTTTTATTTTTCTTAAAATGTCGTTGACAATCTGGAAACAAAACAATTTGATGGAAACTTGCTGATTTACATATCTTTATGAATCCTTGGTAAACTGAAAATATGGCGAAAGCAGATGAATAACGGTTATCCATGAAGCGGGCTGGCCTATCGCACGTGCAGCAGTATGGTGACATATATTTACAAAAGACACAGAAGTAATGTGCCTCACTGCGTTTTTCTCTTCTGAAGTCTTGTGCATGTATTCCATTCTGCATATATTACATTAACATATATGAATAACGCACAGAGGTGAAGCGCTCCGTCATGCTATATTGCCTTATAACGTAAAAAGACTTAGGGCCTATGCATTATTCTGAGTATACCCGATTATAATGAGCATACCGCCTCGTGAGATAATCTGTTCACCAGAAGGGTGTGCAAAGTAAGGTGAGGTTTTTGCTGAGGCTTCCACAAAAGCTAAAATTAGACGGCAAATTCTCATTAAACAGCCTTCGATGAGCAACTGCACCTATATTTCAGCACCTAACTTTCTCAGAGTCTGCAGGAAGAGATTCATTGGATGGAAACTGTGACGGTGAAATATAATGCAAAAATAATTCAAAATGTAAATTCAGATGTAGAGTGGGTGCGTCCTTTTTTAAAAGACCATCTATGGGAAGAATTAATCAGAAACCGGAACCAATGCGTTTTCTAGCATAGACACCTATACCATAAAACTCCGAAATTATTGATTAATTGAAATAATCCGATTAATTAATAATCCAATTAAATTAATACAACATTGAAATGCTGGATTGACACCTTCCGCACCACGTGGGACTCGCGTATGCGCTTGAGTTGTACTCAGCAAAGCATTCAGTTCAGGCCGATTTCTTTGATGCCAAAAATATTTTTTTTGTATTTTTTTTAGCAGGTCATCTATTTCTACTGTTTTTTTCTCCATCAAGATATCTAATTATTCTTCCGAAGTTCAGCATCCCGTGCATAAACTCATTAATCGACAAGAAAACACTCTGCAGCCATAGGTCGGCTACAGAAAACACCGGTCTCTCCAGACTGTGGGGAATCTGCGTCCCAGGGGTACTATGAAATTACAGAGGAAAATAGAGCCTCCCTCCTACCCAGGCGGACTCACATGTACTCTACAGTAGCAGGCTTGTTGAAGCAGGAACAGAGCATGTCCTTAAGAGGAGTTCTGCACGGATCTGAGATCTGCTTCAGCTGAGACGAACTAATTGGTAGTGTTTGGTAGGTTGAGAAATTACTTAGTTAGATATTTGTTTATTAAATTGACCTTACAATGCATCAATTATATTTTTATCTTTGTCAGTTGTACTCCTCCACAGTTTCTAAATATTTGTTTTTTTAATGGTGTCCCAAAGGTAAATATGTGACCAGTTTCTTTTACTCTATTTATCATAAAACACAGACTAAGTGTGCATGTTTCAACTCGCGTCATTGTAGTAGTAATATTGAATAACACAATGCACAGTTTACCAATAATATCGTACGAATTCAGATAAACGGGGGTGGCATGGTGGTGCAGTGGTTAGCACTGTTGCCTCACACCTCTGGGACCCGGGTTCTGGCCTCATGTGTGTGGAGTTTGCATGTTCTCCCCGTGTCGTCGTGGGGTTTCCTCCGGGTACTCCGGGCACTCCCGTAGGTGTGCATGTGTGCGTGACTGGTGTGTGAGTGTGCCCTGCGATGGGCTGGCCCCCCATCCAGGGTTGTTCCCTGCCTCGTGCCCGTTGCTTCTGGGAGAGGCTCCGGACCCAACGCGACCCAGTAGGATAAGCGGTTCAGAAACTGGATGGATGGATGGAATTCAGATAAACATGAACAAAATATATGCACAGGGATGAACCACATTTAAATGCCTCTCGGGAACAAATGGTCGTCTGCTGCCCTCTGGTGGTTGACACCAGCAAAGCAATTGGAATGAATGTTGTTTGACCCCGTCACTGAACTAAAGATGGTCTGGCTTCTTTTACATTGATCTTATTAACTACTTGCAAAAGTTAATTATTTTTCTCAATACAGGTGACAATTAGATTTGTCCATAAAGAAATTGTGTTGAAACTGGTTTATATTCAATAGAAATCCCATATCTCTTGGTTATCTCCTGTGATCTTTCTTTATGTCCTCGTATACTCGCAATTTCGCATATAATTTGCATTGAAAAATACAATTTTTCAAACGCGCTAATGTGTTTGACGGCATTTAAACGCAAGTAATCAACTAAAGATATTAATATTGGGCAACACCGCAATGATGTAATTGTTCAGCGGGACCCTAAGGCCTAGAGAGACACCCAGTGGAGCACTGCTGTAACCACAGGCGAGACTCCGCTCTGCTCTCCCTGCGTTAATGAGCACTGGGAGTCTGGGGCTTGGTGCCCAATTTACAGCAAGGTGACAGCTCCAAAAGCGCCATGAAATAAAACGCTTACTTTAGATCAGAAATATTACATATAGTATTTTATTTTTAGAAAAGGAAGCGTTTTTTGTGTACAATGCGTTCTCATACAAAAGTTGTTCACATATTTTTTTCTGTAATTTTGTTAAAATTATAAAAGTATCTCACATTTTATTTAGGGTGGATGCTTGATATAGACTCAAAGTAACCCGCAACCAAGATACTGTTCAAAGATGGACTCATGGATGGATGGATGGACTGGAAATTATGCAAAAGCCCACTATTTATATAATTGTCTGGGTCATTATCTCTGTTGCTATAGAAAACATGATTACTCATCTGTTTACCAGAGTTTTAGAGGTTTCATTGTAAGGGTGATATTAACATAAATGGTTAACATTAGATAACTTTTTTTTAAAGTCGTGAATACTACGCACCAATATGTAATCCAGCTGCGATAGTCATGCATACAGGAATTTCATTTTCACTAGTGTCATGGATGAACGCCGGCATTTTCATAGCCTGACTGAATTCCTAAACAAAAGCCAACAACAAAGTATTTCTAAACGCCGAAATGGTTTCAAAGAGCAGTTTTAATGTGCAGGTTGATTTCAGTCTCAATTAGCAGCGATTTCGGAGGACCGTCATCATTTAAATGACCCTGTTCATTACCACGAGCTCGTTTGTTTCCTCCGCAGTGTGACAGTAATGGGCACATCAGCCAGGAGCCGCCGTTTCATCTGCAGGCCCGCAGCCGCGAGCCGACATCAAACGTAGTCACTTTGAAAAGCGCACAGGATCAATCACTGCGTGTTCCCGCGATCGGCGGCGCCCGCGCGCTGTCAGGCGGCCCCTCGCTTCGATTAACACGCAGCGTCGCACCCGAGTTGCAGAGGTTTGCCTTTCGCAATCTCATTTGTCCGAGACCACAAGTGATTTACCATAGGTACAGCTGAGATAGACAGGGTTATGCGGTGGACATAGTTTTGGATCAGGAGGGCTACACCTTGCAATTATTTTCATTAATAAAAGAAGCCATTGCAAATTTAATTGAATAGTCATGGAGTCAGTTTGCAGGTTCGCGGTTACCTCGATATGTAATTTTAAATGTCCAACAAATAATGATTAAGTTTCAATCACTTGCAGGTGCTGCGATTGTCCGCTAGATGAGGCACGCGAGATGTCATTTTCGTTAAGATTTCAAGCGACCAAACTCGGTTGCCGAATGAGTCTGCTTAGATATCTATTCAGTCTTTCATTTTGCGTTAACTTACCTTTGACTGGAATTACTCTTCCAATTTAAATTCTTTACGTGTTAAAAGAAACCATATTTTTTAGGAATTAAACTCCAAAATAATATATACCAAAATATATTTTTGTGTCTAAAATGCACGTATGCTTCTCATTTGCATATGCAAGTATATGCATTTTAAGGGCAGAATCCTTCCAAATATTTCATGACATTGATTACGTGCATGTGCTTGTTTTTTACTTTTAAAGTAAAGTACCAAGTGCCATAATATATCCACAGATTTAAATTTATTTAAATCTATGCATATTTGAAATTCTGTGTTGTAGGTCTCGATCTGTCATATCGCCCATCTTCTCTGGATCCCTGTTTTCTGGTCACTACATGCTTTAGAGAATCCATCTGCTTGAAAATCATGAATTTGTTGGGGTTTGTCAGTTTTGTGTCTTGGGTATTGTTTCACAAAGCGGGATTTTTCCTTTATCCAGATAACTTAAGCCAAATGAGGATTGTCCAACAGGAATATCGCTTATCTCTGTCCAATGGGAATGTCACTTATCTCTGCTACTATTGGACAGTTTTCATGTTTGGCTTAAGTTATCCAGCTGACCGGGAAACCCTGTTTTGTGGAAGACTCCCCTGCTACTGGAGAGCTTGATGGTCCATTTCAAAGATGAATTCTTATCCATCAGATAAGTCTCAGGCAGTCTAAGGCTTTCTCACTATTTACCTGACATTCCATCAGCGTCATGAACCAGGTGTGCCACTTTTTCTCTTTATATAATCCAAAGCATGGTATGGCCTGATTCAGCCTGCAGACATCTACACCCCAGATCTACACCCCAGATATACACCCGAGGCACTGATTTGCACTCTGCATGACTGCTTAAATATTGGGATTTGTAAGAATGTTCTCCAGAGAGAGAGCTCCCCTTTTCCTTATTTTCCTGAAGCAAATACTCACATTAAATGTGTGTGGTCAGGTGACCTATGCTCCTTCTCATGAGTTGTGGCAAATCTTTTGGGAGATCAAGCAGAAATTTAATATGCGCAAAAGCAGATGTTTATGTTTATTCTTTGGTAACAGAATTTTTATTTTTTCTTTCTGGGGAAAAAAAAATCACATCTATTTTCATGTACCCATCTCCTTCCACCAGGGTCCTTTTTATGTGGGAGCTCTTGAATGGAAGGTAACATTATTTGGTAGAAATGTGCTGGGAGTGTGTGAGGAAAGCAGTTTACATACCAGATAATGTGGAAGCTCTAACTGGAGCATGTTCACCATTTAAACTTTCAAGGAATTACTCCCCTAGTCAATGTTTCAATAACGGAGTGTAATACCAACTCGATCGGTTCATTAGATTGAAACCTATCTTTATATTAACTTGCAAAAATCCCTGGAAAAGAAAACATTATTCTTCCAAAAAAGCGTCAGTTTACGGGTGTTGAACTAGCTAACAGATTATTGCCAGACCATTTTGCTTGTTAGTTCTGTAGTATCTAATAATAGTCCATGACAGTGCACAGTCATGCAATTATGCTCCCTATGAATTGTGATGCTCATTTAGTTTGATATATAGTATGTATTAATAAGCAGAATTTACATGTATATGGTGCTTACTTATGCAAAATGATCACCTATTCCTCTATATGTATAGTGCACTGCCATCATCCACTATAAATAGATAGAATCGGAAAGCTAGCTACTTGGAAATGCTCTGTGTGTTACACTCTGTGTGGCGTGGGCATGCTCTGTGGGGTTACGCTCTGTGTGCTACACCCTGTGTGCTACACCCTGTGTGGCGTGGGCACGCTCTGTGCGTTACACACTGTGCGTTACGCTCTGTGTGTTACGCTCTGTGTGGCGTGGACATGCTCTGTGTGTTATGCTCTGTGTGCTACACCCTGTGTGTTACACCCTGTGTGGCGTGGGCACACTCTTTGCGTTACACTTTGTGTGTTACGTTTTGTGATTTACGCTCTGTGTGTTACGCTCTGTGAGTTACGCTCTGTGAGTTACACTCTGTCTGTTATGCTCTGTGTGTTACGCTCTGTGTGGCATGGACATGCCCTGTCTGTTATGCCCTGTATGTTACACTCTGTGTGGCATGGGCACGTTCTGTGTGTTATGCCCTGTGTGTTACGCTCTGTGTGGCATGGACATGCCCTGTGTGTTACGCTCTGTGTTGCGTGGGCATGCTGTGTGTTACACTCTGTGTGTTACACCCTGTGTGTTACGCTCTGTGTGGCGTGGGAATGCTCTGTGTGTTACACCCTGTGTGTTACGCTCTGTGTGGCATGGGCACGCTCTGTGCACCCCATGTTTATGTGCCAGTCCTGAGACACTGTGGGACCTTTCAGTTAATTCTCAAGCCGACCATGTAGAATACGCGATTATGGCAGGTGGGTGGATTCATTAAATACAATGAAATATATTTCATGAGCAGTCATTGATTTTTTTTTCGAGATAAAAAACTGGGGTAATGAAAACTGAACTAATCATACCAGACACAGACCATCATATGCGCACTGCTGCTATTTTTCCACCGTATTGCATATACAGAGGAGCACATGAAGCTGCTGTGATGTCTGGCAGTGAGTGGTTGCGTCTTTGTTCTGCTTACCATTCTGCTAGCATAGCTGCTTTGAGTTTCCACTAGAGAGTTCCTTTGAGTCCTGCTTTCTCCTACACTCAGGAAACCGACACAGTTCAGGTGAATCGGTGAGCCTGAATGTTGTCTCTTCGGGGTACAAGTCAATGTAACTGTGCATAAACTGCCTGTGATACAGTGAGGAGATAGAGCCTATCCACTTGTGCTTGCCTGTGATAGGATGAAGTTCCCCATTAAGCATTTGGAGAAGCATAACTGGAATGTAATCAGGAGTAAATTTCCCAAATGTCCTTCTGAGGTTTACATCAGTTCAGTATTATTCATAGGCTTATCTATCAGCTGATATGCGACTATATTGATAAGTGTGCTTAGATGTGCGTGTTTATTATAAAATTCAGTAAGCATGCTATTGATAAGTAACTTATAAAGGTAGAAATAATTTTTCAAGAGTATATTTCACTTGATGAAACACTGGCTTACTAGAGACATTTTTACATAGTGTCCACAGAAGTACAACTTCTCAGCATATGTATACATTTTGTAGAGTGAAAAAAATGCATAATTATGTCAGATTTTCCTGCTTAGTAGAAACTGAAATTTTTATCTGTTGGAAAAGGCAGGTAATTTTTATCCTTAACAAGGTGTGTATTGATCTTGATTTTGCTGGTGTGGCACCCGGACGCTGTTATCCAGGGCAGTGTAATGGCTCCCTGAGCAGCACTGTGGCCACTTGCTCGGTCCTGGACGTGCAGAGAGTCTGCATTTTCTTCCTGTTTTTGTAAGATTCCCCCAGGGATGCCTCCCCCAGTCCAAAAACATGTGCTGTAGCTGGACTGCTGCCTCTTAATTGGTACCTTGTGATAGACAGGCGTCCCGCGCAGGGCATTCCGCACCCCCACAATGCTCCGAAGAGCTCTGGGGTCGCTGTGACCCAGGAGTCCGCCATTGATACTGCACTTTATTTAATGTGGCTTCAAACATTTGGGAAATACCTTGAAAAGATGATGCAGAAGCAAACGGGGAAGGAAAAATGCAAATGAAGGGCCTATTTTGGAAAGAGTGAATATAGGACCTGTGTGGAAAATTTTACATAAGGAAGAAGAGGTTATATGTAAGTATATGTAACCTCTAAATGTATGTAAATAAAATAAATGCATATTTATAATACCTTTAAATTTTATGTAGGGTATGTGAGAAAGAAGAGGTTATATATAAATACATATAATCTCTAAAATTATATAAATTGTATAAACATACACATTTATAACATACATAAATTATATGCAAGGTAGGCTATGTGAGAAAAAAAGCGCTTTAGAGGACATGGGAACGATTTATAGATTTATGCATAAGTTTATAAAGGGGGCTATGTGGAGTAGAATAGTATATATAACTGCTAAATTGGAAGTGAGTAAACTGTAATTACACAGGATATGTTGGTAAGGGTCTTTTTTTGGAGAAGAATACTAGGTGAGCTTGAGTGTGGAAGGGTTAGGGTAGCATGTGGCATGATGCTCATGGACATGAACGTCCCTCATCGGCACTGGATCAGTGAAAATACCCAGCACACATGGGGTGAAGGACATGGGAAGCCACTTTGTATCTGCAACCAAACAGAAAGACAGAGGGGTGCAGCACTCAGCTGCCTTCCGGGGGGGGGGGGGGGGGGAAAAAGGGGGGACCGGGGGAAATTAATGGGAAAATGTTGTTGGTTTAAGAATGGGGAAACCTTGAAAGGTTTTGGGATGCCAAG
>JABFEA020000119.1:16261380-16279741 GCA_019775915.2 Cyphomyrus plagiostoma | reverse complement strand
GGGAGGGACTTGGTGCAGGTGGGCGGTCGGCGGGCTGCCAAAAACAGACTTAAATCATCATTACACCACACCCCCCCCCCTTTTGGGTGAAACCCTAGAGGTCACCCCCCCCGTAGTGCGGCCCGGTGCCGTCTCTAACGGCTGTCCCAGCCCAGCCATCCATCAGCCTCCGTCATGTCCACTTTGCCTGGCCTGATAACAGGGGAATTACGAATTAGGAACCGGCCCAGAGATCAATACATTATTTAAGAGGCAGGTTGCGGATTGCTGATGAAAATTAATGAGCAGCGCCCCCTGTCTGCGTGCCTGGCGTCCGCTGACAAAATCTCAGAGAAACGCAAAAACAGCCCCCAGGCAGGCGGCTTGTGGGCAGACGCTCCCCCATCTATTATTGATATAGGCCTTGACAAGCGTTCCATGAAAAGGCAAAGAATTAAAAAAAGCATGCGTGGGGGGGGGGGGGTAAAAAAAAGAGATCATCTCATGTTAGCCCCCCTGTTGAAAGGGTCGCAGTGTTTCCTTCCAGGTGAAAAGCCCTTTGATTCAATAAAGGCTTCTAAATAGGCAGTGGGCTGTAACCCGGCATTCCTCGCCAAGACTCATGCTCAATATTTTAAAAGTGGGGTCCGAGCTGTAGCTTTCCAGCCAGCCATCGGCACATTGAAAATTCATATTTCAATTTCACTCCTCTCTGCTCACGCCTTAACCCCTTAACAATAGAGGTTTCCCCAGTAAGACATCTTTCTGGTTCAGGGTATCTGCTCTGAAAGGTCCCAGCTCAGGACCATGTGGTGTTTGGGCTAGGCGACAGGATCTTTATTTGGGGGAATATGGCACTTCCGGGGGGACAGAGGGGTAAACTTGCGATGGGACAGGCTGCATACAGCAAACAGAATGTGGAAAAAGCTGTGTTTTTGGCACAGAGATGAACAGAAAGCTGAAAATACAGTGGGGGGTGCAGGAAAACCTTCTTTGTTGGGATATTTTACATTTTATTTATCTACACACAATGTTTTTTGGAGAAAGCAGGGTAAGACAGTGCTAGGAACAAGGGGCCTCACTCAAGGGCCCAATGGAGAAATCGCTCTGCTGACCCTGCAGATTGAACCAGTGACCTAACCCACTTAGCCACCCGTTTACGTTAGCTGTGGTTTCTTCTGGGAGGCTATAGGGGCAGAACCAATACAGAAACGACATGTTATACACATCACTGGCAGAAAAGGGAGAACTGGAGGCCCTCAGCAGGCCAAGTCCTGCCTACCTCCCTCTCTCTCCTCCCTGCTGTCCTGCATAAGTCCTGCCCATGCCTTTTCCAGGAAATGCTAATCCGATAGTCACACATCATACTCCTACATGTGTATATGTTCTTTGACTCTTTTCTCCCGTTACAGCTGATCCGAAGGGAACCCTTTGTGGTCTTACATCGTCGCACTGCCTGTAAAGGTTTTTTTCTTGCACACATGGTACGCGATATGGCGGTCCCTGTTCCAGGTGTTGCTAGAACCTTCGATGTCTCGGAATGCTGGGATTTGTAGCTCAGAAGGTCTCCAAGGGAATATATCTGTTACTTAAATGGAACAGAAGCCATGTTTTGTTGCAGCCTGAGGAATAACACTATTGCATTTGTAGGATTTAATGCTTAGCTGTTCGCCTTAAAGTTCTAATATAAACCTAAACAACTTAGAAGCACTGCAATGCAGGAAGAAGCAGTTGTGGATGTCCTGGGAGATTCCAGAGTCAAGTGACAACCACATTTATTCACTTGACTTACCAATTACCTATTGGCCTAAAAGTTTTCGCTCTGCCCTGTTGCCTGACCTAGAAGCCCCTTTGGCTTCAGGACGCCAGGTTCACCCGAGGCCATCTTTTGTTTTCCTTCCTCCCCACCGCCTTTGTTATGCTCTACTGTGCCCAAATAAAGTCCCATCCCTGTGTCATGTGACCCTATTCTCTGTCCCATCCCGAGTAAGCTTTAGGATCACCTTTCTCCATAGAACAGAATGCAAAGCAAATAAAAAAAAAAACTATTTCATACAGACTCATTATTATTCATATTTGATGCATATTATTTAAAAAATAGTCCTAATAAATAACTGATAATTAGCAATCAAACACTTTGGCATACACAACCTTATAATGGACAGCCAACCCCATAATATTCAAGCTGTTGCTACATATCAACTCTCAGCTGACCATACTTGTGCTTTGAGACTCAACGGCATTGAACCAGACAACTTCCCATTCCGAACTCTGCATCTTTAAAAGGATGTACTAATTAAGTTCAAATTAAAGCCAAGCTGCTCATCCATAAACATAAACAGCCCTTCACTGGATAAGCAGTTATGCAAAATGAATAGATAGATGGACACCCTCCCTGTATCTCCCTCACCACTCAGATGGAACCTGTAAACTCTGTTTTGCTCCATAACAAACCCAAGCTTCCACATTTTTGCTCTCTTTTTAGGAGAGGATTTAACTGGTGATATCCAGGAGAAGCTGAAAGGTACCAAACCTAGACAGACAAATAAAAACATACATAAAGAAAATGTACGGTCCAGTAATGGGCAGCACTTAGAAGCAGGAGCTCTTCTGTTTCCCTACTGGAAAAGCTGCAGCTGAGATCCCGTTGTTCAGCTTGTCTGGCTCAGGTTAAACCTTCACTGCTTAGCATGCTGTGTGCATGTACATGTAAACAGAGCAGTATCACTGTTGTTCCAGGCAGCTAATTGGACAAAGTCAAAATTGCAGGACAGCGATTACACTGAATAACATATTTCCCTAAAGGGGTTACAAACTTGTTTATTTTCTTTGTTATTTTTTTACGTAAGGGCCACTTCCTCTGGCCCCTTAACCTCGAAGAGATGCCAAAAAGGGAGGATTTTCAAAATATGGAGAAAAGGGGGCTGTGTAAGAAAGGTAATATTTTGATTCTTCAATGGACGCCTGGTGTATGGGTACATGCAGGCTGAGTGTGCGGGACCACCGGGCCCATCTGCACAAGCCAGGCAGAGTTGGTCCCTTAGATGCACTGAGCGCTACTTTTCGATCATAAACGATGATGCAAAGTTTACTGAGGGACAGCCTCCCCTCTGGTCAAGCAGCTGGTGCTATGGGTATCGCAGGGGTGTCCATTTTAAAATGCATAACATTGGGTTCCTTTTACAGGAATCACCATGGGAGGTGCCTGATCACACACCACACAGGTCCTGATCCCACACTGGCCAGGTCCTGATCACACTGCTAATATAAGTATCATTTAATTTTACATTGTTTCTTACGGTTTACATGGTTTCTTACGGTTTACATTGTTTCTTACGGTTTACATAGTTTCTTATGGTTTACATTGTATCTTAGGGTTTACATTGTTTCTTACGCTTTACATTACACAGCACTAGTCACTTTTTCAAAACGATATCTTCCTTATATTTTTTATAGTTTTATTTTATTACTTCTCTTCTTTTATTTATTATTTTGTTCTATTTTAGATACTATGTACAAGTTGAGGCAGCTCGGAGACCAAGAAATTCATTGCTGGTGATGATGTAGTATTGTTATCAGTATATTACAATAATGATTGAAAGCTGAACCTTGGACAGTCACTCAAAGCAAGTCATGGCCTGGCATGGTGCTCTGGCCCGGGGTGGGAGGGAGGTACTGGGCTTTGAAACAACTAAAGGGGCTTTGATGGGCAACATGGGACCAGTCCTTCAGCAGGAGAAGAAAAGACAGAAGTGTTTTGACAGGGACAGCAAAAGATCATTCTGCAGGGCGCCTTTAGTTAGGAGGCAGATAGAGAAATTGTAGAGGCATGAAGTTCAAAGGCAGGAGTTTGACTTTCAGTCTATTGATAAATTGAAGATAACGAAGACCTTCGAGAGGGGCATACACAAATTTATTAATGATAAGCTGCTTTGATGGCAGAATGCGTATCCATGCTCAAAGCTCTTAATGTAAAGCAAAGCTAACGGAAGACTCAGCAAAAATTCAGATGCCTTTATAGCACTTAGCCTGTGACAGGATGGCAGTGTTGCAATGCAAAGTATGAGAAATGACTAATTTTCCCTCAGCGCTGCATTGTTTTGGCTACGGTTGTGACGCTTGAGTCCTTAAGTCCGATTTTTGTTTCTGGATTTTGAGAGAATTTCAAGAATTAACATTAAAAATGTTTCTTCACTTTAAAAAAAAAAATTCAAGATGTATTTATTCAAGCAGCTGATTTCGTAAAAAAATGATAACCTTTTATTTTCAACTGAGCAAACAATGTGAGAATCACGAGAAATGATCTTACCTTTTATATAATTTATTACTATTAAAATATTTCAGGAAATAGTCACAAGGTTGCCCCGTCTTGGGGTGTTTACCTGCATTATGCCCGCGATCCTCAACAGGAAAAGCGGTCTCAGAAAATGTGTCACGCCCACGCAGGCGGGACCAAGCAGAGGCGTAGCCGTATGCTTAATCAGGGACCTTACAAAACAGGCTAGCGGGCTAGAGCACTTCGCGAAGTAATCAGCCAATGAGTTTGAGCCGTACTGAGCGCTTCTTTGTCTCTCGTAAACCCGATTTCCTTACCCGGTCTTGTCTGCCTTGTTAACCTGTTGTCCTGCCTTTTTCCTTTCCTCAGCCCAGTTCCTGTACCTGACCCGCTTCCCTCGCCTGACCCTGATCGTCTCGTCTCCCCCTCCCTGTGTGGTCGTGTCCTGTGCCTACCTGTCGGACGGATTCCCTGGCTCCTGACCCCCACGTCCATACCACGATCCTGCCTCTGCATAACCCTTACCTGTACCGCTGCTTATTCACTGCCAGTAAAGTCTGCAGTAACCTGCACTACTGGATTCGTGTCTCTCTGTCCGGGTCTACACCACAAAATGGTTGGACAGATGGATGGATGGATGGTTAAAAGGTTAACCAAGCAAATGACTTCCTTTAAACCATCTATCATGATCATCCTTCAATGTTACAACTCCCAAACCTAGTCTCAAACCACCAGTGATACGAGCAATCGATTGGTTATTCATTGGCAAGGTGAAAAGTGATTAAATTACTTTTTTGAAATGTTCCAGATAGTCTATATGTGCAAATGTGTCTGTTATTGAAGGAATCCAGCATAACTAATCCAACGCAAAGTTTGCAGCTTGGAAATCTAATTACAGTCCTTTGAATAGTATTGCCTCATACCTTCAGGGTCGTTTGCATCCGGCTGTATAAAATGCAGACGTTGTTATCCTGTTGTCCTGGCTATGCACCGGGTGCTTTGGTTCCCCATCTCAGCTGGAAACCCGTGCTGTTGAGGTGAATTGGTGAGTATGATTCCTGTTGTTTTTCTGAGTGTTTCTGCATGTGGGTGGACCGTGGTGGACCGGGGTCCTGTCCAGGATGTGCCCAACCTTCCCCCAGTGTTTCTAGGATACACTCCAGGCCACAAAGAGGTTATTAAAATTGGATGGATCTTTTTCAACTAGAAGTCCAATAGCGAATCTGCTATTCTGCCTGGTTTTATTTCCATTTTAACAGTCAGTTCCTGCCAATCTTACATTATGGTATCTTGGGACGGCATGTAAACCCCCCCCCTTAGTAAAAATATTAATATTAAAAAACTATTGGACTGTTTCTGGATAAGTTATATCCTGAAGGATCTGAAAGCAAAGCTGGATTAAATTAAATATTTTTCATGTCATCATATAATTTTAAATCTATGTGCTGTTCCACAAAATCCAGGTGCCTCGAAGGGGGGGATGGGTTGGGTTTCATTTACATCCAAACTGCTATGTACACCAGCCAATTTCACAGCACGTAGTTACAACTGTCATGTGATGCGGCAGTTCTATGTAACTCCTGGGGGTGTAACAGGTAAGCAGGACTCCTCATAAAAAAGAGGTTGATTTGTAAAGTACATCCATCAAGTCTCTAATAAGACCTTAAAATGACAGATGACCAGCCAGTAAATGACAGATACAAGTACAATGACAAAATGCCTGTAAATGTCTACAGATTAATAATGAAATCATTTATCTATTTATCAAATAAGTATTCCACTTATCCCTCAGCATGACGTCTTTAGGCACCGACTGAGACCCTCAGCGTGTCGCCTTTAGGCACCGACTGAGACCCTCAGCATGTCGTCTTGAGGCACCGACTGAAACCCTCAGCGTGTCGTCTTGAGGCACCGACTGAGACCCTCAGCGTGCCATCCTGAGGCACCGACTGAGACCCTCAGCGTGTCGCCTTTAGGCACCGACTGAGACCCTCAGCGTGTCGCCTTTAGGCACCGACTGAGACCCTCAACATGTCGTCTTGAGGCACCGACTGAGACCCTCAGCGTGTCGTCTTGAGGCACCGACTGAGACCCTCAGCGTGCCGTCCTGAGGCACCGACTGAGACCCTCAGCGTGTCGCCTTTAGGCACCGACTGAGACCCTCAGCGTGTCGCCTTTAGGCACCGACTGAGACCCTCAACATGTCGTCTTGAGGCACCGACTGAGACCCTCAGCGTGTCTTCTTCAGGCACCGACTGAGACGTGTCACTCAGTCCAACTCCAAGGTGGTGACAGAGATACCAGAACAAGATCCGCTGGCAGTGTCCTGTCCACCGGCTCCTGCTTCTTTTTCTGCGCCTAATGAGCTGAGAATCAGTGCCGAGGACACAGACTGGTCGAGATTTTCAAACATCTCGCTTCTTTAACATATTAGTATTTGCTGGGGAGGAGTCGTGTCCAGCAGGAATAGAAGGTGATGCAACACATGCAAAAATGCGTCGCCAATGTTTCAGTCTTCAGGCTCAGAGGTGCATCTCGCTCTTGCTTTTGTAACTGACAGACCCTTATCATCTGTAATGTGGATAAATTAAAACAACTTTTTAAATGAATAATGATGAAAACAAGCTTACAAACATCAATTATTCCCCCACGAATAACATTGCTTTAAAAAAAAAAAAAAAACGCACACTTAATTCAAAAACTTGTTAGGATAATATTTACCAGTGATATTTTTTTAGAAAAAAGAAAAATCAGTTTTATAACCCATAAAACAGAATCTCTAATCTCTATTCTGCATTTTAATGCACTACATAGTAACAACAAGAAGTGTGTTACTATGCCAATGAGATCAGGATCTAGTATTTAAACTAATAATCCTGAGGCAGCATGTTTGAGTAAGTGGCCTCTTCATTGTCCTTTCTATTACGACAAGAAAGCCGCTGGTATATTGACTCAATCATATTACCCAGAGTAAAGGATGATTCTTCTTTGCATCTGGGAAAATTCTACAGTGAAAAGACAACATGGTGCATCTTGACGGTAATGAGAAGGGTAGTAGTATCAGTCTTCATTGTGCCAGGGCCTCATTGAGAGTCCTTCATGATACGCATATGGCCCCTTAAAGGTTACCGCAGCTGCGCAACTTCAAAGTTTCTGACAGAGAAACTCCACAGTGCATGATAAACACATTCGTCTTTGCTTAAAAACATTCCCTGACCTAGTATGTAGTGAGCATTATTCCTCAGGCCGTATCTGATTTTTTTTCCGTCTTTGCCTCGCTCCTTCCTAGATATGGAGGCTTCACAGCAACCAGGCCCAGGAAATCAAACGCGTTCAGCCCTCATTAGGGAACGCCCCTGGAGTCATGCCTTAGTGAGGAGCTTGGCTGTCTAACGAAGGTGAGACTTTCATGCAAATGAAATCGCAGCTCGACTGGATCGTGGAGACTCTGTAATGTCATTGTGGGTGCAACCTGATCAGAAGTGAGGATTGACCATCATCAGTCTATGGCGGCTTTTGATCCCTTACGCTGTGAAAGCTATACTATATGTAGTGAAAATTTCACTATGACTTTACTTTGTGGGATATCAACCAATTTTGACAAGTTCTATGAGAACGATGAACGTTTAGTATTATTTTTACTAGTTCTGGACTAGGTTTGCTCATACTGTAAAAATATACAGAAGGATCTGTGATATTTAGGGTGACAGTTCTTAAATGGCCCTGTACCTTTATTGCATATAGTAGAAACTGCATTTATAAACTTTAAAAAAATCCAATAGTTTATTACAGAACAAATTATTCAGGTTAATACTCTCACTGCATTTTCCTTTATGGAAGTATGTTTTGTTATCAGCTTATTGATGAAGTAATTAAAACCTTCACCAAAAGATAAATTTTGTTTATGACATGCAGTTAAAGAAGTTAGCAAAGGCATGAAATCATACTTATCAGGAAGAGGTAACTCAAGTTATTAAGTGCACAATATATATTATAGCATTATATATGATAAAAAGGTTTAAATATGTAGAGATTTAAACTGGTATTTTGTGACATAATGCTATTACAACACTGTCTCTCAAATATAGAGATTTATCATCTGCAAACAATAAGATATTTACTGGACAATATGTGTAATAACTGGTTATAAAGGTCTTCTATGGTTGCTTTGGAATATCATCTGTTCTGCAACAGACAGGCCTGTCCGCCGAAGCGTCCCAAGCCCCGCATTTGGTGTTTCCGGAGATTAAATTATATCCATAGTGTATGCAATTCATATTAAAATCAATATCCGAATGCATGTGCTTCATTTACCCACTGACCGGAACGTCACAAAAAACTGGCAGAGACAAAAGAAAAATACAGTGACAATTATTTTCATAACAATTCATATGAATTTAAAGAATTGATGGTCATTGTAATTGATTTACCGGAATCCGCTAGTGGGAAGGACTGTTGGTTCCAGCCCAGGTAGAAATGAATCCATTACTAGCTGCTGATTCTCCTCTGCTGCAGTGCATCTCTCCTTCAGAATAACCTTGTAAATGCTTTGACATGTTGATGGAGATCGGGGGAAGCATCGTGGGACAGCACCTCTGCGGCTGGCCTCTGATTCCTGCCCTACACATCTACGTATTTGCCTGGAGTTTGCATGTTTGCATGCATCCTTGCACTTGTGCTGATTTCCATTTGTGCTGATTTTCTTGCGCTTGTGCCCTGGATTCCCTCCATAGTTCGGGGACCTATAGGTTAGGCAAGCCGGTGGCATATAGAGGTACTGTGCCCTGTGATGGCATCTCACCCAGCAGGATCCCACCTCATGGCCCTACTTCCAGGATTAGACTCCAGACTATGACCCTGCGTTAGCTAAATGGATATGGAGAGTGGATGGATGAATTCAGTCCAAACAAATGCAACAAAAATAAGTAAAGCTTTAGGCTAAATGAAACACCACACAGAGGACTGAATAGCCCATTGCCCTGAGTCAAAAAAGAACTTTTCATTTGGAAGGTGATGATTTGACAGCACCTGAACAAGGGCGGGCCGTTTTTAACAGGCTTAATAAACCCCTTGACATTTCTCAGATTTAGGCAATGCAGTTTGTAGCAATTCTAAAGCACCTAGATGAAGGTAAAAAGGATTCAAGAAGTTGCCAAGAGGGAAAAAAGACAAAACCATAAGACTTAGCATGTGAACTGCATTTTTGAACACAGTAGGGCCCCCTGGTTGCTGTTATTTGTTACTGTGGAACTTGAGCTGTGAACAGAAGACGAGAGACTGCGCTTCACAGACAGGAAGCGGTGTGTCTGTGAGGGAGCCACAACATCGGCTTATTTCAAGGTGCTGTTTTACCAGGAAAGCGAAGCATTATCTGTGAACAAGTCAGGTCCTCCACTTCATCATTTATTCATAACCGAAAGTACTGTTGGGAATGTGCTATATCTTTATATAGAGCGACAAGGGGTGACAATATTTTATGTATATATGGAGAAATGAACACAACAGAGGAACAGTTTTTGAGAAGTTAAAGCTTCAAAATAAAATTGACTGAGTGATTTCACCACTGGGCCCTTTTGCAAGGCCTTTAATCCCCATTTACTCCTGAGACTGGCTGGCCCTGTTTTCTCCATTGAACGTTGCTCTGAATAAATAAATGTAACTTAAAGGTTTTTTTTTAAAAAAATGTACATTCTTGGGAAACAGGGTGTGTCCCGCCTTTCAACTTGTGCTTAGATTGCAGACTCACCATGACACGTGCTGGGTGGATGGATGGGCATTCTATTCAACCACAGATAAATGATGGTGCATTAAAATTGAGCTGCAGAGCTAATAGAGTTTCCCCTATGATTCTCACACAAGCCTTATTTCCACCAGCCTGAATGTTAACAGGTTATTCTCTTTATTTATTTCTTGCAATCCGGATCAGCGAATATTTTTGGCGCTTCATAAATACTGCTTTCCCAGGCTGTGGCATTTACAGATTGTTTCTGGGATACAGATTAATCAGTAATGTGGACTGAGAGCCACTCCTTTGCCATCCCTCCGCTGTGATTAAACCTAGTGGTTCCATACATTTTCACTCTCAAACAGAAGTACGCCATACATTCGCACAGTGGTGCTGTTGGCTGTCGCTGCATTGTTTTTATTCTGGATCTTTCCAACAGATTAATTCTTTGCCTCTCCTCCCCAACCTGTCATTGTTGGTATTGAAGTCATTTTTTAAAAAGCAGCGCTCCGTGGGAAACAGTTGTTGGATGGAAAACAGATTGAGTTACATGATTTTTCTGAGAGGCTAAAGAAAAGGATTAATGTATAACCCTGAAACTATGGAAGCGTGCCTGACCGGTGCCCGGCCGAGAAAATTGGTATGTTCCGACACCCCGGAGAGAAAACACAAAATAATAAAGGTTAATAAACTCAGGCAAATAATCTGGGTTTTGGTGACTCTGGCACTTTATATATATGTGGGAACATCGGCACAGGCAGGATGAACAGCTGCCATGATGGATCTCCAGCTTATGAGAAAAAGAAAGGATTAATCTCTTTGGCCGAATGTCTCACTGTTTTTGACCAGGCGACAAAACTTTGTAATCCTATCCTAGGGCCAGACAGACAGCAGTGGCCAGATGGTCATTCACAAAGGATGCTGGGTAAAGTCACGCTTATGGGGACATCTAAGGAGGCGGACATCCCCTCAGAGCGAGATGCAAAAAGCAATGGAACAAAAAAGAAAGAGAGTAGGAAGTATGGGGCGTCAAGTGTGCTGCATATTTACTGATTAAAGAAACCTGTTTGAGAAAGAGAGACGGGAAGGAGCTGGAAGCAGAGAGAAAGTAAGGAAGCCATAGAGACGGAGGGGGTGAGAGCGGTGGGGGACGGGGAGCTGAACCCGGGCTGAGGCCTGCAGGTTCTCACGGCTGTGTTAGCCCCACGTGTGGCGGCCGCGCTGCACATCCAATCACGGGCCGCGCTGCACATCCAATCAGCTGCCGCGCTGCACATCCAATGGCTGATTAAGCACAAATTGATTAGCGGACGCTCATTAGCATCCCGCTAACGATGACCTGTAGCCCCCCGAGCACTCTCTTCCGCGCTCCAGCTAAAATGGATTAACAACCGCAATATTTCTGTCCGAGACAGGAAATCAGTGAGCGCTTGTCAGAAAGCTAACAATCACACGGGTGCGTGTTGCGGTCCCCTACTGCCGAGGACGGCCATGGATTTCACGTCGGCGTGTTATTTTCATTTGCAGTCGGGGGCTTTTTTGGCTCAGCCCTGTTCCCCTGTCCCTTCTGTGAAGGCCCTCCCCCATCTGAACCTGTACCCGCTGCCTCAGGTCGTGAGGCCCCCCCTCTGCCCACTGAGCTCCCTTAGGTTTTAATCCACCATTTAGGATATCAATAGCAGAGCCCTTTTTTCTGAGGCTCCCACTCCTGATGGGAACAGGGAAAATGTAGCCGGCATCAATATCGCCTTTTGTTTTGCTGGCTGAAATGCCACTGAGCCCAGGGTTAAATTAATATGTTACCAGCAGCAGTTTAGACAGCTGGAAAAAAAAACATTGATTGCTAGAACAGATGGATTCAGAAGTATGAGATTAATACAGAGTCACGTTGCTGGCTTTCTTTTTATTCAGTCATTCCTGGTTTGCCGAATTTTATATGAATTTCAATCCATCCGTCTTCCTACTGTTTAGTAGGGTCATGGAGACCTGGAGCCTGTCCCACAAGGCTGGAGTTCGCCCTGGATGACGGGCTGAGGCATTACAGGCTACATACGCAGAATCCTACAATACGGGAACTTTAAAGACATTGAACACATTGACATTGACATTGAAGACATTAATGTTCATTATTTATTGATCTATAGTGTATATGTCGTTTTACCTGCAACGTCCTTCAAGATTATTAAAATATCTGTCTTTCTGTGTAGAACATCAAACCCAGAGGTTTCTCTTCTCCGTACTTGAGTGTTTGGGGTATTGTTTGCTTCTTTCTTTCTTTTTCTGTGAAGCCCCTCCCCCATTTGAACCTGTACCCGCTGTACACGATGCATTTATCTAAACCAGAGATATACAAAAAACGGTTCGAATTCTTAGGAAGGAAAAAAAACAAAGGAGAAGCAGCTTGATGAACGATGAAAACGCCGTAATTACATCTTGACTAGAACGTGACCAACAGACTCTAAAACACCAGCCTGATCTCTGCGTCTCATCATCAACTGTGTTGAGTGGAGAAAATAAAATTTTAAAATCTGGCTAATGTGTCTCTCATGCCTGTCTCTGCCATCTGCTGCATATCAGAATATCTCCTAATGCCTAAACAACAGCTGAAAAAAAAACTTCATCTTGGAAACAAATAATTGTGTATCAACAAATAACTGTATCCATCTATTAAGCTTTTGAGATGTTGTAAGATTTTTTTTTTGTTTTTTGTAAAAAATGGCCACTATGTAGCTGTATGGTATTTAAGCAAAATGGTTATAAAATAACATGGCGGGATTAACCTTGCGCATGCCGTTTCTCAGGGAAAACAGAGGATCATGTTGGGCGATAAAAAGAAGAAGGATCACACTCAAAACACAGGGAACTCTTAAAAGATTTCATCTGGCTTACATGTAGTTATTAATTGAAAAAAATTGAAAGGAAGTAGTTCCAAAACATAATAAAACACTGTGGACTACTTTATAATTAAGCTTCAATGCAGAATTTTGTGGATAATTAAAAATGTCATAAAACAATGTAATTTATTGTGTATATTTGATTAATACAGATTGGTCATCAGAAAGATCTGAAATGTGGTTTGGTAAATTTAAATATCACACATAAGATTAGCCAGCCTTATTCTCATGTGACTGAGGACACTGCATCCATGAATTTTTATATGACCCAGACTGACTATATATTGCTTATCTGGCCATCCATCCATCCATCAGTCTGTCCGTTCATCCATCCACCCAGAGTGACTGTATGTTGTTTATCTGGCCATCCATTCACCCATAACTGCATATCCAGTACTGGGTCACAGTGATCCCGGATATTAGAGGAAGCACAAGGCACAATGTGTATGGGAGACCACGGAAGACAGGAAATACTCAGTCATGCTGGCAGGTTGAGAGTTAACTCCGAACTGGTCCTTGCAAATATCTGGAGTATGACAAATTACCAACAGGCCCTGGAAAGCACAGCTCAGTGAGCATTCCAACAATGCCATATTAAACTATTAATATTTAAACCTTAATGTTTCTTTAACTTGCATTTAGACAGAGAGGGAAAGACAGCTTTGGAAAACATGCAGAAGCCCAACAGTGGAGCCTAATATGACATCTCTGACAAAAGAGTGTGGATACAGGCCCAGTGCATGGGGAAGGCGGCAGTGAGTTTGCTAGCACGAGAGGTGAGAGTTCACTGCTTATCCAGTGAACGGGGACAGACGGCTGTGAGTCCACTAGCACGAGAGGTGAGAGTTCACTGCATACGCAGTAAAGGGGGACAGGCGGCTGTGAGTCCACTAGCACGAGAGGTGAGAGTTCACTGCATATCCAGTGAACGGGGACAGGCGGCTGTGAGTTTGCTAGCATATGAGGTGAGAGTTCACTGCATATCCAGTGAACGGGGACAGGCGGCTGTGAGTTTGCTAGCATATGAGGTGAGAGTTCACTGCATATCCAGTGAACGGGGACAGGCGGCTTTGAGTTTGCTAGCATATGAGGTGAGAGTTCACTGCATATCCAGTGAACAGGGACAGGCGGCTGTGAGTCCACTAGCACGAGAGGTGAGAGTTCACTGCATACGCAGTAAAGGGGGACAGGCGCCTGTGAGTTTGCTAGCATATGAGGTGAGAGTTCACTGCATATCCAGTGAATGGGGACAGGCGGCTGTGAGTCCACTAGCACGAGAGGTGAGAGTTCACTGCATACGCAGTAAAGGGGGACAGGTGGCTGTGAATCTGCTAGCATGAGAGGTGAGAGTGACTGCATATCCAGTGAAGGGGGACAGGTGGCTATGATTCTGCTAGCACGAGAGGTGAGAGTTCACTGCATATCCAGTGAAGGGGGACAGGCGGCTGTGAGTCCACTAGCACGAGAGGTGAGAGTTCACTGCATATCCAGTGAACTGGGACAGGCGGCTGTGAATCTGCTAGCATGGGAGGTGAGTGTTCACTGCATATCCAGTGAAAAATCACCGCGTTTGCTACAGTATATACATTTTTTAAAATACAACATGTCATCCACTAAAAGACACCTATCTCGTCATTATTTCTTTAAGAGAGAAAAGAAGCTTTGATCATTCTTTGAATCTATCAGAGAGCATGCACAGCATCTGATACACATCTGAGACACAGCCTCTGAGTCACCAGGTCAATTTAGTAATAACTGAGATAATTTGGAGTGAGGTCCGCCATGTGGTCATATATTGGCAATGCCTGGAAAATCTGTGACATTCAAATAGTGCTTTTATCCTTCGGCCATTCAGGCACCAACCCTGTCATATTGTCCTGTTTAATTAATTTTAATTACATTTGGTTCAATTACTTAAAGTGAGGAATAAACACTGTATTGCTCTGGGAAGATGTAGCAGCTGCAAACCACTGGAAAGTGCAGAATCGTTAGTAGGACGTTTATCATGCTTTTGAGATTTTAGTATGTAGGTGACAAGGAGAAACAAGTCTGTTTTCACAGTCTGATAGCCGATTCGCTCCCATTTTTCTTTGTTCTGTTTTTGCTCAGATGTATATATATTTATATGTTAAACTTTTCTGTTAGCAGACCATTGGAGTTGTAGGTTTATGGACCTCTGGTAGTTTCAAGTATATTAAAATCTTATTTAGCCCTGGCGATGCCCTGTAACCCTTTGTACACATGCAACAGGTAATACATTCTCTCCAAGATTATTGTATGCCTCGTATATTATCTTATCTGATCAAATCTACCTCCTTCAGTAAACACAATGAAAGTTGACATAAATGTTTAGCTGCTGCCAATACAATTAATAACTTTTTCGTTTGTTTTTACAATTTTCTTTTAGTTTCAGACAATGTATGCTGATCTCTCATTTAAGGAACACTGCAAGGATCTTGCAAGAAAGTCCTGAATAAATGTATACAATCAGTGAGTAATGGCAACAATTTAAGCTTTTGCTCCTGGATGTTAGTCATGATACTCCCAAAAAAACAAGTCATTTATATACTACTGGTTAATTGGTAAGGTTCAACACGACCGAAAAGGGAAAATTCTGACTAACTGTGTCTTTTTACTGTTTAATAATCATAATCATGTTCTTAATATTTTTTAAGACAATCGATACTTGACATCTATGTCAATAATTGAAGCCAATACACACTAACACATCAACGTAATTGTTTGTTGTGGTTAACTGTACCGAGTAACTGTAATCCTCTGAATGTATTATAGTCTTTATAATGGAGAAATGATCACATTTGAAAAGGAAGTTGACTAAGTAATGGTTAACCAACCTGTGACTAGCCTACAGCCTGTACTAGATTGCTGAATCCCCCAGTACCTCTGCTTACTTCTTCAAATTCTGAAAACTGATTCATACTGTCACTGTTTTTATTGATAATATTGCTTTCTGCCCAGTGACGCGTTGCTGTCCCATCCTGGGTGATTCCCTGCTTTGTGCCTGTAGCCTCTGGGATTGGCTCCTCACCCCCCATGACCCTCAATAGCACCAGTGAGGACAGAAAATGGATGGATACATGGGTGGAAGGAAGGAATATGGCTTTTTGTTAGCTACTGATTTGCTAAACAGTCTAGAAAATTCCGTGCAGTTTTGAATGTAGCTTAACAGCAAATTAAACAGTGTTTATGCTAAAAGATCACACTGGGGATCGCAGTTCTGGGGGGGCGCTCGCCACCTCCAGGACCGCGTTCAGCTCCTGCACCGAGGTACTTGTTGTGCGTAGAGCCTGGGCCGGCTGTGCGGCACGTTCAGGCTCCGCCGTTCAGGCCCTTTGCTCCGCTCCCCGGGCTCCCCAGGGACTGCTTAGAGGAGCTGTGAGCAGATGGGCCTTGGATATATTCTTCTTTGCCGAAGACGGCGCCGATGTAAGTACCTCCCACATTCTCCCTGAGCCGCGTTGGATGGAGCCAGTCCAGACCGGTGCTGGCACGGAGCGGATCTCATCGCCATCTGTCTCTCAGGACGGCACCCCCCCGCACAGCCACCGCCCGCCCCCTCCCGCCCTCGCACAGAGAGCCTCCCATCCGACCAGCGCTAATTTAACGCTCGCTTTTATTTAGCAACTCACAAAACCTTTGAAGTGGGCTCTGAATGTGACCCACGGGTATTTTTTTAAATTTCAATTCATGAATAGCACCAGAACATTACTGCGATGTTGTAATCTTCATAACGGTGATTTGTTTTGTTAAATGGCCGTGCTTTAAATATATGTGCATTTATATGTACATACACACACACACACACACACACACACACACAAAATATGGGGTTGGGTCTGAGTGCATGTGCCCTTTGTATGTTCTGGTGCTGAAGCAGGTACAGAAATTAAATATTAAATCTATAAATCCTGTTCTTTCTCATATGCACTTAAGGCCTAATAAATACAGTCCCATCAAAACCCATCAAGAGATGATTTAAAGTGATTTTCGGTTATTTTTCTCTGTTATTGAGAGCTTGTACATACTCATCTGCAGTAATTTCTAACCCTGGTCATAGGGACACGTTCCTAATGTTCCAGTCAACATTTATTAAATTTATCTATTAAATCTTGATTGACTAACTGGAAAATATTCATCTAAATGCCATCCAAATGTATATAGAATCCTAACATATCGTACATATCACATATGTGTACAGTATGTGCTATAAAAATAATGTTATCCTAAAGTTGTATATGTGTTAAATATCAGGAACTTGATGTTATTCTCAGAAATAATTTAAATTAATTGCAGGCTAATTATGATATATACCTATCATTCAGTTACTCAGTCTTTCATTAGGAAGCATTATTACCATCACAAATAATTTTGAAACAGTAATTTGTGAATCACCTCAGTAAATAGCAGAGTCAGACCTAATTAAAAAGACAATTAGAACAAAAAGCAGCATACAAAGGAGGTATCCAGAAGATCAGTATAAATGTTGAAAGCACAAAGTCATCGTGACTATGCTGCCATTCATGTTGCATACATGGTGTTCTTGGACATTTTATACGCGGTGCTCAGCAGCGGTGACAATTGCCAAAGAATTTATAAATAAACAAAACACTTCCTAACTTTTTAGTGTGACATCCATACATACTTATTCTGAATGTCAGCAAGACTTTCCAAAGAATGCAGATTTGTCATTGAGTTCAAATCATTCAGCATATTAAGTAAGGAGCTGAATCTTTTTGACTTAGTAAGAAAAAGCCCCATAACACGTATAACAAATTGCTGAGACACTCTTCAACATGTATTTCTTTTTTTCCTTTTGCACATAGAGAAAAAATACGAATTAAGCTAATTAAATAAGCATTAGAAAAATAGTGCTCCCATGTGGAGTTCACATGTTCTGTAAAACTTAGTTTATTTTGTGTCTTTAAATTGACCACAGTGTGATTGTGTAAATGTGCGGCATCACGTTCAGAGTGTACCCCTTTGTCACACTCTGAGCGTACCCCTCTGCCGTCATGCTGTCACGCTCAGAGTGTACCCCTCTGCCATTATGCTCAGAATGTACCACTCTGCGTCACACTCAGTGTGTCCCTCTATCGTCACGCTCAGAGCGTGTCCCTCTATCGTCACGCTCAGAGCGTGTCCCTCTATCGTCACGCTCAGAGCGTGTCCCTCTGCTGTCACGCTCAGAACATACCCTTCTGCCGTCCTGCTAAGAGCATACCCCTCTGCCCCCACGTTCAGAACGTACCCTTCTGCCATCATGCCCAGAGCGTACCCCACTGCCGTTATGCCGTCATGCTCAGAGTGTACCTTTCTGCCGTCACGCTCAGAGCGTACCCCACTGCCGTTATGCTGTCATACTCAGATTGTACCTTTCTGCCGTCACGCTCAGAGCGTACCCCACTGCCGTTATGCCGTCATGCTCAGAGTGTACCTTTCTGCCGTCACGCTCAGAGCGTACCCCAC
>JABFEA020000119.1:16247403-16261280 GCA_019775915.2 Cyphomyrus plagiostoma | reverse complement strand
CCACTGCCGTTATGCCGTCATGCTCAGAGTGTACCTTTCTGCCGTCACGCTCAGAGCGTACCCCACTGCCGTTATGCCATCACGCTCAGAGCGTACCCCACTGCCGTTATGCCGTCATGCTCAGAGTGTACCTTTCTGCCGTCACGCTCAAAGCGTACCCTTCTGCCGTCGTGCCGTCACGCTCAAAGCGTACCCCTCTGCCGTCGTGCCGTCACGCTCAGAGCATACCCCACTGCCATTATGCCGTCATGCTCAGAGTGTACACCTGTGCATTCTGGGATGGACTCCAGGCCTCCCGTGACCCTGTACCAAATAAGGAGTTATGGAAAAAATATGGAAAGAACATTATAAAATCTATGCTAGAAAGTCTTATGTTTTATGGGTATAATATAAAATGTTTATGATTAGCAATTGTCTTTGACAGAAGCATTCACTGGGTCTCACACACTAACTTGCAAAGCATATTCCTCACTATACAAACGCTGTACATAATTTGCACATTATTTGCGTATGTTGCATTCCTCCAATTATCTGTCACTGAGCAGTTTTTAACCTTATTTGAATAATTGATGGGCTGTGAAGGAGCATTAATTGCTTCCTGACAAAATGCCGCACAAACGGTGACACTGCTAGCAGGACGCTGCCTGCTTTTTACTGGAGAGGGAACCTGATCAAAGCGAGATGCGGTGAAGCGGGACCCTGGGCCCGTACTCAAAGCACACTGTATGTCCCTTTGCAAAGGTTAGCCAATGGTACAAAATGAGGGACAGCATTTCTCTTTTAATCAGAACACTCCCACTTCTTGAAAATCATTGACTCTTGTTCCTCTTTTGAACAAATGAAGAGCCTTTATGTTATAAAAGGCATTTTTCTATTAACAAATATGAAAAAGTCTTAAGCATGCACTGATTAAGCCATCCAGTTTCCTCTTGCCACCTGCAGCCCACACTGGCATGTCAGTGACACTGACTTTCATAGGAGACTAAACTGACGTGGCAGCAACTTGGCAGAAATAGGAACCCAAAAAAACTGAACGAATGGCTCTGTTGGAGAGCAACGCATCATCTTCTCCTTAACATTTGGATAATCGTCAGCTAGGAGTCTTTTCAGCTTTAATATTGCAATATGGCGCAGTGCAAGTGCACAGGACGAGGCGAATCACTATACACCTGCTGGGCCAATTCCTTGCACGGCAAAGGGGGCCCATAGAAGCATCTCTGTGACCTTATCTGTTTATTGCCTAGTTTGTCTCTTCTGGGTCTGCCCACCAGAACAAAGGCAAGTGCATCATGTCTCTCTAATATAAATCATTAACAGCGGTTGTAGCTATAATGAGCCATTGATGTGAAGACGTCTTTCATCTGGGTTGGTATGGATGGATAATGAGGAGTGGACTGGACAGGATGGAAGGGGCACAGTGGAGATGGGGGGGGGGGGGACAACTGAAATCAGAGGGTTTGACGTTATCTGCGTGGGAGGAAGAAGACTAAGTGTTGAATTGGGAGACTACTACTGAAAAGACTATAGTGCATAGACAGATCCCTGTAGCCTGATGGGAGAGCAATGCCCACTGAAATACAGGAGGAATCATTGCAGATCCCTGTAGCATGATGGGAGAGCAATGCCCACTGAAATACAGGAGGAATCATTACAGTTCCCTGTAGCCTGATGGGAGAGCAATGCCCACTGAAATACAGGAGGAATCATTACAGTTCCCTGTAGCCTGATGGGAGAGCAATGCCCACTGAAATACAGGAGGAATCATTACAGATCCCTGTAGCCTAATGGGAGAGCAATGCCCACTGAAATACAGGAGGAATCATTACAAATCCCTGTAGCCTGATGGGAGAGCAATGCCCACTGAAATACAGGAAGAATCATTACAGATCCTTCTGCAGTCTGACCCTTTCCACAAATCCAGCTAAAGATCTCGGTATGAGGTCAGTATTCGTCCATGCGGAGATATAGCCTGCCAATTTTTTCTTTCAGGTATAATGACTTGCACATCTTAACATAATTTCTCTTGCATTATCTGTAGACTGTGAACAATCAGTACATTTACATGGACAGCTAAGTCGAGCTACGGTTATAGCTCAACTACGCCATTTAATCGGACTGCTGTCCTTGTCCCATTATACATGCACAGGAGGGGAATCGATTTATTGATCAAATTGTTTGACTCAGCTACAATAGGTGGCGATATGGCTCCTTTCAGCTTGATAGTATTGGGCTTTTTCCTGTTGATCCATTACGTCACAGATGTAAAAATGTTTTAATGAGACTTAAATTCCCTGCTCTATAATGTCTGTCCAGAATGAAGGTAAGAAAAAGCCTGATCTTAATCTAGCTGTCTAGTGATGTAAGAATTGCATGTGCATAACATGTGATGTTGGTATCAATATGGCATATTGCCCAGCCCTGTAATATACTAATTGTAATATTTTTGAATTCAGCACAAAACACCCCCCTTGAATTGTGATGTCATTCGGTACAGGTACCAGTTTTACACTAGTGGAAATACATGTTTACATGTACTTTAATAGTCTGGTTCTAGTTGGACTGACACATTAATTCAATTTTCTTAGTGTGTATGTAAAGGTACTGACTGAAACATTTGTGCTTTGTATTGAATAAAATGGAAACAAACACCTCTTAGGCTGTTAAGAATGTTTCTCAGACAATATAGTCATTATTATTCAATAAATTAGTTTAATCCAAGACAAACAAACTTAACTCCTCTCAGTTATATTTATATATCTGTGAACACTCTCCCATGAGAAATCTTTCAGCCACTGATGCAATTCTCTACTTGTCCCCCCTCTCTGCCAAGCTTAAGAGGGCTGCAACTAAAAAAATAACCTGTCTGTTCAGTAATCTAATGAGTAAATAAGAGAAATTTTCCACATAGCTATAAATGGACATGGAAGCAAAAGGACATGGAGCATAGGACCCTGGGGGCCAAATTTTCAGCGTACGATATTTAAAAAGGAGAATTTGTTTCGTGAGTATTCATCACTACTCGCTGCTTTACTTTATATAAACACATGCCGGTAATTGTAATGTTTTGAAAATCAGAAATGTGCATTATTAACCAAAGGAGGGCTCTCAAACGCTTCACAGAGGACAATAAACACATGACATGGTTCTGCCCCAGGCTGTTCTTCTCCTGAGACATTCGGAAGAGGTCACTTCCTAAAGGTCCACAAGTGATTCCTTAACAAGATTTTTGCGTCGCACACCTTTTAATTAAACCATTTGTTTGGTCAATTCTATTTTTAAGAAATAACATATGAGTCCCGGGAAAAAGAGTAGAAAGGTAGAAAGGACTCAAAGAAAGGAGGAATAAAGCCTGCGACTTCTGCTGGCCTGCGGGGAGGAAATGAACTGAAAGGCTTTTCAGGCTGCAAGCATGAAGGTCGGACTGGCGATGGTAGGCTTTTTCTTTCTATAGGCGCAGTCTTGCCTCATTCACTCACCTTCCATTTCCTGGCTACCTGCAAGGTGGGCGGCTAGCCTGACCTCACTTCACCCCTCAGCAATGCATCAGTAATGCTTCGAGGTTTGATGATTATCCTCATTAACCGAATCAATCATATAATTTGTACAAACGTTTAATCCACTAAATTCTATAAAATTAAATGAAGCTGCAGTTCACTTTGCCACCTGTGTCGATGAAGAGACTCTCCGTACTTAATAAAAATTGCAAACCTCCCCTAACCCCACAGAAAAATTGCAAGAGCCCCCCCCCCCAGCACCCTTTGTTCACTAACCATGCCCTTTGAATGAATAACAAAGGAGCCTGGAGCTGAATAATAACGTGAGGTCGAAGAAGCAAGGCCAATACATATTTCATTGTTTTTCAGATACACATCATAATCAGGCATTGATTTCATTTGTGGTTTTACTGGAGTCAGTGTAGTTATTACATTACATTGAAAATGAGAAAATAGCAAATGCAGTAATAACAACAAAAATAATAAAGTACATGGATGTCCAAAATTAACATTATTAGTAACAGAGACGCCCCCGTGTGTGCATGCATATTTCTGAAGGATCACTATAATCCTCCGATGACAGCAGGGTATGTGTGAAGGCAAACCGTGCTTTCACCTGTTTCCACTTTAGTTATTGTGGAGTTTACTTTGTGTACTAAAGTCCATAAAGTTAGTATTTAAATCTTCTCCACCCATCCATTTCCGTTCTTGCTAAGTCCTCTGCTGGGTCCAGAGCCTATCCCAGAGGCTGCTGCCACAAGACTGGGAATAAACCAGGATAAGGAGCCAACTCATTACACCCACACACATTCACACCTGCAATTCTCCTTTGCATACTTTCGGACAGTGGGGAGAAGTGCAAGAAACCCCATGACAAGTTGGGGGCGGAGACTCAGACCTTAGTTTCCAGAGAAGCAGCTTCCAGAGCTGCCAGGGGCTCCACTGCCTGCGGGTTCCTATTTCTAAGAACGTCAATCCACAGCAAAAGGCGACAATACGCCCAGTACACCAAGCCATCAGTCCTTTGAGAGTCTACTCTTCAAAAAGGAGACTTCTGGATTTATATTCCTCAGTGTGCCAACGGAGGTCATTTCGAGAAGTTGTTCAATTTCAGTGCCTGGCAAAATCTGTTTATCAGAGAATGTGGCCGAATTTCAAAGTAGCTGATAAACTGATAATAAGAGCAATGTCATGGCATTCCTGTGTCTCTGTAATGTTATGCATAGTCAGCCCTGAATTCTCTGGCCAAAAGACCAAGGAGAACCCTGTCACATAAACCTTTGAACCACAAATGTGCAGCCTGTAATTAGGAAGCCGTTAGAGTTTATACAAGGTGCCACCGCTGGCCTCGTTGTCACTCCCTATCCCTGAATTTCTGTTGTTCCTTTCCTGCCTCTCTACGGAACCACATTCCCCTGCTGCTACAGCCAGCACAACTTGGTTCTGATGCACCCCCCCTGCCCCCCACCCCATGTGCAGCCTAATATATGCTTTCAACATGCTCTTTGCTGACTCCTACAGGCTGGCACAGTTACGGGTAAAAACTCAACAAACCCCATCTCTCACTACTATTCGTAAAGCCAAACAAGCTCAACCGAACCCGTCCACCTACTCCCACCCCAACCTTTTGCTTGTTTTTATTCCCTTTATCTTATCAATTCTAAATACCTCCTTGTTCTCATGTGCCGCCCCTCCCGTGCACTGAAAACAGCAAACGTCACATCGCTTAGGCTGTCTCTTACTGGATATGTCAAAATCCGAGGCCATCTCCATTTCTCTCTTGTTACTTTTCTGTACGGAATTCTGAAACATGAAGCATTTGTGACTTTTTCAAGTTAAATGACCATCCGTTCACACATCAGGGCACATTTTTGCTTTGCAAATAAATACTTTATACATAACATCTTTAAACCTTCAGAGATTTATCCTATTGTTATTCATATATAAATATTGCGTGTTACATAGAATCCTGAATTATACGTGCAAGGACCATAGCGGATCTCCCTTTAATTGTAATTGAATCAGTCTCACTTACACTTTAAATCCATAACTTGACATCCGCTCTTAAAGAAAATGGAAGAAAATTGTAAGAAATCACAATTAATATAGATTCTGTATGGATATCTGAAATGCCTAGCAGTATTCCTGTTTCAAAGGAGACCTCCATGCCTATAAATAGCTTATAGCTGTTACTGTTCTTTTGGCAGGTGTGTTACTTGCAAAGCCTTGGGAAACTGCTAATATGTCAAAAGGAATCGTGTCAGGAAACTTGATGTTGTTAATGTCTTCGATGAAGAGATGGGAGCCACTGAGATAGTGAGTAGGCGCCCTGACCCCAGCAGTAAGGTGAAGACAGGACACATCACTTGCAGGTGTCCTCATGGGTCTCCTGTATCACTACAGGAAAGTTCACATTACTTTTTTCCACTGTCATACATCTCTGTCTTTCTTTGCTTTTTTAGGTACAGTACAGCACACATTGTTCTTTGATTTGCAGAAGGGCGATATTGCGTGACAACCTTCATTGCGTTTTTGACAAATAGATGTGTACCTTTCTGAAAGATGCATCTTCCAGGACATAAGTTCTCCAAGACACAGGGGCATGCTGTCAACAAATCGCTTGAAGTCTATGAAAATGACGTAGCTCACTTACTTGTCAAAAGCACCAGGCTTTAAAGCCACTGGGAATCTGCAGCACTCTTGGAAACACAGCTCTGACAGTGCTTCCTACCTCCATCACACCACTGAAAACTGAAAGGATTTATTGATGAAATAGAATGGTTGCTTAAAAGATTAGGATTATCCCGTGTTGCACAGGAAGCGTGTCTGGGGGTATAGCATAGTCAGTTGACTGTTCCATTACCTCTTACACTTCATGGACAACATGTATGTGGATTGTCCCTGTAACCCGCCCTCAAAGAGTAGGTGGAGTACTGTGCTAGTTACTGCTTTATGCTGTTCCATCCATCCCCACATCGGCAGCTGGGGAGTAGTTCAGCATTATAATGGGTATTGTTTAAATTTCCATCCATCCATCCATCCATCCATCCAACCAGCCAGCCAGTCAGCAAGCCATCCAAACAACAATCCATCCAGTTATGCGTTTTCCATACCTCCTCCTCCAATGCCAGGTCGTGGAACAGTGGATTAAAAGGGCACCTATTGAATGATGTGTACCCCTCCCCATTGCTGAATGGTACGTGATGTATGGTGAAATAGTTTTTGTATGTACAGGAAATTGCATCCCATAGTGCGCAATGTATTTCATTTTCTTTACTGGAAGGGCACCCATCAAAGATATTTTTTTCTCCATCACATGACCACTAGATCAGGTTTGCTTATTTGGAAGGGCACACTAGTGATCACTTCACCACGTTTGCTCTCTTAGAAGGGCACACTAGTGATCACTTTATCATGTTTGCGCTCTTAGAAGGGCACACTAGTGATCACTTCACCACGTTTGCTCTCTTAGAAGGGCACACTAGTGATCACTTCATCATGTTTGCGCTCTTAGAAGGGCACACTAGTGATCACTTCACCACGTTTGCTCTCTTAGAAGGGCACACTAGTGATCACTTCATCATGTTTGCGCTCTTAGAAGGGCACACTAGTGATTACTTCATAACGTTTGCTCTCTTACAAGGGCACAATAGTGATCACTTCACCACGTTTGCTCTCTTAGAAGGGCACACTAGTGATCACTTCATCACGTTTGCTCTCTTAGAAGGGCACACTAGTGATCACTTCATCACGTTTACTCTCTTAGAAGGGCACACTAGTGATCACTTCATCACGTTTGCTCTCTTAGAAGGGCACACTAGTGATCACTTCATCACGTTTGCTCTCTTAGAAGGGCACACTAGTGATCACTTCCTCATGTTTGCTCAGTTTGGGCCGCTTAGACTATTGTAAGGGCACTTTATAGGGCACTGTGTCTCATTCTCACTGCCAGAAGGTCACTCATTAAGACACTTCATCTGATTTGTATGCTCTATCCGGCACATCATCCCACATGAACATGGCACCCTACTGGCACTCACTCATCTATTTCCCATTTGAAGGCCAGCCAACAGCATTATTTTTGCCGGTCCAGAGGGCACTATAAAGATATTTCTCCAACCATGCAAGTACCAGGGGTAGCAGATGCCCCCCTTTTCTAGCAGTGTGATGGGGATCTGCAATCTATTCTGGAAGCATTAGGGCCAAAGCAGGGAATAACCCAAGACCCAGTACCAGCCCTATATAAAGACATATTGCTTTCTTTCAATGCTGGCAATTTTTCTTAATTATCAAATAATAAAAACATAAATTATTTAAGAAAGGACCTGGCAATGGCAATGAGGGTACACTATGTCCATATTGTATAGGAAAGTCTGTTAAACAGCTAAGCTAAATTAAAAACATACCGTACATTATTACCAGGGGGAATTCACACATTACTGCTAGCTAGGCTGGTCCTTTTGCTGGTGTGTCATTTTTTGACAATATCATTGATTATTATGGTATTATTTAAGGAGCGAGGATTATGCTCAAAGTATCGTAAACTTGCCTATTAACAGTGCATGTTACAGTAAAATGTAAATGTAATGTCTATGTTGTTGATGTTGTGATAAACTGGCATCTTGGATATCTCCTGGCTGGTGCAGTTTGCTTCAGGATACAAGCTGATTTTGTACTGGATAAGTGGTATATAATTTGGATGGATATAATATTGCAAGTCTTTGTTACATTAAGCTATCTAAGCCATTCCGGAACCTGGGGAAAAGCTTAGGTATTAGAGACAATACTTCATAGACCAGACTTTGGGGCGATGCAGACTGTGTGTAACACTATGCGTGTATTTTTACTTCCATCTGGTACCGTAGACTGCGGTTCACATTTGTGTTCTTCCAAGCAGCTGCATCAGTTGTATGCAAACAGAAATCTATTTAAAACCCATTCGATCCCATATTTTATTTTTTCCAGCTTTTTTTTACCTTAATTTTTTTCGGAATGCCTGGTGCTTCCAAACACTACTTGAATCTGAGCTGCCGCTGTCTTCTAACAGCTACTGTCGCACGCTGATATTACAGAGTGCTCCTAGGTGGACCTCAAATATCTGCGTCTGGCATTAGATCAAGGTAATCAAATGTAATCACACACAATTAAGAGCTGTTAGATTGCCAACCGTCTGCAAATCAACGGTTAGTCTATAAAAAAAATTGCTATTTAAAAATTGCCTATAAATTATTCACAGTCTATTAATAGGTTGATGGGCAAAAGTGCTGTACTGAAATGAGATACTATACATGCGATTTTACAGACGAGAGCAAGTTTTTGTATGGCCGTGGTGAGAGTCGCTCAGTAGGGGGGGGTCATGACTGGATTAGAAAAAAAGGAGCACAACCCAAGGGGGGGCACACAGGTGCTGGATCAGGGAAAAGTCTATTATAGGCGTCCGTCTGTTTCTCGCACCAAGGTCATTGTGTCTGGGATGTCGCTGTTCGGTTTCATGCCCCTTCCATTGCTGCTGTTTGGCAACTGCTGAGCCACAAAGGCGAAGGGACGGAGGTTCCGGTTCTGCTTTCACCATAAAACAGTGACCGTTGAGAGGAGGTGAGTGACTGATCGAAACGATAGTGCGGCTCAAACCAGCCTGTCGAAACCAAACTGTGCATGTGAAAAATCATGCAGCATGACATGACATTATTGACCTATGAGATCGATTTGCTCATATAATCAATTCTTTGGGTGTCTCCTTATCAGTGGCCCAGTGTTTCTGTGCTTGTATTAAAGCAGCAATAGTAAAAAATGTTTTGTGGGAGGATTTAATGACTTGAGAGGGCACGGTTTTATATTCAGGAAATTTTATTCAATCCATGAAGTCTTGACTTTTCCTTCCCTGATTCTTCTTCTCTGCTCCATTCACACTTGGCCATAAATAAAAACTTTCCTCTAAGGACAGGTCATGGCAGAAATGTTGTGTCCCTCTCCATTCCTCTGCCTTCTATCCCAGTTCTCCTGTTGGTGTTTGGCTCAGTGGGATGGGATGCTGTGATTGGAAGGTTGCTGGTTTGAATCCCAAGCAAGGCCCTTAAGCTGCTTTCAGAACTTCATGTGTATTTGGATAAAAAGTATCTGCTAAGTGTAAAGCTTGCCAATATCTGCAGGCCCATATTGCCCTATAAACTCCCACATGCATGGGCCTCTTTTATTAACCAAAAAACCTCCGCTAATACCCCTGACCTGCCTGGGAGTCTATTGATTGGCTATCAATCAAGGCTGTCAGGGGTGAGTTCATGTAGTTCAGGCATAATAAAAATGATTTGTTCTTCAGAGGATTCTAAAAGATAATCATAAGGGTATGGAATTCTAAAATATCCATGTAAAAGATCATAATAACACAATTCTGTTAAAAATTTCACTTAGCAGAACCCCCAATCTGGCAGCGTCTTGGTCCCCACATGATCTGAAGCAAATTAATGGAAGTTATACTAAGACAAACAGTGTGTTGTGTATATCTCTACAAGATACCAAAATAAACCCTGTAACTGGCATATTAATAACGGAAATACTACTAAGAGTCTGTATAGGTTCATAAGGAATCAAGTGCTATGACTTAATATTACTAATTGGGAAAAATCAAAGATTATCTTGCCTGTTCCTCTGATTGTATTTTTCATTAATTATCCTTAAATCCACGCCATGGTGTCAGCCCCGCTGTTGCAATTTAGGTTCAAGGTAATTAAGGATGAGACAAAGATTGAATTTGCCCTCGCTCAGCCTCCTGTGGGAGCCCCGTTCCCATTCAAGGTTATACGAGCGAGTCCGAGTTTAGCTAATATTATGCGTGAGCCGACAAGGATGTACAAATATTAGCACCTCAGTCTTGGGCTTATTCAGAAGCAGAAAATGGATCACGGTTAGGAAAGGAGTTTCAGCACATATTCTGGGCATGTTTTGAATGATGTGCAATGCCCTACTCTAGGTATTGTTTTGTTGATGCTCAAAATATGGCTGCACCCACATGGGAGGATTGTAGGTGAGGGCGGAGCAAGCTCCCCATTGGTTCCCCAAACTTCAGTGGGGTACTTGGACTTCCATAGCACCGGTGCCGCCCTGTCCTCAGGTTCTTTGGCTGCCCCCTTCCCTCTGGCTGCAGGCTGAGGTGTGAAACAAAATTTGCTGGGAAAAGGTCTGGATCGGTGCCAGCTGATGGCTCCACAGTTCGCTCCATTCTCACCTCGCTGTAAGCCGTTAATAGACCCTCTTTTTCCAATGCCGGTGACCGGTTATGAACTTGAGGAACTCTGGCAGAGGGAACAGTAAAGTTTGATGACTTTCCCACTTGTCTCAGGGGATTAAATTAGCAACTGTTGCAATATATGCCATTTAAGTCGGTGACACCCTGTGGCAGCGACCAGCTTCCTTTCACAGGAAACTTAGGAATCCTCCAAAGAAACCACTGCTGCCAGTAGCATGGAAATAGTTACAGCAGTCATTGGTGGGCTGCATTTGAAGAGCAGGACAGGGACATAGCAACCATAAGCTAACCCTCCATTTCACCATGTTTTTAAAAGTATAATGAAGTGTGAAATCACGATAATACAGAAACAGTACTGGGTGCCTCATGACAAGCAGTGATTAGCGTGTATGGATCAAATAGGTATAGGCAGTAAATCAGCTTAAAATAGTCATATCTGCTCTAACTCAATAAAGCCTAAAGTGTTGTCTACTTTTATATATTTTACGAGTCACTTTTGATACACCTTGCTATGTGGTGTTCATAAATCACTTTATGCAGGCAGTTATATTGTGGGCATAATGCATTTGTAGGACAGACCTTTCATGCTGGTGTATGTAGGCTAAAATTAAATTAAGCTGGTTGCTGAATTCATGGAACAAAATCCACAAATGGGACAGTGGTTGTGTAAGCAAAGTCAGTGGATTGTACACTTAAATATAGATGAATATTTGGATGATAAAGTAAGTGTTGGGATGTTAGTTGTTTAGTGGTGTAGGACACAGAGATTTAACCTGGTGTCACAGTCTCACGAAGGGTTCTGCTCACCCTTCAGGAAAACATCCAGGCGTATATTTAAGGACGCTGCCACTCACTTTGGCAACATGCCTCAGTGTAACAAGTAAATGTTTGGCTCTAAAGTCAATGATCATAGAATTTACTGGGACGTTGGTCTCAAACAACATACAGGAGTGACACTCAAGGTATCAGAACCACTATTAATGAAAATACGAACATTCATACTTGTGGAGCTTTTATTCAAAAGCCATGCAATCCGGAACCAACACCAGGGACATTGTAGGAGGTTTATACAGAGTCAAAAATCCAGTTTACCAGTGAAAGAAAATAATGTGTCATATGAGTATAACAGGAAATAGGGTGTTTTACTGCTGAGACTGAACCTATAAGCAAATGAGAAGGACTACATTGCACATCCCTTTATTGACCAAAGCTCATGATGTGGTTGAGTTTTCACAACTCATGATTCACTTTAATGGCAGAGAATGAGCGACTGGGGCAGACTTTCATCTGGATGTAAAATTTTATGAAAAATTTTCTTTCCCAAAATGTCCAGGGTTAAAACATTTCTGCTGGTTCACAAGTTTCATTTCACCATTTTATAAGAAAGGCGATCCTAGCAGTAAATATTTCGAAGCAGGTACCTCCAGTCAATCGGTGTCTGGGGCTCAGAGTTACGGCTGCTCCTTCTTCGCAGCTTACTGTTCATGTCTCACTGTGTGTGCAGGTCATACCTGCCATCAGTAGGGCAGGTGAACAATATGCCTTCTGTGAGGTCAATGCATACACTTATTTTGAATTTTAATTTGCATTCATATTTTTTTGCATGCATTTTACGCATCTAAAGGGTGCAACAATAAGGTTGCACACTGGGACTCTTTTACGATATACCTTCTTCAACTCACAGACAATGTAGGCACACGATGCGAATTTCTCGTCTTTACCAGTCTACACAAAGCTATCTGTGTATGAAACCTGGCAAGACTTTGTGTACAGATATTATATTATGTCTTGCTGGCCTTAAAAATTAGATGACAACTTTGTCAAATTCAATTCTGATAACAGTGGATATGCATTGTAAATATTATACTAATATCTAGCAGTATTCAGTGTCCCTGGTCTTCATTGTGGAAGTCTTTCCAGGAATTAACGTTTAGCCTGACATCTCTGCAGAAAGCTATTGCTGTGGATAGAGTGTATTGTAATGGTGTAACTCAGCATTGTAATGGTGTAATGGTGGTTGATTCTGTACTAACAGGTATCCCAGGCCCTTTTGCACTGATGCTGAAATAACGCTGTACAGATTTTTTTCAGAAATTTTATACAGAATTTACTGAAAATACAGCTGCTGTAATGACGTCCCTAGTGTAACCCACCCACCTTGTTTCTTCTGTAGGGACACCAGGGTGCCTCAGTAGGATGCCTCTCTTCTTTTGTCATGTTTTCTGCAATCTTTGCCACCTCGTTAATGTAATCCCTGTCCAGCATGCTCCAGGTCTTCAGCTAAGTCTTTCTATGGTCAGATTCCAGGCTCATCAATTTACCAGGTTACCAAGACTGTAAACTCTCAGAGTCCTTGAGGACTCTTTCTCCACTGTCTTTCTCCCCTGAAGGTCCACCTCCTTTTCTGCTGAGCAATGAGGTATAAGGCCACTGCCATACCTGCTGCTGCCTGACAATAGTTGTTTGTTGTTCTCAAGAGGTGCTTGTTGCTAACGTTGGATGAATCCTGAGGGAAATGAGTGCACAAAGTCAAATTTAAGCCATCTGGGCAAAAATGGAATACAGTGATTGTTTCATTAAGTGCCTTGGCTTATTGGCTTGGTCTTATTGTTTATGGTTAACACATGGCTTTTGTGAATAATTATTGAAAATATACGGTATAAATATGGTATTTCTTATTATACACATTCAGATTACTTTGTTTGAGGAGAAAAGTATGCACAAATTACGTGAAACAATGAGAGATCAGCTAGTGCACGCCCAGTGTGGGCCAAAAGGCAAACTGAAAAGTGAATATAAAATCTGTCAAAGAAACACAAATATACCCAAAATTTGACAAAACACAGACTACTGCAATTTGACATGCACACACATCTAAATTCAGTACATTCATTCATTTTCTATACCCCCTGTCCTACACAGGGTTCCAGGGGTCTACAGCCCATCCTAGGTGGGATACCAACTCATTACTGAGCACACACATGTTTGGGGGTTTCTGCGGGGAAAACCCTATGACCCTATTATTCAAATTACGGTCCTCGAGGTCTGAACACTGCTGGTTTACCAGCCTTCCTTTACCTGTCAGTCAGGTGTGAAGCCTCTGACCAATCAGAATCACTAATTATTAAACTAACTACCTG
>JABFEA020000119.1:16226266-16236854 GCA_019775915.2 Cyphomyrus plagiostoma | reverse complement strand
CCCCTCCTTTGATTCTGCTGTTTTCTCACCCCCCCCCCCCCCCATCTTATCCCGCTGCTCCCGCTTCCTCCATGCAAAGTAATCAGCAGGCCAACGGTGTCAGCCTGGGGGTGCACAGCAGCACCCTCAAATTGAGCTGTGACCCAGAGTTACACCAACGTCAGTCTAGGGCTGGGTTTTGGGGGAGGAGTGGATGCTCTGTGGGATGGAGCTGCATGCTGACTGGCCTCTACACGCCACGCATCCTCCTGCTACACAATACCCCATCTGCTCCCCATCCTCTCCTCCTCCCATCTCTAAGCTCTCCCCGCTGCCTTATTTCCCCACATATTCTGCTCATTTATTTTATCCATCCCACCAAATCACTTGTCCCTTCCTGCTTTCTTCCCTGTCTCCGTCTGTATGATCTCTACCTTTGTGATGAAGGCATCAGCGTATTGCAGCAGGTACCACTCAGTTAAAATGACTCTTGAACAAGGAATCCATCCCCATGCTTCCAAACAGGCAGGCAAATTTCAGACTTGACTACTTACATCATCAGCCTAGATACTACACCAAATTAGCTTTGGATGAAAGGCAAAAAGCAAAGGAATATCACACGAGGAATCCTTTAAATCACATTGTCTTCTTTACTACTGGTACCAAAATTTCAATGTAGTTTTTATCTTTCCCCATTATACTGTCTCCAGCTAATGGACTTTAGATTCCTCTGCTATCATACTGGAATTGAGATAAAACTTGTGGTTTCTATACTCAAAAGGCAAAAGAGATTCGGTCTATTTCTAACCATTTGACTAAAATGTAGTATTTGGTTGACCTTTTTCTTATAGTCAAATTCCACAAATCCACAAATATAATATAACATAATATAATATATAGATACAAGAATATTGTGCAAGACTTCCGAGATGTCGAATGGTCCTTGAAGCTTCCCATTCCAGGTGCCACCTGAATGAATCCTAGGCTTTATTCGGGCAACTTAGTACAGATTACAAGGACCTAAGAAGGTCAGTCAGGAGGAGTCACTCAGCAGTGGCACTTGACGGTAACTTCAAGGAGTGAGACTGCATGGTGTGGATGTTCTGTATTAAAGGGTCAGAATGTTGCATTGATGATTTTTCCTGTTTTACTGAGCCCGGGAGGGGACATGGGAGGGGAAAAAAAAAAACATTGGCGAGATCTTGCAAAATATTAATAATTGTGCTGTGTCCGTGTGCTGTGTGACCTAATAGGACATGTCTGTATCACTTAGGTTTATACTTATTAGTCGATAAATAGGCCAAAATTCCATCTTTTGTATTTCAAACGGACACAGTACAGTTATTTATGTTTTGCGAGATCTTGACAAATGTTTATCTTTTTATTTCCTCCCATGTCTCATCCCGGGCTCCATACTCTTTCTCTTGTATTCGATAGTTATTTTCCTCACATAGTTGAATGCTTGAATATCAGCTGCATTGTTCTGGCATTGTGGTTTATAGGTTCATGTCCACTGACATCATTAACTGTGATCAAGGTTCCCCTAGGCTTCGCTGACTTCCACATATTAATGTCTGTTCAAATAGACTGGACTGATTTCAGAGGGAAGTTATTCTCAGATTTATATTCACAATGAAATGAACTAAAAAAGCGACAAGTATGGAATGGGGAAAATTATGTAGAAAAGATCAAGCACATCCAACATCCATTGAGTATTTGTTAGAGAACGACAGAAACAACCTCTTTTGATATTTAATCATCTCTCTCTCCATAGTTGTTCAGGATTACAATTAAATTAAATGACAGGACGTGGATAATGTGTTTACAGAAAAAGTAGAGCGTCTTAAACTTCATGCTGTGGGTTAAAATCATTAACTAAAGCAAAAGCTAAGTTGCTATTGCAGTCACAATAGCAGAAGGTATCCAAAAGACGGAGGACCATCCATCATCCATCTACCTATCCATCCATTTTATGTAACCGCTTGTCCTATTCAGGGTCACGGGGGGTCTGGAGCCAATCCTGGAGGCTATGAGTGCAAGGCAGGGAACAACCCAGGATGGGGCGCCAACACACCATGGGACATCACCGATGACCTACCTGGGAAAATGAAACTCCATGGATATCATGTAAGGTATTCAGGAATAAAACAGAGCTTCAAGACTGGGCCCCATAGTTGCAGCAGGTAGGTGATTGGAGATTGCCCTACCTCCAGATGGTCCATAATTTGCTCATTTGGATGAGTTCAGCTGAAACCATTGTGCTAGATCATGTTGACAAATTTTCAAGTCCAGTTCTCAAAATTAAGTTCATCTTCTTGCAAATATCAACTGTATGTTCTTTAAAACTTCTCCTGATTGGGAAGCCCGTCCATTCATCCTGGCTGGGGTTGCAGGCAGTCTTGGTGCCTGTCCCTTACGGCATGGGGTGCAGGGCAGGGATCCACCCAGGACAGATGCCAGCCCATTGCAGAACACACATATGTACAATCTAAAGATGCCTATTAACACAACTATGGTAGGAAACCTGCACAATAAGGGAGAGCATGCACATGTCACCCACACAGAGAAGATTCATCCCCCTAGCTATGGAGGTGTGAGGTAACAGTGTACCCCGCTGAGCCACCATCCCATCAAGCTGGGTGCCGTTTGAATTCATCATCTGACAAATCAATAGAATTGGGTGCCTCATATTACCAAACGGCTCTTTCCAGTCACGACAGACTTTGGCAGCTCTTCCTCCACTGAGGCCTTGGGAACTTTGTAACACATCCAAAGCAACTAGAGGAGAAGATAAGAAATGTTCAGCCTCTCCAATTTCATTAATTGTCCAAAGCTCTTGCATTCTAGCTTTGATTTCAACAATAAAACTTGTCGACTTCATTTATTTTTGTCTTGGTGTTCACCTAAGTTTTATTGTCTTACTTTTTTACAAACTTGTCCACTTGCCTTAAACCTGGCCTCTCCCCAATACATTTCCTAACAGGTTTCATTGGAGTCTGTAGATGACATGCTGCTATGGAGGTGAAGAACCAGCCCCCTCAAAGCCTACGAGCTCTAGGTGCCAGACGAGTCTGTAGGAGGTACTTTCACAGCAGCCCTGCAGCAGGACATCGGGACTCATCTTCTGTCGCTGCTGAACTACCGGTCACATGCAGAGGGTGACCCTGCACAGACTCTAACATTGTCTGTGCTAAAGGGTGCAGTCTAGGCTTCTGAAGGACCTGCTTTAGGAAGCTCCTCCAGAGCCATGAAGCTGTATTTCCTCCCGCTTGTTGATGGTGAACAAGAGTAAGAGGTGATAAGGGTGACAATACCGGCCCAATGAAAGCGAACTCAGAACAGATTATACAAAACCCCTTCATTTTGAAGATGTTCTCACCAAGCCCAAGACCTCTGAAAACAATGAAAATGGATTATCCTGTAATAAGTATTTAATGCATTTGCACTTGCAGTATTCAATATTATATAGCAATATTTAAAGTCACTAATGACTTGAAAGCACAATATGTAGTGACTAATCGACGATGTCTAAGAAATGTTACGCTACAAACATGAGACATACAATCAGTTCTGGATTAAAGATGTGTTGAAGTGGTGACTCAGTGTATATTCTGAGCGACAAAGGTTTGAAATGCCAGTGTAAACGATGGCAATCGTGCTCGGTCGCAGTGCGAGTGAAGGTAGCAGCGGGAGTGACATTCAAAAGCTTTGTGCCCTGGGCCTGCTTCTCCCACACCTCCCAAAGCACAGAGCTGCTGTGCTTATGGGCCCCTTTTCATTAAATGCCCCCACAACCGTCCGGTCAATAAACAGCCCCCACGGTTTGAGCCATCGCTGCTTTTTGCACCTTCCTCGGTGTCACCGGGGAGACATCACAAGTTAGCAGGGATGGAGAGGAGACGAAAGCTACTGCCAGAACATCCCAGAAGTCACCATGGCACGTCACCCGTGACCCTCTCTGTAGCAGCTATATAGATGTGAGCCCTTTGTCCATGTTTAAGGCATTTAAATGTCAAAAAGTGTCCCATGTTGCCTTGTGTTTTCGCCACTGCGAGCTTCCGACCAGCCCTGTGCTGAGGATGCATTGTGCCCCTGTGTATTTTTAGGGACGTGACTGCAGTGGCGGGTGGCTGACTTAAATGTTCTTGAATGTGCAGCAGGGATGCAGAACTGTAAGAGGCTTTCGGCTCTGCATTGCGTGAGATGCAGCACTGTACCCGTGTCCATCCCTAAAATGAGCATTAAAACATATTCCAGCTTTACTGCTACAACCTACAGTATTGAACTGGATGTATGTGAAATCCTAATGCGAGACACAAACAGAAATAAAACTGTTTGGGTTTTAGCTGCGAGAAAAGCAGGGACAAAGCGGGAGAGAAATAAAACGCCTGTAATTTCCTCTTGTAATCGTCAGAACTTCTCAGATGTAGATGCGGTTCTCTCCCTGCATGGAGCCTGAATTATTCATGCATTGGTTCTGTGGGCTGGGCTGCGAGGTTCTTCTTAAGGCTGGCAGCATCGCATGCTGTTAGCGCATCGCATTCCCCCAGTACCCTCCAGCTACTTGCCCTCGGTGTCGCCCTTCTGTGTTCCTATTGCTTGTCAGTGTGTTTCGCGCAAAGCTAGAAGGTGACCTGTAAGGTAAGTTTCACTTGACAGAACATCTAAAGTCCAGTACCTGCCTTACTGCAATCATGGGAGAAGGGTTAAAATACCAGGCTTAAGGTTTGCTTTCAGCGCCTACCTAGACGAAACTGCCATAGTCAAGTCTGCCTTAAGAAGGCAGCTTATGAAGTAGTGTAATGAGCACATTAATAAGGTGGCCTGCATGGGCTCTGGTGTGTCAAGCCTCCCTCGCACCAGTGAGACCTACAGCCCAGCATCCTGAGCATGTGACACAGTTGGTTCTCCTCTTGTTAATTACCGTGACCTGGATTAGAGGGCCTGGAAGTGTCGGCTGCAGAAAAAGATTGATAGGAAACAAGAGACGGCAGCTATTGAGCTGCTTATGATGACGTTCCAGATGCCCAATCGCTCTCTCCATATACACAGTTTTAGATTCAAACTTTGTTTAATAATTCTTTGACACAATCAATGCTTGATTTCAGCAGCGTAGGAGAGAGCTTGATCTTAACTTAATTATTTAAATACAAAGGTCTATTTGTTGGGAGGATGAATGAAGCCAAATTAAATATCGGGGTGCTCATGTCCCCCCCACCCAGTTCCCACATGCCTGGTTGATTTTAGAAACCATTATTATGATCAATAGCCCTGGGGGTACCGATAGATATAGTCACTTAGCTCATCATTTGTCATGTGCCACAACCAACCTGTATCATATCGAATCAAACACTTCAATGCCCTCCTGGCTGTACTCATCAGGCAATACCACGTTCCAAAAACACAGCACTGCCTTTATTTAAAGTTAAACAGCTTACAGTTCTGAGCACCAGCAGTACAATTGAATTGCATTGAACTGGGTTTTGTCATGTGATGCTATTCTTGGTTGAAGACTGTATTGACTTTCATTTAGATGGTGCATTCGTGAAGATCGACAATGACAAGGACAAAGTAGTAAATGGGCACATTACATTAATGACCCTTCCCCTGAGATTAACAGGGAAGACTAACATAGTGAATTACCCCGACAGAACAAAAAAACAACAGGGTAATATAAAACATTTTTTAATTACTGGTGAATTATTTAATTGAATTGCCGGCATTCTTGACAAATTCCTCCTGAAAGTATTTTCATTTGGGAAGTGTTTTTTTTTACTCAGGAACAGGAGTGGGTGACCAAGAAACATTTGGAGAACATGTGCGGGGTTACGGCCGACCTCCACCACGCGGGAAAGAAATCATCCATGACAGACATCCAGTGCGAGCAAGAGTGAGCAATGTGAAATCTTGACTCATTCACAAAGCGTAGGCATCTACCAATAGCATTCAAAGCCTTAATACCCCACAAAGAACTCATTAACTCCGGTTTTAAACTAATGGCCTTTATTACATTCCCGTTCCATTAAAAGACATAAATAATCTTCGGTGGAACCGGAGAATGTATTTTCTGTCTTTGTGAGCTTGTGTGTGGGTGTGCACGTACGGCTATGTGCCTGGCTGTGTCCCGGGGCTCGATGTCTCACAGAGAGGTATAAACGTCTGTTTGGAGTGTGGAGAATGTACAGACACTTCCACATCTTCGGCAATTAGTGGCTGATAGTGAGAAAATCGGGTGTGCAACAAAGAGGGTGCATTCTGAAAGACTGACATAACTTTGAATACGCCACGACCGGCACACACAAAATGGGGGGGGGGGTGAAGCACTGTGAATGAGCTGCTCAGTCTTGCTACGTTTTTGAAACCTCAAACGAGGAAATTCAGCAACTCGTCGGGGCTCTGTGGATTACAGTGCAGAGACGACGACAAAGAAATGTAAATTTAATTGGTAAACTGGCATTTGGCCCATTGATTTATGAGATGCAAAGGATAAACCTTTTTTGTAACTTTAATTTAGCAAAACTGTAATATCTTAAAATATCTGTTTCTGCAAAATGACACCAAAAACCAAAAGGGACAATAAATTTTTTAATGCCGATACTTTTTTTCTTTTGTAAATGCTGCAGCGATGGACAATATTTTCGGGTTTCTTTGAAGTGGGGGGATTTCAACCCCCCTAGACATTATTAGGCATGTCAAGGAGATGCAGAAACCACTATTCATAATTCATGAGTGAGGAACTCCACACGTTTCCTGATTTATCGTTTGCTTATTAAATTCATGGCTGTCAGCGCCGCTCAAAGCCTGCCATACATCTGTGGTGCTGCACTCGTGCTGAGACAGACAGCCAGTCTTAAAATCCATTACGCCGGGCAAGCGCTTAATGGAGGAAGGACCCTTCTCCGCTGTCCTCTAGGGCAGGACAAGCGGATCCTGCGGACCTGATCGGGCAAGCGAGCAGACCAAGTGGGGCTGACAGCCGTCGCCTCAAATACCCGAGCGAGACATGACCTAAAAAACTGTACTTCATTTATATTCTTTGCATTGTGACAAATACGGACATTTCAGAAAAGTTTTTCCCTAGGATAAATATTATCTCCTTATCCAAGTGTTCCATCATCCATCCATTCCTCCATATGTTTCTTTACGCTTTCTCATCCAGTAAAGTAATAAGGAGTCAGTATAATCCAGTAAAGTAATAAGGAGTCAGTATAATCCAGTAAGTAATATGGAGTCAGTATAATCCAGTAAAGTAATAAAGAGTCAGTTTAATCCAGTAAGTAATATGGAGTCGTTCCTTTCTGAAGAATGAGGTGTGATGCAGTCTGAATACAGGAAGTCTACGGGTAACGAATGTCCTACTTACAAACTGACTCCCATTATTATTATTATTATTATTATTATTTTTTCTGACTTACCTACAAATTCATCTTAAAGACAGACATAGGGAATGGATTTTATTTGTAACCTTAGGATTGTCTGCAATCAATCAGAGGCACTTCAATGCTCAAACGTACGAAGGAACAAAGAATAATCAGGGAATCATACGTGTGAACAAAGAGGGATAAAATGCCGTATAGAAGGACTGCACTGCAAAGCCGCTTTGAAAACATTGGTCTCCTGCTGAGCGACACGATTTCAGCTCCTACACAAACACAAATATCTCCTTGAGACTTTTTTCTTTGTCTGTCCGGTCACCGTTATACCTGTATATCCAACGCTTGGATATTTTGATTGCATGTCCTCTGGCCGACTGAATTCTGACAGACATCGACAGCAGCAAACTCTCCTCATTTGTAACTCCCAGATTGCACCCCTGCATCACTTAATGACAGCCAGCTAAGCAAAACAGAAGAGGAAGGATAGACGGTTCAATTCGAAATCAATATATCTCTGCAGGGTGATCAAAAAGGTTTGTGATTAAGAGCAGCCAATCAATCCTCATTAACCTCCAGAACTGCGCATCTAGCTAAATATAAAATAAAAATCGTGAAACTAATATCACAAGCTACTTGTATAGAGGCTTGTATTCAATAACTATTAATGCAAGATGAATTAAAGGCCATAATACGTAACATTTACTGCAGAATTTCTGTTGCTGTGAATGTGAAACCGTCTGCGTGATAAAGGCAGCAGCTTTGAAGGTTTCATATATTGACATGTATTTGATTCTAAATATTGTGATATTGTGAATCTTTGGTAAGACATATGAATTATATTCATACCCTCATTTCGCCACAAGTATTACTGGAACTCTGATTACCTGACACTGAGTTTGAATGTAATTCAGAGTCAGTTCAACCAGTTAATTAGGTAGAGTTCTCCATTATATGGAGAAAAGTAAATCGGTGTCAATAGGCTATTCATTAGCTTCTGACCACAGTGACCGCATTCCTCACGCGCTTATGTAATGCCTCAAGATGGGTATAACAGCTGAATTATAAATTGGGAGTTTATTTTACTGTAAAAGAAGTGCATAAAAAGAAAGGCTTCACTCTCACTGGAGTGAATTTCTTACCAGGTAGCTGTAGCCAGGGAGAGCGATGGATGCTTCACAGGACGGCTTTGAGCCCAGGGTTAGCAGATCAGGTTCAATGATTGTCAATGGGGTTTTCAAAGTGCTTGATAAAAGATTTGCATGCTGGAGCCCTACAAGGTCGAAGGTGCTTGCAGCATCCGTGCCTAGTGCAGGCAGCCTTCGTGAATGGAGCCCATTAGTGCAGATGTCAGGCTCAGAAATCAGGACGGGATGAAAGGTAACTTAGTAAGTGGGCACTTTGGCTTTGACTCAAGCAGTTAGAAAACAAAGTTTTTAAAAGAAATTGTGTGCCAGCTTAGCAAATGTTTGCGGGACAATGAAAGAAATTTTGGTTAGAATTTACTTGAAGGGATACAAGTAACTTAGTAATTATTGAAGTACAAATTATGAACAAATACAGTAACTGGATGAAACAGGAACTGTAATGATTGATTGACGATGAACAAATCAATTAGTTAGTATCTAATTGACACTTGATTTCTGGTTAATTAATGCATTACAAAAGAGTGTAATACTACATTATTCATGCCCCCCTCAAGTGAAGTGTTACAGAATTTCCAATATCAGCAATAGCATTAAATGACTATTGTCTTGTTTTTGTCCAACTGGCACTAAAACTAAGAACTTTTAGGTTGAGCTGAACTACCAAAGGTACAATATATTTCAACTACAATATCTTTTGTGCAATGAATGGGAGATTTATTCCAGTTGTAACAGGAGAGAGCAGGCATTTAAGGAACAGTGTTGGTCTTCTTCAGACCACCAAGTGCTCCAGAGCCTTACCAGCTGTATTTAAGGTGGCTCTGCGTCAGGGTCGTTCTGCTGTTCAAGGACTGCCTTCTTGATAATTAAAAAGTAAAGTTTTTATGAAGCTTTTTCTGCAACTATAAAGCTCTATCATAACCTTGGAAAGGTTACCACAATGTCACATTTGCATGGGTGTGGATATCCTGGTATTGGGTGATAAAACCATGCCTTTCTTTAACCATTCACAGTGTTTATTGTATGACATCAGCACATCGGCCTGTTCTTTTCTGATTGTTCTTGTTATTTGTTGTTATCAGCATGAAATAGACACCCTTACACTGCTCCATACAGCCTCTGCAGGTTTGCACATTCCTGTGTTTAGTCTGTTTATCCATAACATGCCCCTTAACAAAAGGCATGCGCAATAAAACAGGTAATTCAGAAATTTGTGCACCTTGCTGCTTAACAGAAAGCTTTGGTTTTAATTAAGGTGGCAATGTCATATGATGAAGACTGTGATTGGTTAATGAAGCCCCTCCCTTGTTGACCCAGGGACAAAATCAGGACGAGTCTCAGTGTTGGTTCTGTTCTTCCCCATAACCTCCATCCTGAGCCCAGTTTGTTCCCTTGTGCTCCTTCTGCCCCCAATCCAAAGCAGTCATCTTTGCTTTTCATTCTCCCCCAGTCCCAACCTAGTCCTTGTCACTGCCATGTCGCACGATTCTACTGGCCATCCAACATGTAGCACTGTGTATATCAACGGCTTGCAAAGGTCTTTAAACACAAAGCAGAAACACGTAGCAAGATATGCAAACTGCAGACCTCTGTACACTTCAGCTGAGCAAATCTAGCTCACTTTTTAAAAAGTACATGTGCTATTAAAACTCGTGCCATGCTCTCGGTTTCTTTGCCCAGAGCCAAAGTAAATGTGTGACAAAGAGAGTGCTAACCAGGAAAGATGAGAAACTTTGTCCGTCACAAACATCTGAGAGTCTTAATGTAACTAATTAGGGTAGCTGAGGGGCACTTCCTGCCACAACGATGCCGTCACTCTCACAGATGGCGCTTTTTTTATTTAGAGAAACAGTGGGCTGAGGAGAGGGAGGTGAGCAGTGCAGTGGCAACACGGAGCCACAATGAGGAGAAACTGTTACTAAGCAACCAGTGTGGTGGGATCTGTCAGCCTTAGCATCTCAATCACAGGAGGCTGTCTAGTAATTGAGGAGGAGGGTGAGGAATGGGGGAGGGGGAAAGCCAGGGTACCTACCTTAGGGGGAAGGGGGGAATCAGGGTACCTACCTTAGGGGGAAGGGGGGAGTCAAGGTA
>JABFEA020000119.1:16176442-16190235 GCA_019775915.2 Cyphomyrus plagiostoma | reverse complement strand
TGCAAACAGCCTTCGATTAAACCTGTTGAACCGGGACCCCCTCTCCTGTTTCTCTTACCGGAAACTTACAATTCCATTTTGGGAGCGCTACACCTGAACCCCCCTGAGCGTCCCATACACTCGTATACATCCAATTCCTCTATCGCGAAATATATTGTTCAGTCATATTTTCCGTTTTCAGAGTCAATAGCCTTAGGAGACTGTTGTATTTGCAGCATGTAATACAGCTGACCAGCATTTATTTACGGCATCCTGGTAACTCATTTACTGGCTATGCTATCAGGGAACAATTCTCTACAACAAAAGTAAATGAATATTTTAATATTCATATCATATAATTTATTTACCAATCCATCTGTCGTCCATAACCACTTACCCAGTACAAAATCGTGGCATATATTATTTGTGGAATTTCTTTTTGGCTGGAGTGACTGAGCTATCAGGCTTGCCGCTCCATGGCCGGTGTTCACGGCCTTTGCTGATTGGAGCACACAGCAGCATGGACACACATGCTAGTGCACAATTTCCGCTTCATGTCTGAACTGGAGAACTCGCATGGTCAAATATTTCCGCTGCAGCGTGAGGAAACATCGCTCTGACCTCCCCACACCAGTAAAGAATCTGCCTCTGCTAAATAGCTGGATAGCTGGTTCTGAAGGGCCCTCAGCATACTAAGTGAAAGTGGCTGATAAAAATCTTAATACTCGTATTTTACATGCATTAGACATGCCATAGGGATGACACGGCATTCCCATAGAAAAATTACTCTCAAAATGATTGCTGTGAACTATTGGAAAAAGTGGAGATTATGTAAGAGATCTACATCTTAACCTTGGGGACTGAACTGCAAAGGAAGTGTACATGCAAATTCACTGGGGAAATATTCATTCTGTTTCTGAGAAATATACCAGGAATCCACTTTATACTGTCAGCAGCCTCCTGCCTTTCGAATTGGAATCTAGGCATAACTCTAGATATGCATTTTGATCCAAGTATTTATAGTCTGTTATTGGGACTGTATGGTTGATTTAAGGCACTTACAAACAAGTGAGAACTTGTTGTGGAAGAATAAGGGGTTAAAGCACATTTATTTTGGCAAATGTGTATTTTATGTTTCCTTTATGAAGTTATGAGACCCGGCTGTGCTGGTTTTCTGCTAAGGTTTCTTGGAAGAAGCCTCCTTTTTATTTCTGGAATAAATTAGCAGGCTGGCAAGCACTGCCATCATCGCTCACTTTTGTTATTTCTCTATAACATTATAAAGCAGTCAGAATAATAAACAGGATTTGTGGAGTGGCTCCCGAAGCATTGCACTCGCGGTTAGATAACACCACTGCGATAAATAACTCTGCGATGTGCGGGGCGCACATGACTTTACCTTAGTTATCTTCATTAGGAGGAACATTGCAAACACCTTGATTTTAATAAAGACAAATCGTCGACAGTCCTGTTTATTTAGCGGTCGCTTTTCTTTTCGGTACAGGAGACGAGGACTACCCATGTAAGTGTTGTTCAGGATTTCATGGAAAAAATCCGGATTTAGCTTAGTAGATTGATATTGATTTAGAAACATAAAGCATGTACACGCACGGACGAGTTCGCAAACGTTCATGAATTAAATCAGCACAGGACTCCGAGACTGACAGAAAAGACTCGAAAAAGCCACACATGGCGATGGATCTGAACATTTTTCACTCTGCTTAACCTCTCAGCAGGCTGTGAGGGCCTGCATAAGCCTTTAGGTCCCGTACAGAATGTCATACTGAATACATGCAACAGTATATATTTCTCTTGCTCAAGATATATTTCATGTACACCTGCATCCAAAGTCTGCCGTGGGCCAAGGACCTGGAAATCAGAATCAATTTCCTAGTGGAAGAAAAACACAGAGAATAACCCGAGAGGAGGAAAAGTAGTTGGTCTTCACAGTAGCTTGACGGTTGGTAGGCAGAGCGCGAGGTTGCCGGCCGGCCTCTGCAGTGCCCCTGTCGAGCCACGGACCATCCCCCCATCCTGCCAGGACTGGTCTTCTCCCAATAGACCTCTAATGCACCAGTCAGGGCCCTGCCCGACCTGGAACTGTGCCACAGCAGTCCATGCTGAAAGATTTACTCCCACCAACGGTTGGAAAACGAAAGCCTCATGCTCACGATTTATATTGGAAAAAAATATAGGACCACTATATATATTTTGCCTCATCATGTTTAGGGATAAATAACCATTAAAATCAAAAATTATATTCTGCTTTTCCCAAATATGTTCCTGACTTCTGCATGTTTGCAACAGAAATTGTGACGAGCTAGGTATAGTGTGTATGTAGTGAGGGTACGACCTTCAGCAGGTCTGAATTAAAGGCATGCCATGATGCTTTGGTGTTACATAACTCAGCGGCAGCTGTTAGGGTCTCCGTGGAGGTTTGTACACACACAGTCTAGCTGGACTGCTGAGCTCTCTGTCATCAGTGTCCCAAAGGTGCATCGACTCCTCAGAAAACCTATGGCAGTACAAGGCAACACGAGACCCAAGGACTAGACAGCCAATAGCCCTCTGAGGTAAAAGTCTTGCTTAAACATATGTGGGGGAAAAAAAATGCTACTAAGATATATACTGACCTAGAAATAGAAATGCAGAACAGACAAACCAAGGCATCATCCATCCATCCATCCATCTTCCACACAATTATCCCGTACAGGGTTGGAGACTGTAGTAGGCAGTATAGGACACATGGGAGGGGCCTCTCTGTACAGGATGCTGGTCCATCACACACGTGCACCATTTTACAGATGCAGTTTCAGCAAACTGAATGTCTTTGGACTGTGGGTGTCTCCATAAGAATTGCATTCAGTACATAAAGGACCGTGTAAGGTGTGGGGGTGGTGGGATCCCAGCTCCCAACCCCACAGGCGTGTGTGTTAATTGCTGGGTCCCCCCCCCCCCCCCCAATAAACGAATCAGTAAAAATTATAGAACTGAAAATGAAAATAGAAGCTGTTTGTTGCATATGAAGCATGGTAATCTAAAGGAAGTGTAACACTGGCAATCTATCAAAAAGCAAGGCACTTATGTAAGCAGGATCAGGAATAAAACATTGTTTCTTTTAAAATGTGCTTGCTGAAAGTTTCAAATGACAGTGCTAATGGGGTGGGTACTGCTGAAAAGGCTTTGAAAAATGAGCGGATTCTCTTACCAAGGCCCAAAAACGCAGGTGTTTGGGGGCAAGTAAAAAAAATGTGTTTAAAATTGGACTCCTTGGATTCATTTTTGGAATTGGTCTGTTGTGTTGTCAAGCTACCCTTTCACCGAAGACAACTTTCATTAGTTTTGCTCATCCTTTCAGAGTAATCTCAGATGTCCTGGCAGTTGCAAACATCACTGTCGCACGTGTGGTGAGCACAGTAACATGGAGTGTTCTTTGAACCAGTGTGTTTTAACACAATTGCTGGTGCTTGCATGCATGCTTCGGCTTCTCGCTTATGTCAGACTCTCGATATATATGCTATTTGTGGCTTCGTCCCAATTGCTCCTCTGCATCTTCACACAGCACACTGCTAAATTTTGTCATATTTAGATCTAGGGCAAAGGGGGGAAATTCCAGTCTTGGAGACTTGAAGTCTTGCCGTTTCTACAGTTATTATTCGCTTATCGGGAACAATTCAAATCTCACAACAGACTGCTGAGCTTAAGCTGAAAGCAGGACTGTGGCAGCTATACAGACGTCAATGACCTTTCGCGTTGCTGTGCACGTCACACTGAGACTAGTTCATAGTATGGGCTCATGCACAATGCAATGTGTAAAAGACACATCTGCTGCTACAGACACACACATACCATTCATGCAGCCCGATTTAGTCATTTTCCAGGGTCGCTATCCCGAAAGTCATGCCTTATGACGGATCTCAGTCCATTACTGGTTATTATTTCTCATTTAGTGCTCAGCAAGCAGTTAATCACATTATTAAATGCTTAACAAACCTATGGGGCAAGTTTATAGGGTTTCTAAATTATTCATTACATTATCCATTAACAAAGTATCATTCATCATTAAATTAGGTGCATACTGTTGTCTTCTAGTTATTTAATCATTTAATGATATTAATATGACTTTCATGATCTATAGAAATATCATTAGGCACAGAGCAATCCCAATCAAAACCTGTGGCGTATTCGTCATTATTACATGCGTTATGTCCCCTAACAAACTGGGTTTTTTCCTCAGAGTACCTGCTATGTTTCCATTATTGCTGAATTGCTAATTACTAACAGGTGAATGATCCACCCATTATGCAGAGCAGGGCTGTTCACCTCACAGTCTTCAGGGGCCGAGCCCTGCTGATTTTCCAGCCTTCCTTCACCTGTGAGCCAGGTGTGAAGCCTCTGACCAATCAGAATCAGTAATTATTAAACTAACCACCTGGGAGAACTGAAAACAAGGCCTGGATTTGGTATCAATTGAATAGCCCTTATGTAGAGCTAGATTCTGTGGGAGCAGGAGGCGCAGAGTGACGGTGAGCCAGGTGTTCTCCATGTAGGCCAGGAGCTTCAGCTCTGCGGACAGTGCCTCACCTCTTGCTCTCCCAGGCGCCCGCTACACATCCGGCAACTGCTCGGCTGCCCCAGATCTTCACATCCCCTCAAAGACCTTAAGGTCCACATGGAACATGCTGAGCAAGAGAAATGCATGATGATGGAGGCCGCGATGGGGACGTTGTTCTAAATCTGGTGGGTCTTTCTGTGACTTATTACTCTATGACAACTATTTGCATCAGACTGCCATTAGCGCCACACCAGCATTAGGGAGAAGGCCAGTGCAGTGCTGCAGTTTGCACTCACAGTGATGCTGAAAGGTAACATAAGTTCAGGTCCCTGGTGGCTCCTGGATTTGTTTCTTATTTCACAGGATGAAAATGAATTTGACCACCGGTCCCGAAAGTCCAGCATGATGCCCATGGTTCTGTATACAGTAGCGTTGCCCTGTGCGCCTTATTTCTAAAGTCCACCTCTCGACTTTCCATAGACTTTGTCGGCTCTGACGGCACACTGGTGAGGGGCTGGGTGTGAGAGTCACATGATCAGGATTGATTAATTATCGCTCTCCGTCTTGCTAAAGCGGCTTGTTTTGTTTTCGGCCGCGTGTCGTTAGCCCTGTGAGATCGTTCCCACTGCCTCGGTCCCATGCATAAATCATACCTCTTATTTTGTTCTCTGTGTTCTCCGTGTTCATTCGTAAGCCCAGCTATTGTTTGCTGTTACCATCAGTGTCATGGTAGACCAAGCTGCCGGTCCCCATCTAATACTCAAAGAGGACTCTATTGTAATTATGCATCATGCTGATCGCTCACCCATTCGCCATATAGCGACACCACAAGGAGTTATTATGGAACATTATGTTAAATTGCATTAGTGTATGATTAAGTACTTCTTTTAATTTAATTTACTAAGTTTCATGATCAAAACATCCCATTTCATTATAAATATTTAACATCTGAAATATTAATTGAAATGGTTGCGTCAGTTTGTAAATTATTTCTGAAAACCTAGGGGTTGTTTACTGTGGGAGCCCATTCTTTCTATAATACATTGACAACAACATTTACATAATCTTTGGGAAAATGTGTAAAACCCCAAATAAAACAGTATATGAGAAATATTTTCAGTTTTCCTGAATGAGTAAATACTGCATGCTGACAGGGATGATATTACAGTTGTTCGGCAGCCCATGAACAAGTGACAGGTTTACCAACAGCTAATTACAGAATAGTAAACCATTTTAAGGCTGCATTCCTACTGTTGATTTCTCTGCTTTTGTTCCAAGGTGCATCTCCATGCACTGACATACACAGAGCCCTTCAATTAGAGCACCGATAAATCCCGCGCTTGTTCATTTCCATTAAAATATTCCTCCTCTCCCGCTAATTAGGTGAGGTTCGACATACCAAAGCAGCATTCGCCAAGCGAAACACAGACTGCGCAGCACTCCTTCGGTTTAATTTGACCGAGTAGAGCAGCCAGGATAACAAGGAATTATTTTAATTAACTGCAGCTAGTTTCTGTGGTTAATAAGGCTAGTTTATCGCACTTGTGTGCCTCAGATCTGGAAATTCATCGGTATCCATAGAAACTTCACAGAATTCGCAAAGTGTGCGTGTCGTTTTATTTTTTTCCTGCAGATTACATATGCGTTCAGGTTAGATATAATGTCATAGGCTGACGCACGAAACAGACCCAGTGTTTGTCATCGTCGGGATGATCGGGTTGTAAGGATGTGGTAGATGGCAGAGGGAGCCGTGGAGGATGTGTGAAGAGAATTTCCTGTTGAGATTCTTACCGTCGAGCGGCGGGGAGGAAACGCCACGTAGCATTTGATGTCGTCTCCAAATTAGACTGGGGCAGAGGCTGCCAGCGTCCTTTGGAAATTTCTTTCTTTTCCTTCTTTTGAATGTGTCACAGAAAACATAAATGGGTGTCAGGAAGGGAACTGAAGCCTCAAAGTGGGGGGGGGCTGAAGAGTTGGGCAAAATTGGCGTTATCTCAGTTTGGCCGTATAATTACTGACCCTCGGCCCTGAGCTCCCGCTAGCCAATCGATTCAATTAGAGCGACTTGCCTCCATCTCCCCGCCTGGGCCTTTCTACCTGGTACTGCTCACATGCCACCATGATGTGATACCATCACACACTGACAACACAATCAGCCACAAGCTTGCCGAGGCCTCTGAAAGCCCTTCCTGGCTGGTTTTCATCTCTGCTTTAATTCTGGGTATAATGGGGAAGATGGAAGTTGATGAGAAGCCAAAATAAGGTGGCAGTGTTACATCTTGCTAAAGGGGGGGTACTGGAGCGGGGTCTCAGCTCCGGGGGGTTGATACTCGGCGACACTGGATCAGTGGAAGTCTAAATGCTGACACAGGACACTGACAGCCTAATCACTGTCAGGATCAAAGGACGGGAGGGAAGCACAGAGGCATGATGGGAAATCTCTCTGCCTGTGTTTGATTGTCACTCTAACCATGGAAACAGCAACTGGAGAAGATTGCACCAACTTTCGTCGATGCTCATCTATGTTTTTTTTTTTTTTTTTCCTGATTCTTCAGGGGAGGGCGGGGTTAATGAAAGGCTGATTTCTTGCTGGAATCATGCGGTCACTGGAAACCAGCAGCTAATTCTGACAGGGGTGTAAGTCACATGCTTGGGATTTTGATGAGGGAAATTAAAGCCAAAACAGCTGAAAGACTCACCCACAAATTCAAAAACTTTGTCGATTTCGCACCCAACAGCGCTAAAAGAACATGTTTAAAATATGAAAGGAACACGCTCTCGACGTCCTTTGGTCAGCAGCTTATTATAATTCTTCTACAAAAATTTTAAAAGTGTTTGATTACATGACAGCAACTTCATTTGAAATAAAACACTAACTGAAGGGAAAATGATTGCCTTTGCAGAAGTTTAGTTATATCTTGCTGCTTAATAGAGTGACAGGTGTCCTTTTCATTTAAGGAACATGTTGTTTGATTTTCGGTTTCTGAAGGTTCATCTAGCACCTTTCAAAATGCAACAAAATGATTATTCAACCTTCTACCACCTTCATTCACCATATGCTTATTGTATGTTATTTTCCCAGAATTTGTCTGCAAAAATGGAAGCAGAAACACATTATTATGGAAGCCTTTTCTTACACTGTCCTGCACCAGAGCTTCTGCAAACTCTGCTTCTTCCTGAGGGCCTGTGTCACAGTCCACGTGTATCGCAGAGTCCTAATCTGCTTAGGCTCAAATTTGTGCAAAAAAACGCTAAAATAAAGTCACACCCTTGAGATCACAGATTCAGTTTTTTACAAAAGAATACATTTTTAAACAGTAGTTAACATTGTGGGAATAATAAATTGCTTTGTAGTATAGTTAAATCATTAAGTCTTTTTTTGTACATATTTTTTTACATAGAAATATGCGCATGCTATGCGGATCATTTTCAATAGCGGTCTGTTTTGAATTGTGGGTGCAAGTTTTCATACATATTATATAAGATTATTAAAGTAAAATTTTGACTGAAGTTTGACTCTTTTAATTAATTCTTAAATATCAGCCCAGGAGCTTTGGGTCCTTGGTATTTCCGTGACTTGCTTCTCATAAATCAGGGTTATAGGAAGTGTGAATGAGGGAAGACATGTTCCATAAAGGAAATTAATTTTGGTTTAAACAAGTTTCTACTCACGGTGATTGAACAAGGAGACGCTGAAGTATGACAGTGTAGCACTGTTTTAATAAGAGCCCAAACCAGTCCTGACTGCTGCTGGAATTAGTGCCCAGGCTATTATTTATTTATTTTTATCATGTCATTTTTTTTTCAGCTCCATTTATGAAAAGAAAAAAAACAACATTGTGCACACAGCAGACTTGAAAAATGACCTCATCTCAAAGTATAGTTTGGTTGGGGCCGTGGCTTTATTTTCCCTCGGGATGGAGAGATGCCAGTGAGGAGAATGGAAAAAAGATGAAAATGTGACTTGTAATCGTAATAATCACAGTGTGAGTGAAAGGTAGTGATATCACTCCCAATATGCAAAAAAAGACTCAGAAGAGAGCACTGACCAAACACAGTGAAGCTTCTGATTGCCAAACGAAGAGGGGATAAATCGTACAGATTACTGAATAACAGAAAATGAAATACATTTTTCCTCCCCAGTAAAAGCACCCGGCAGAAACGGTAACAGCTAAGTGTTCTGCTTAAAGTCAGGCAAATATTAGAATCCTGTAATCAAAGGTATCCTGCTGTCCAAATCTTTTTTTAATGAGGAATTAGCAGGCGAAAAAGCAAACCACGGCGTGTCATTCTTTAAGCCTCACAACCCCCCGACAGAGAACTAATAAGGGATTCATGCCTACAAAGTTTTTACATCAAACGTGTTCCACCGCAAAACAGCACATTTTCAAAAGGTTCCAGCCCTGCGTTTTTTCCTTTTTGGTGACAGATGTCTGTTGTTTTTTTTTTTTTTTTTTTTTGCTCCCTCGCTCACAATCCACTTTTTTATGTTAGATTGACCAAGTTATTAGCTGCTCCATGCACAGCAACAGGCAGACGCGTACTCCATCATTAAGGGCGGACCTGGACGTGGGCGAGGGGGCTCCGGCTCGCGCTTTGGCCATGGCGGCTTCCGCTCTGTGGATGATTAAAGCCGACGGGCAGACTGCATGACTCTGCCAGGGAAGAGCAGAAACAAAAGGGCCCAGCTCCTACCCCACATACCGCTGGCTTTTGATCAGTCGGCAGCGGAGAAGCACGTCGGGACTGAACCGTTGGGTTTGTTTAAAATGCAAAGTAATGATGGATCTGCTCCACTTTGAGCTGCTTGCTCTTGCTGGGCTTAACAGTGCCGCTTGGTGTGTATGTGCTTTTTTTTCTTTTTCAAAAAAGCCATGGATTTGTGTGCAGGTTTAATGATTCTTTATTGTGATTTATCATGTCGTATGTATAACAACCAAGAAGAAGGCTGGCAAACCGATCGATTTCAGATTCACCCTCCTCTTGGAGTTTGTTAATGGTATTAATGTGACGGATCATTACAAAAAAGCACATTGGGAACGTTTAGCCCCTGTTTGCTAGAATTGCTTCACTGGGGCCAAACCACAACATAATGCTAGAAGTCACATGCTGCCGTTTCAGGTTTATACCAGTGTTCACAGTAACCTAGTGGCCACCATTCCTGACATTTCAGGTTTATACCAGTGTTTATGGTAACCGAGTGGCCACGGCTGACATTTCAGGATTATATCAGTGTTTACGGTAACCAAGTGGCTACCATTGCTAACAATTTAGGTTTGTACCAGCACCGACATCTAATGTCAAACATAACATTGTCCAAGTGTCCAGGCAGTTTTTCAAAAATTGCCAGTTTGTCTGGGTTTAGCGTTGCAACCCATATGACCCAATGTTGCAAGTTACAGTGGAGTATCAAGTGAAGGAAAAGGCACCACTTTCTATGTATGGCAGCCACTCAGTATCATCATATAGTGTTTGCAAGGTTCGTGCACAAGTTTACTTTTAAAATGAAATGAAATGCAAGGACCTAAATGTCATGCTGCGCGAATAGCTTCACCTTCATGAAATCATTGGCACTTTGACACTTTATTTTGAACAATGAATCACGTTGTTTCGTGGAACTTTAACAAACTTTAGCTTAGTGTTTTGTAACTTTTGCTAAAGAAAACTTATATTCACGTATATTGTGTTAGTTGTGTGTAGACTGTAAAATGGGAGAACTGCAAATAACCGTAAAGTTACCATATGTCTCAATATCCCTGGACGTAACTTTTCATTTTACAGGGTGGTTCGGGGGTACTCATTAATATTCATAAGGGAAGCACTACCTGATTGGTCAGTGAATGTGAACACTTAGCAATATTCTGATCCTTGGACACGTCCTCTTTTTCATCTCACCAAATATGGTAACAATTAATTTACTACCTATCATGCTATACCTACAATCCAGCAATATAGCATCAGTGATGGAATGAATAATTACTTGACAGCATAGTGATATTGAAACTAACTGCAACTCAGCTACTTAAAATAATTTCTTTGAAATATGATTAAAATTCTCACAATTATTTGTGCCGTATGACTTGATTCTTATAAAATGTACAATACGTCTCTGTATACTACACAATGCTAAGGAGCATAAACTGATACAGTGCACTGCCACACCCATCACATGACAAACCACCTCAAGTGTGAGAACCTGAGTGCTGCCATCTGGCAGGTGACACCTCAGCACCACACTAGTCCAAATGGACCAGTGTGAGTTTTTTCTAGTGGCTGGAGTGCCAATCCTGCCACCAACCCCCAAGTTTTTCCCTGTAAGTTGGAGGACCTTCAACTTAACTTCATACCCAGGACATATCAGTGCATGCTCCTTACCTACAAAATGAATAAAATACATAAAAACTGCATCCCTTGCATTTCAGTATAACAATTTATTAGTTACTGCAATCCAGTGAATCAAAAATAATGTGACATTATACAGAATAACTGATTGAGTTCTGTTCTTATGTCCTCCTATTGCCTCACTGCAGGCTTCCCCAGTAACACCAATGGAGAAACATCATGTCAGTCAAACTCATTAAATCTGAAACTAGCCTACAGTATATCTCAGTACGAGCTGGTGTGGTATATTACCCAGTTTGCTATACTTACCTCAATGGCTTCCTGTTCTGGTCTGAAGTGTGAAGTCACTTTCCAGGGCTGAATTAAAGGAAAATGGAACAAAAGCTTTAAACCTGAGAGAACGATGAAAGACACCTTTGAATTTCAACAGCATTTATATCCAGAATAATTTCAAGTTAGTTAAAAAATTGGTTCACTGCAAAACTGAGTAAAGAGGTTAACATTGAGAAATTTGCACCAAAATGGTTCTAGGGACGACAGATGTCACAAGACTCAGTTTTATGCCATTAAAATGATTGTTATGCTGCCTTTAATGTGATTAAGGCATTAGTGAATGAGTTCAGAATGACAGGAAATAGGAGTGTTAGGTTTTATTACTGAGGCTGTGTGCCACTCCAAACTGCCCTGGTCTGTGCCAAAGCGGCCGTTTGTCAAACAGGAAACCGTTGGTCAGCTGGCACCTTAGAGGATCCAGCGTGTTGGAGCGGCGTGGCTCTGGCGATCACTTCCTGTACTCCTGAAGGCCCAGAGGTAGAGTAGCTGTCTGCTCCTGTTTTATGTCTTTACTGCCGGCTCGTACGGAGATAAGCAGCTACTTAAACGGCTCAGTGCTCCCCGGTGCCTCTGTTAACACTCGTGGCACAAAGCAGGGAGCATTAATCATATTGTTATCTGCTATTAAACACAAGCACTGGACCATCAGACAGACCCCCACCAGCCTGAGGGGCGAGCAAATAGGTGGGGGGGGGTGAGGTATTTGACAATGATCTAGTGGCAAAGTGTAACAGTGGCTAGGAGAAGAATAGCACTGATGAAGCAGGTGAAGGACAGAGACAGGTGGCTTACCCAGGAAGTGTCAGCTAGTATCAGCGCTAATTAAGCTGCCCTGCAAGCAGCGGTGGTGTGTTCTACCACTCCAACCAAGCATTTCTGTGGGGCCCCTGATGTTTTGGAGTCCCCTTTTGCCCACAAACAGTCATTACACTGAATATAAAATAAACATGCTCCTTATGTAGGAGATGCTGAAGCAACATGTTCTGTGCTGCAGCTGGGAGCTGAGTGTCGAGTGGGAGGCATAATGTTGAGTGGGAGGGGTTTATCACGAGGGGTAGGAGGGATTTATAATGAGGGTTAGGCTGTCAAATGATAACACTTCCCTCATTATAAAATCCTCCCACAGTGCTCCGCCCACTCAACATTGCCCCTCCCATTCAACATTGCCCTTCCTACTCGATATTGCCCCTCCCACACGGCATTGCCCCTCCCACTTGCTATTCGACCCTTGGCTGCAGTGATGTGCCTCTAACATGTTCTGCTACCCAGCTAGCTAGCTACCATCTTCTGACTCTATATGCTAGCTATGTGTGAAGGTGAGCAGAGGGCCCTGAATTGACTGTATGAATGGGGCTCCAGCTTTTAAGAACCACAGCCGAAGCTACCAGAGAGCTAACGAAAGACTGGGGCGATAGTAACTGTGGAAGAGATACTGAAGCTAACAGAAAGCAAAGAATGGCGTTGATGCCATGGACATGTGCCTCTTGAACGTGTCTTAAGGTGGATGAGACATGAGCAAGGATGACTTTTATATGTACAAACAAAGCCTGCTGAGAGACTGGCCTAATCCGACAGCTAGCAACCCAAGGAGAGAACTGACAGCATTACTGCAGATACCCAACACAAGTTTTGCATTTGAAACAGAACAGCAAATCTGTAATTTATTTAAATTACTTAGTGATAAAATAAATGGTCCACAGAAATCCAAGGCAAGTATCGAGACCAAGGGACAGCTATGCCACAGCCGTGCAACAGTCGTGCAACAGCCGTGCAACCCTGTGTGAGTCTCAATGACACGTCAGGTGCCATAGAGATGCATCAGAATGAGCGCATTTCCATTCTTCAGCCTCGTTGCATCACCGGTACATCTTTATAGGGGCTGACAGGTAGTCAATGACAGCTGGAGGTCAGCTTTCCTGTCCTGTAAAGTCTGTATCAAAAAAAATGGTCAAAGCAAAAAAAAAACCTTCAAGGGCTCTTTAATGCAAACCCCTTATTAACAAAGAAAGACACTGCATGTCCTCGCTGGCTTGTTATTGGCAGATTAATATCCATATATATGTATAGTAGGCAGAAATACTTCAAAATATATACATACAATTTTATTAACTGCATAATCACATCCATAATTTGTTCCCTAAGCTACAAAAACATCAGCAGGCAAACCAAAAAAACAAACATATCAGTCTGACTGTAATGTCTCTCATGTGTTAAACTCGTCATTCAAATTTAAATGATATCATGAGATAAAGTCATCTGGCACAAAGAAGCTTTCAGTCAAGCTCTTCTGTGTTCTATTGTTAGAACATTATTCCCAAGGTGTGGGGTGTATAAGCGTGTGTGTGTGCGTGCATGTGTATGTGTGTGTGCATGTGTGTGCACGTGTGCGTTTGTGCGCGTGTGTGTGCGTGTATGTGCATGTATGTGTGTGTACATGTGTGTGCACATGTGTGTGTGTGCGCGTGTGCATGTGTGTGTATGTATGTGTGCGTGCGCGTGTGTGCATATGTGTGTACGTGTTTGCATATGTGTGTGTGCGTGTGTGTACGTGTTTGCATATGTGTGTGTGCGTGTGTGTACGTGT
>JABFEA020000119.1:16164941-16176342 GCA_019775915.2 Cyphomyrus plagiostoma | reverse complement strand
GTATGTTTGCATATGTGTGTGCCTGTGTGTGTGTTTGCTTATGTGTGTGTGTGCGTGTTTGCTTTTGTGTGTGTGTGCGTGTGTGTGCGTGTTTGCATATGTGTATGTGCGTGTGTGTTTGCATATGTGTGTGCATGTGTGTGTGCGTGTTTGTATATGTGTGTGTGCATGTGTGTGCTTGTGTGTTTGCATATGTGTGTGTGCGTGTTTGCATATGTGTGCGTATGTGTGTGTGTGTGGTGTGTGTGTATGTGTGCACATATGTGTGTGCGCGCGCACATGTGCCGTGGTAGGGCAGGATGGGGGGGAGTATCACCTCTTACAGACGGCGCTCTGGTCTTCTCTAGTATGGTATTTCTGTAAATGACACCATACTGTCACCTTGAAGGACGCAGAGGAGATCGACTTCAGTTTAATTTGTTGTGCTGAAGCCTGGAGGCAGCTTGCCGGGTCAGGGGCCACACTAGGGGGTGACGTGCCAGTGGCGGGTCGCTTGTGCTTCCTTCACCCCATGGTGGAGTAGCATGGGGGTCCCCATCTCCCCCTCATTTCTCATTTAACAAGCAAAAAGTCTCAGAGAACCAGGGCACATCTGCTGTTGTGCTTCTCCCCAAATAAGCAGTACATGGTTATTCTTCTGACATTCATGTCAGAGCAGAAAATAATCTTTTTTTTGTATTTTATATTTTTTTGCCTTTTATTTCAATTGTTTTATGTCCTGTTCCGTTCAAAAGGTTTCATTAATACAACTACGTCTGTGCGGTATATAGTGTAACTGTGCCAGCGTGACTATATCTGGCCTCATGCACATTTATCTGCGCAGAACTTCTACGTTATGGAGCATACTGTGCTGCATTTTGCGGCCTGTTCTTTTTCTGTTGTTGTAAATAAGGGAAAAACTGTTATTATTTTTATCCATAAATTACAGTTTATTGTACAGTTCTGATAAGTCTAGATCAGAGGCAGTCTTATCCACAAAGGGCCGGTGTGTATCTGGTTTTTTCTGCAACTCCCTAATTAGATTACTAATTAGAGGACTGATTGGCTGAAGCATCCCAACACTTGGTTTTGAGCAGCTGACCTAAAGGTTACCCCAAAAACCTGCAGCAGCCGTTTACAAGTGTCATGACCCGCTCCGAACGATCCTCATGTGTGCCACGCCCACCTCGATACCTCTCGTTTTCCCCGATGGTTCTCACCTGTCTTGTATTTCCGCACGCCTGTTTTGTGTATTTACATCTGCGACAGAGTAGCTTCCGGCAGACTTAGCATTGACGTTGTCTCGCTGTCAGTCTACCGTTTGTCCTGTGCTCCAATAAAACCCCGTTTGCCCCTATTCCTGGCTGGAGTACCCTCCTTATTTCACTCGATCACCGCCGAAGCGTGACAACAGGTAAGACTGCCCCCCCCGATCTAGAGTTACAGTTTCATGCTTGTGACTCTCAGTATTTGTATATCTGTTATTTGCTGCAGTGTTAATATTCTTCTGTTCAGCTTCAGGTTACATTATCTTTAAACTGGACATCTATAATCTGAATATTAGTCAAGTAAAGTCTGACAGATTTGTCTTTTACTTCGGAATATCAAATATGCAGTGAACAGTGGGGAGGACAGATGATTCCTTCCTGTATCTCTTTGAGCACAGGCATAAATCACTACTCACAAAATGTGGCTTGATAACAAATCATTAATAAACTTAGCTGTACTCGCTAGCTATAAATAACAAACATAACACCTTCATAAAACCTTCATAAGCTATATATCATTTATGAATCTTTATTAACTGTTAATGAAGGTATGATGTATTGTGTATGAGGGTGTTATGCTGATCCCTTTGTGTAAAATGTTGCCAGATAATGGATTTGGAGAAACTGGGATGGATTACATTTCCTTTAAGCTCCAACTATACAGATTATATAGGCCATTAAAATTTAGTAATTATCTGCCTTCTATAATATATACTTTTTCATTCAACGTTAGTCAAATTATAAATACAAGAACATGCAGATAACTGTTCAGGAATTTACCTAGAGAACCTGTGCAAACCTTTAATTCATGCAAACATACCAAACATACCATAGGTTTTTGTAAAGCTAAAACCAGTAAATGTAATCTGAAGAGGCGCCTCCTTGTATTAAAAATACTGGAATGGAAATCGATCTCATTGAATTTCAGCTATCATTCCACAAGCAGAAGCGTCATCATAACGAAGTAACTGGCCACAATAGAAAACCAGCATAAATGCAAGACATCATCCGTGGCATATGTCTGGTCAGGCTGATGTAGAGGAAATATTCATAGTAATGAACACAAGGTGCATGTGCATTATGTGCTGTGTGGGTAGGGTGTGTGCCAGCGAATCCCATTTGGGTCAACTTTGACCATCTGCATCTCTTGCATCATTAGAGTCAATTTTCCAAAACGGATAGGCGACGGACATCTGTTAATTCTCATAAAAATCAACATTGCGAAATAGAAACCGAAGGCTCCGATGGATGTATCTGATGTAGGACAGCCCCTTAGCAGAAGATTGCATGTAACGCCTTTTTTTTTGCTTATATTGCAATTGACTACATATTTATGCAAAATTCATATAATTTTCCTTAGGCTTAATGGAACCGGAAGATACCAAAAACAAAAACCCATTCTGCAAATAACAGTGGGAGGTGACTACATTATTCACAAATGTATTGATGCACGAAAAGTGAAAACAACAAACAAGTTAAGGCACATCATCTGCAAACTCAATTAGTTCCGAAAGTTGTTAATTGATCCCCCCGTGGAGACTGCAGCCGTTTCTCCTTGTCTGAAGTAGCGATGATGCGAAGGGGTTTGGCATAAGCAACTAAGGGGAGAGAGGGAGGGGGCTAGTGCAGCGAGTACCCAGATGACCTTCGCTGAAGGTGCCACTTAACGTCACCGAGTCCTCATTAGCCCCTGCATGCAGAGTTAGAGGTCAGTGGCCACTGTACCAACCCTATGGCTGCAAAGGGGTCAGGTGCTTCGGTCCTGCCAATGAGCAGTCTGCAAAAGGTCTGTGGCTTTCCAAACAAACACATCGATTGGCTTGGTGTTAGCCGGATGTCTGTAGAGGGAAGAGCAGGCCTTATGTCAGCACGGAGGAGGAGGCTGGGCTGTCAATACTGCAGGCAAGGCAGCTAATCCCACTTTAAGTCGGTGCTGGAACCCCAGAGTGTGGGAAAACACATCAGGAGGAAGGGCGCAGGAGCGGAGCCTCTCACTGCTTCCCTAAGTCACTGCAATTACTTTGCGAACTTTATTCATGTTACCCAAGAAGTCAGATACTGGGTTACGGAATTAAGAGTATCTGAGAATACGCTAATGCTTCATATATTATTGTAAAATTCATATTTAGATTATACTCTATTCTACTACTAGTAGTGTTGTATGTAAAATATGAATCATATGCCATTTATTTATAGTGTTTTGTCCAAAGCGACATAGGATCAGAGAGCTGAAAGGGCTGATGGTGACATCACTCTGCCAACCACTAGTCATGAATCAATGACCTTCTATTCATGGGCAAAGAGCCACAAACCATCCACAAATAAATAGACCAATATACAGTATACAAATATATACATTAATACAATGCATTTCAGGTCCAGAATCAAATCTAGATTTTGTTTCTACCAGCCAGTTTAGTATAAAGAGTCACAGTCACAAAGTACTCATCTGGAATACTCAACTGGCCAGTAGAAACAATAATTTTTTGATCGGCACTGCATATATATGAATCTACATAAAAACTTACGTCACACCAGTAATTTACAAGTGTTTGGTGTTATTGATGACAATAAGGATGTTGATGAATAATCATGAATCACTCTGCCCACAACAGAGCGTGTCAGCACATGATAGATGCACGAGGGTTTGCCGTTAGCCTACAGGATCTAACAGTTTGCCCCCAACCCAGCCTCCTCACACAGATCCTGGGTATTCAGCAGTACGACCCGCTGACACTGACACTTCAGAGCCAGACATTGGTCTTGTGTGGTTCTGCAAAGCTCAACATTCAGGACCATTTGTCCTACACTCATAAACCTCCCATGCTCTGAAGAGACAAGGGACAGGATTAAAAACTCAGCAAGCATAATCATCGCACCTGTTAGCTCTTACTTCCCATTTCCTCCCAATCTGTAATGGCCAATTAATCCCATTACAGGTCTCCCCCTCATCACTTGGCGCCCCTGCCAACTCAGGAGGGGTGAATGGAAGCACACACCTCCTCGGATGCTACATGCTCCGTTAGCCAGCCACTCGCTCACTCTCTCGCAGGCTGAAGGCTGCATCAGGTGACACAACCTGCTCGGCGGAAGGGAAACTGCTGCTTCGTCTAACCCGCAGCCCCACGGCACCCCAGCCGCCGGCAGACGTCGCTGCGGAGCGGGAGGACCTCGGCCAAATCTGCGGCCTTCGGGAGCCCCCGGTGCCGGAGGCGGAGCCAAAGCTGAGGCTGTACCATAGGGTACTGCTCCACGCTGACCAGCACACTACTGGGGAGGGCGGGCGGGGGCCAGGCTTTTGGAGGATCTCTATTTACAATTCTATGAAGGAGAGGAAACCGTGTATATTAATGCATTCAGGGACCCAGCTTGATGTTTTAGTCCTACAATTATTGGAGATTTCTCCAAAAGATGGAAAGAAAGAAGATGTCATAAACAAGGACAGGTAGAAGCGGCGTAGATCTTCACCTCCAGCCTCCTCGGGCTCTGCAGGGGACACAAGGCACGTGTTTCCGTGCTCCAGGACGTGACGAAGCAGCACTGGTATGCCTAAGTGGATGAGGGCACTGTAAGCAGGCAGGAGTTAGCAAGAGCTGGGGCCAAAGCTGGGGCAGAAGCACGGCGATCGATGGTAGAAGGACTGCTATTGATTCACCGCTTTTATCCTCCCTATGTCAACAAGAGCTACAGCGTGCAACTGAGACAGTAATGTGACAAACCTATAAAAATTACACTTCCCTCATTTAAACACTGATCCTCCTGGGCGATGTGGTGCCTCTAATATCAAAAGTTACCATCTGTGGGGTGGGGAGGGGATTTTTTTAATGGTGAAGTAATATAGACTTGGATGGTTCTCATGTTATAATAATGCAGGTTTGCGTTACGTGGCCCTGAATAGTAAGTTGCCTCATCAGAGGACATGGTCTCCCCAGTCAACAGCACACAAAGACAGCAGGCAGCGAGGGCTCCGCTTGTAAATCCACAACCTGCTTCGAGTCCAAATTCAATAAGACAGATATAGATGAAAAAAACATAAGCAGGTTACTGTACCTTAGCGTCCATTTACAGATCGCCAGTACAGGGCTTTCTGACACAATCATAACTCAATACAGGGTATTATCCAACACCTTCTGCATATCCATGTCTGCATTCCCCACGCAGATTGATCCCATATATTAAATCATACTATACTCTCTGACATAAAACAACAAATAAAACAATAATTTCTTTCCATCGTAATGGCTGTCTTGTTACCATTATGTATCATGATAGAATAGTTGTTAGTGATTAGGACAGTGAGGGCTTTAAAACCATAGTTAGATACATACTCCATGAGACGACAAAGAATATAGTTGTTTTAAATCAAACAAAAAACCATTAGCATAACCAATCTGGACGGGACTGGACATCAGACCTGCGAGATAAAGTGTGAACCTGCTCCACAGAGCAGAACGCGGATATTTCTGGAATATTTATTGATTCCATTTCACATGAGAAGAAGCATAAAACATGCTCAGGATACACTTTTAGGGCCTACGGTTCAATACTGAACCAGAATAGACTTGTGATGATGACGATGATGCATTAATCAGTTGCACTTTATCCCGTGGCACTCGATCTTGTCACAGATTTTACGATGGTCACTCGCGTTTAATTTTCCAAATTATTGTCATTTATAAAAAGGCAGCTTTCTGTACACAATTGTAGATTCATTAGTGCTACCGTCGTCGTTATACTCACCACTTTCTTCTCACTTTTAAAAATGATTTTAACACAGACAACTTGATATGAATGTCATAACAAAGAATGCTGTTCTGTCTGTATGATGTTCAATCAAAAATTCATTTAAACAAGGGCGAAAAAAGATAATGCATTAACAAGATATGTAAAATTTGCATATGTACACTGAGAAATATAAATTATATATAAACTATCAAGCAAAACATCTGGACCACTTGGATTCAACACTCCATAAAATAATTCAGTTGCTACCCCAAGAATGAAAGCAACAATGAAGAGAGGAATTTCACTCAGAAAGATGTCAACAAATATGAGAATGTGTCAATGTTAACACCTAGGATATTAATCACATGAGCATGTGCAAGTAACCACAGAACTATAATGTTTTAAGGTGTTTTCGCCTATTACATGTTAATTATTTTGGCAGTGCATTGGAAGATTGCAGTCTATGAATATAAATACACTGACTGAGAGTTAACTTTCAGAGTGCCTGATGTATTATTATTTACTTGTGTTTCACTGTGGTCTATCTTGTCTGTTTTTTTCTTAGTGGGGCCAAATAACACACTAAAAACACATTTGACTTTGCTTATTCCCTACAACTTTTGAGCCATTGACGAAGATGCTGTGCTGAACACTCATTGGTTTTTGCAGGATTCTGAATTAAAAGACTGAATCATAGCAGTCAGGCGTTAAAGGGATTTCAGTAAATCAACTGATTGGTTGGTTGGTTGATTGATTGATTAGGTGATTGATCGATCAATGGAATTTTGCATGTACAGCTGCACGATATATGGAACAACAGGGGTGAATTAATTGTGATTCACATTTAAAATCCTCTCAACACTTAAATTTTCCACACCTACAGTACTTTTACATAAAACTCATGTAAACTGGTTATTAGGTTGGCTTGCATCTGAAATTCATTGTAAGAAGAGCTGTTTAATCTGATGGTAATTTTGCATATTCACATGATTTTACATGCCCTCTTCTTTATTCATTATGTCCCTGAAACGCAGTTCCGCAGCCTGCAGTGCGCCAGTTTGATTAAGGTGTTGTTCGAGGAAAGTTAAGACAATGTAAAATTTAGACGAAGAAATCTGGAGCCTTGGGACCTATTACTGAACAGTTCATGTGCTTTTTTTCTGTGTTGCACAGCAGATAAAAAAAGTGCCACCTGGTCCAATTATTTTGTGCCTATAAATGTTGCTTTTTGCATGTAACCTCACAGGCTGGAGGTAAAGACAGGAGTCGTCACTTACTGGGGAACACCAGCGTTCCTTCTGTCCCCTGCAGACCTGGAGCTTCTTAATTACCGCCCTCCCCCACCCCCCCCCCCCATACACGCAGGAGGGCAAAAAAATCAACTCGGATTCAATTATGCTCAGCCTTCCCTACAGTACCTGTGCGAGAGCAGAAGAGCCTGAAAAGAGACAATGCTATGAAATCGGCTGGTGAGAGGAAAGACTAAACGCTGCTGGATTGGAGAATTGGTCCAAAGTCAGTGTCTGTCTTAAATGTATCCCCCAGGGTGCGTTACTTCATAAAAACGGTTAGGGTGCCTTGCTGCAGTAATGAGTTTGAATGATGCTCCTTTTTGTTCCTTTAATCAGCCAAGGCCTTATAAGTCATTTAGCAGTGGAAAAAGCTACCAGTCAATTGTTTGCATTTACAGGATTGCCAAGTTCGATCAGCTGGCTAGAGTGAGCTTTTCAAATGCGAGGCAAGGCTGCACACACATTAGTTTCATTACCTTATAAATAGTCTGTAGGGTTTGCAGGCTACCCCAGTGCTGTTGGGGTAGCTAATCTCACGTTTATAATGGAATAATATAGATTTGTCATAAAGTTTCTTCTGTGAGAGTCACACCAGATGCATGAGAGTTGGGAACCCGCATCTGTATGTATTTCCGCAATAACACTGACAATTTTGTCCAAAATTTGGGTTCATTTTGATTGCGAAATTGTACAACTCGTAGAGGCCCACTCCTGATTAATTAAATGAACACTCTGCAGGGTTATTAGCAAATCAGGGACACTTTCATCTTTTCTGCAGCTGACATCTTAAGTGTGGGAAGCTTCACGGTTTGCGATGGAGCCCATGAATCTTAGCTGCTACGTAGAATGAAGCTTCCGGAAGGAAAAAAAAACAATCGAGTCCAATGGTTTGGAAATAACCGTGTGTGTGTATGTGTATGCGCACGTGTGGATTAGTTTTATATTACTTTGTGGGGACCAAATGTCCTCCACCGTGATGTAATAAAAACCTGTTATTTTGACGTTGTGGGGACCCTTTTTCAGGTCCCCACAAAGATCTGAGAATGCGATCAAACAAGTAAAAATGCCAAAATATGTCTCATATTGCTTACTTATGATTAAGGTTAGGGCTGGGTAGGGGTTAAGGTTGTCATGGTAGGATTAGAGATTTCCTCATAGAAATGAATGGAGAGTCCCCACAAAGACATAATTACATACCTGTGTGTGTGTGTGTGTGTGTGTGTCCATCTCTCACACAATGTAGTAGCACACCCACTGTGCTGTTTAATAACTGCTGTGCAAATAATATCTAAGCATCATTATCACATAAACTGCTTACCATTTAATGGCATTTTAGCTAAACTGCCATTCGCCTAATTCCTTCCTGATCAATAGCACAGCATACGGCATCCGGGGGGGGGGGGCAGACAAGTCCCATCCAACCTCCTGCTTCTAACGGCTCCTCACTGTTGCTTGGAATCCCAGACTGAAGATCAATTTGCTTTTTGGGATCTCCAGTAAATTCTCCAGCTATTAGACCCCAATGAATTGTCTTCGAAGCAAAACATAAATAGAGAACTTCCTTGCGAATACCGAGCTCACGTCCAGGACCTTCAATAATTTACAGGCAAGCAAAAAGCAGGATGAAGCTCCTCTCCCAGAGTTAACCCATTAGCTGGAGAGCTATACCCTACATATATTTTAAATATTCAGCATTTTGTTTTTCCTTTAGAATGCATGGCAAAACAGCATAACAGCGATCTGAGTTTTCATCAATGCTGCCAATTCAACCACTTATTTTAGTCAAGGTCGTTGGGGCCTGGAGCCGATCCCAGGCAGCACAAGGCACATGGCTGTGGTACAACCTGGACAGGAGTTCAGTCCTCGGAGAACATGCACAAGTCAAGAGCTTGTACACGCCATGTCGCCTACAAAGGACAGTGTTAGCGTCACATGACCTGGCCACCTCACCAAAACACAGTCGACACAGTTCTGGTGGGGTTTGACCAGAGGGTGAAGGAAAAGCGGCCAATGAGAGCTCAGCATATAAGTGGGCCCTCCTTCAGGACGGCTGGAGAAGCATCCCAGGAGGCCACCTCATGGATCTGGCGTAGGGAAGACAGTAGGGTCAGCCAGTCCCGGGGGTAGTTAGGGTTAAGGGCCATGCTCAAGGGTCAAATGGTGGGCTCTGCTGACCACAGGATTCAAACCAGCAACCTTCTGAGTCCCAAAACACAGAGCTGCCCCCTCACAACATTTTTTAGTTTAATGCCTTTTTGTTCAGTGTATATGTTGTTTTATATTTTTGATGTCTTCATAATTATTCAAAAATGCAGGGAGTGGTACAGATAACTCTATCTATGGGTAGGAGTATCCAGACTTTTGACTGATACTGTATGCCACATGGTTAGAACATGCACACAGCACCCACACAGAGAAGAGTTGCAATCTGAATGGCCTGCCCTGGGGTATGGAGCAGCCACGCTTCCCACCCAGCCACCAGTGGCGTCTAGGCAAACTTTTTTGCGCACATATTGTAAAACATTAAGGCCTTTAAGGCTGTTTTATAGCTAAGTGTTGCAGCAAAGGTAAACACAGGCCACCCAAGGAAAAATGGGGGTACCTGTCACATAACAGGAAGGGGGATTAAGGTTTCATTTAAACATAAATTCCATCAGGCGAGAGCGCAGCTTAGCCAACCGAGTGACTGTATGCACAGAATTAAAGCCCCCCCCAGCTGTTGCCCCAGGATACTGTAATATACCCATGCTAGATGAGCACCATCCAGAGAGACACTTTTGCTTGCTTTAGAATATGTCAGATCCGCTAAGCAGATAGAGCACCCCTGGCACTGGCAAGGGCCCACAGGTCAGCAGGGGGGCGCAGCTTCAGCAGGTGCCAGGCATTTAAGGTCACGTTCTGCTTCTCGGGGCTCCACCTGCGCGACACTGATTTATGCACAAGTGCTTTGCACCTCCTATTACCCTGTTCCCTCACCCCCCCCCCCCCCCAAAGCAAAACAGGCTGCCTGGCTCACTGCCCCCTCCTATCAGAAATCTTGCTGGTCCCAATAGCAGGCCTGGGCTACCTTTCGTACGTTTCTCCAGATCACAGCATCCAGTTTTAAAGAAATGGTTTTACTTGCATTTATTTCGCCTGAACAGAAATGAGTGAGACCATGTCTGTTGCACCACAAGGGTAAAGGAAGAAAATAAGCACACATGACAGGGACTAAAAGAGCACATATTTAGAACCGCGACCCAGTAGGATAAGCTGGTTGGAAAAAGGAGGGATGGATGGTATCTCTAAGCTGTTCTATGTTTTTTCTTCCAAAGTCTTGTAAATCAAAGCAATACCCAGTGATGTCCAACCCACACAGGTCCCCGTCTCCCAAACCAGAAAAGATTGTCAAGTGTAAATATCAGCATCATAAATCGAGATTTCACAAACAACAGAATGAACAAAACATGTCTCTAGACAAGACATCTATGGCTATTGCATGCAAGCAATAATAAACTAAGCTGGACAGGAGACCAGCATTTGGACACAGGAATATCATCCAGAAAAATGCTTCGTGTGTATTATTAGCGTTTTCAGTTTTTTTTATAGTTATTTAAATGTAAAAGTTTGTGCTCAAGTCATTCATAAAATGGATGAGAAGATGTTGCAAGGGTGGTACTGACAGGCCAATATCCAGGAAGCTGTAAAACTTGGGCAAAATTCATGGCTTGAAATGTTTTTCAACAGAATTTTTAAAAAGAGGTTGGATTCTCATCTATTTGGTAAGCTGATACCCTGATAGTAGACAAGACTGAAGCTGCACTGCTGAACCCCGATCCTGTCGGAGACCTTCATGGACATTTTCCAACAGGGTCCAAAATCTCCAACCTCCGTAGGCAGCAGAGGTGGGGAGAGGGCTTCAGAACGGCCTCCCAGCCATTAGAAACCATGTATTCCGGCTCACTTCACAGGGCAGTGAAATTGAATTTACAGTGGTACCTCGGTTCTCGAACTCACTAGAACTCGAATTTCTTGAAAGTCGAACAAACCAATTTGACCCAGAACTCGATCTTAATAACAGAAGTCGAACCGTGAACGCTGACCTAATATAAATTGTACGCGTCAGGAAATGAGTCATACTACAATGCAATTCTTACT
>JABFEA020000119.1:16150102-16164029 GCA_019775915.2 Cyphomyrus plagiostoma | reverse complement strand
AGATCTTTATCATTTTGGAAGCCATTAAGAAAAAATGCTCTTCTTGTTTTATCCTGTTCATTTTGTGTTTAAATGCTGAAAAAACATATTTAGGTGTAATTTTGGGGGCTGGGAACCAATTCATTGGTTTTCCATTATTTCTTATGGGAAAATTTTGATCAGAACTCGAACCGGAGTGCGGAATGGATTAAGTTCGAGAACCGAGGTACCACTGTTATTTCGATACCTGGTCTAATGAATGAACACGTAAAATTAAACACATTTAGAGGTACAAAAAAGACTCTGAAATGGTCTTTATACTATACCACTGCCATACTTTACAGAATGTTCAACATTATAACGTCTATTTTACATCATTTTTTAGCGTTGTTTTTTTAAAGTAAATTTTTCTGTCTTTTTAAGGTGCTATTCAATAGTCACATAATTAAGTGAGGGTGGCACAGTAGCTAATATGTAACTATATGAAAAAACATTATCTTTTTAACTAAAAGGTTGGAGGGTCAAATCCCAGGGGCTTTCAACCTGCTGTGATTCCTGGAGAAAAGGACCCAACATGATAGATGTGCAAGTCCATTTGTATAAAAGCTTCCTGCAAGCGCCTCAATAATGTAGAGGCGTATGAAATAAGCGGGGCTTTTGGAATTCCCATGCAGACCAGTCACTCAGGAACATTCTCCCTCGGTTACATTCTCTGCCACCCCACGTCGTTCCGTCCTTCAAATTCAAGGAGAGCAGTGATGGTTTGACTTATTGGGTGGGGGGGGGACCTTGCAGATGCACTTCAACTGTCCTTCCACCGACGTTTGAGGCTGCACTGTTATTGTGTAAGTCGGTGGTTCTTAACCTGGGTTCGATCGAACCCTAGGGGTTCGGTGAGTCGGTCTCAGGGGTTCGGCAGAGCCTCCGCCCCACGTAGCCAGAAAGGGGAGGCCTCTTGCTTTTTGGGGCCCCACACAAAAAAATCACTTAGGGCTCCCAGGTCAATGGCATTTGTAAATTTTGCTACACTCTTATCATGCATTTTATTGTCTGTGGTAAAGCATCTAGTCAGCTTGGGCATATTTTCTGTTACAGACTTCCTACCCCTGACTTTCTTACTTTTGCAACAAAGACTTACCAAGCTTGGTATGATATGCACTACCTGCATCAAGAAAACTGAGAAAAAATATGAACACACACACACAGGTTTATAATTACATCTTTGTGGGGACTCTCCATTCATTTCTATGGTTTAAACTCTAATCCCAACATGATAACCTTAACCCCTACCCAGCCTTAACCTTAACCATCAATAACCAAACTAAATATGAGACTTTTAGCATTTTTATATTTCTGATTGCATTCACAGATCTTTGTGGGGACCCCAAAAACAGGTTTTTATTACATTGTGTGGGACATTTGTTCCCCCACAAAGTAACATAAACATAATCTATAGTGTGTGTGTGTTTGTACTGGTGCATGTGCATTTGTGTGTATGAGTGTGCAGTGATGTAAGTGTGTGTGTGTGTGTGTGTGTGTGTGTGTGTCTATTGGTGTAAGCATGTCTGTGTGTATCTGTATGTGCCCTGTGATTGACTGGCATTCTTCCCACTAACTCACGCACAGAGTTTCCTAGGACAGAGTCCAGCTACATCATGATAGTTAGACGGATGGATCAGTGGATGGGTTCTGTTATGGTTTGTGTCAGCATTTTCTTCAAAAATTTTGTTCTAAGACACAACTTGCTTTTTTGCCCGAGTACTAGATTTTCAGAAAAAAAATAAGGAGCAATACGCACCCTATACAGCAGAGTTATTCAATTCACGGTCCTCGAGGTCCGAGCACTGCTGGTTTTCCAGCCTTCCTTTACCTGTCAGTCAGGTGTGAATCCTCTGACCAATCAGAATCAGTAATTATTAAACTAACTACCTGGGAGAACTGAAAACAAGGCCTAGATTTGGAATCGAGGTCCAGATTTGAAGAACCCTGCTATACAGCCTTGATATATCAACGGCCTCGTATTCGAATGCGGGTATGAAGCACTATTGTCCATGGCTTTCGTGCCGGAGTGTCGTACTGTTTCTGCTCACTACATGAAAAATAATGTGGAATCAATTATTTGGTCACCGTGCACATCGCCGAACACAATGCACGTGTCTGTACATGCCTGGTTTGCCTGAACAGCAAGATTCAAAAGATTACAATGATTATTATGAGTGGCACTTACCTGTTTATTTTAATTAAATTCCACCAGAATCTTTATCCGCTTTTTACATTTCTTTATTATTACAACCTATTCTCCAGAAGGATTAATACCGGCATGTCGGAACGCCACTCGCTCGTTTGGTTTTTCTGCTTAATATTTCGTGATTATGGAGTGACGTATGCATTTTTGCTCACAGTGACAACAGAAACGTTGGCAGGGTTGGGAGCGAAGCGACGGGAAACATATGGCAAGTTGTTTTAAAATAGACGAGCAGCACTCAAAACTATAATCATTAAGAGGGGATCGCAAGAATATCACACCTGAATATATATCTTTATTTTGAAAGCTGTCGTGATGATCGATGGCACTAGGAGTTGGCAATCGCAATTGAACGCTTTAAAAGTATATGGATCAAAATATTTCCAATCCCAACTTTGCCCGCGTTCAATCAACCAAACGAAAAACATACTGAACAGTGAAACTATAGACTGTTGTGTTATATCCGGGTCAGGGGAGTTTCTAGCCATTGAAAAGATCAGGGGCTAAGTCCAGTTTACCTGGGGCTTGACTTTTTTGTTTTTGAAGTAAGATTGGCATCGGGGATAAAATATTCGGGGCTCGGCTAAAAATAGACCCGAGTGACCGGACCTAAGGATGCCTATGTCAGCTTTACTAAAGTCTTTAGACATGCAGTAGCGCTAGTCATCGTCGGAAGGGTTAAGTCGGTCCAAGGGATACTTACAAAGAAAGTGGTGTCTGAGGACAAGCTATTGATTAGTTTAGCGCTCTGTTATCGTTACAAAATCGAGTTTCTTGGAACCTCCGTCATCATCATTACACTGCAAATTGCAGTAAAAAGAATTCAGATTATTCTAATTACATAGAGCAGCACTTCGAGACGCAAAACAGTCATTTGTACTTAAACATACAGTCTGTTTGGTTTAGGTTGACATAGCCTAATAGTCATATAATTATCAGCAGCAATGTGTGCGGCTGAAAATTCTAGTAACTGGGTCAAACGCGCATTGCATGTGTTAATTATTTAATACAGCGACTGGAAAGTATTTAGTGATTTTTTTTAAAAAAATATAGAAGGCTTTCATCAGTTAATATTCTATAGTATAATTTCTATGATCTCATAACTCAAATGATTATCTCTTAACTACACCTGAATTGATCACATTAATCTGTAATTCTTCACACAAAATATTAACTTCATATAGTAATCAATGGGTTTTTTGCAAGTGCCGTGGAATACAAAGGAATCATATGCCAAGAGTAAATGTGTAAGAGATGGGAACGAAACGGAAGAAAAAGCAAAACATTTTTTCAAATGGCTGGTCCTCTGTCGATGTCAGAATTCTATAGGCCCTATTTAACGTTGTGATGGCTGTCCTCTTCGGGTATAATGAATCATTCTTTCTTGTCGCATCATATTTTATTATATTAAGTACAATAATGTTCTTTATAATTGTATTAATCCTTAGTTTTAAAAGTGACCAGCATAAGTCATCCTACTGCTTGCACTATGGTGGTTTGTTTCACTTATTCCATTGCTGCGTTGTTCACATAACCTCACGAAAAATTAACAGAATCCATGAAACAGAACCAAACAGAACCAAAATTGACAGAGCTGAACAGTAACCTTAACTGATTTTTGTTTGTTTTTGTTTTTTCTAAAAATGTCGGGCATACGTATTGTTATATTATGGTAATGAGTGCATATATAACGAATTTGATGCACATTTTGAACTGTTTAAGTAAAATAAAAGGTGTCATTCATATTAGGATATTAAGAGCATTAGGCAGCAGTGCAGAAATCACAAACGGGCCTCCAGCTCACGATTTATTAAAAGCATGTTAAAAGCATTATATCCCACATGCATTCATCTACACGAAGACAACAAATTATCAATCATATATTAGCCTAACCAGTGAATCAATTTGTTAACAGATAATTAGAACAATAGAACAACAACATCAGGACATATAGAAAATATCTCAACTGAAATATCACCATGGTGGCCAAAACAAAGTGCAAACATCGCGCGCCATATCAGGAAAAAGTCCGCTTTTTATTTGCCTTAAGGAATTGTTTCCCTGCTGACCACGTGGTTTAAAATTGGTATTTTGCCTGTGCTGCTTTAGAGTTGATATGCTGAAAAACTAAATCGATAAGTTTAAATCAATAACGAATTTGTGTCTGTATAGCGCAGGACCTTCCGTTAGAAATTACACGACTATTTAAATTTTTATTGATTTTAACTTACCACTTTAGTTTAGGTCTTTCATTGAATCGATTAAATTGTCATTTAGACGGCGAATTATGTTAAAGACTGTACTTATTCAATGAACAAATGAAAGATGATGAATGTTAAACCATGCGCTATTTCCTTTTTTGCGACTTTAGTTTCAGGTTCAGTTGGATCCTATTACAATATTCTATGAATAGTGTATTCCTTCATCACAGAGAATAAGGTATTTATAGAGAATGGGGGTTTTCTTTCATGTCAGTGGCGTTCTGGCGTATGTTTCATTAATAATTTCGGACTGAAAAACAGAATTCAGGCAGCCAAGTCCGGAACTTGCCAAGACTCAGCTGAATCCGCACCAAGGACAGCGCTCCCCGTCCGCTAGGAATAAAGGTTACCGCGTTATAAAGGCGTTCGGTTTGCTCATGTGCATCATCTTCTTCTGTCGTCTGCTTTGCCCCTATGTGTCATCATAGGTAACGGGTTCGTTTGAAAAAGTTTCAGCATTTTAGTAACTTGTTGCTGCTCCTGGTGAAATGTTTGCCAATAAAGACCGAATTCTGAAACAACACGCATTACAAGAAGAGAAATAGCCTATTTTTCTTCGCGACGAGGCGTGACGCGGAATATTATAAGTTTATATCTTTCTAAAATACATATGAATTAAACTGCGAAAATCAGATTTTTAATTCGCATAATGTACAGTTTATACCCACTGCAAAATGCAACTGTTGGACACGGTTTGAGACAGCCTACCGCATAGTTTCTTTTATTCAGTTATTTACGCCAAAAATATCACTCTACTAACAGTCCTGCAATGTGCTTTTTGAAAACCATATCCGTAAAATTAATATAGGTAGGCTATATATATAGGCTACAAAAATCCTTAACTTATAGCCTATGTCTTACGAATCATGGCCACTGCCATACTGGACACTACAGGCATATAAAACAAAACATATTTAGAATATATGGAAACGACTATTTACACACAAAGTTCAAAAATTAATTCCGCCTCTACACGCCAGAGTGTGTTGATATGATATAAACCCAGATGTATTAAGCAAAACCAATTCTCTTATGTAAATCCAAAGAATGACCTATTGAAAACTGATATAAATGTCTGTTAAAGAATGTGCGCAGCGCGATCGGGGGCAGGTTTTAAGATGAAATTCTTTGCGCTGCTAAACCGCTTATCGGCGTCGCCACCGTCTTCTGCGTGCGCGGATATTTCCTCAGGTCTTTACAATTGTTCCTCTCCAGCTGCTCCTTTAAGTAGCGCATCCCGCTCGGCTTGTGGGATGGTTCAGTTTCAAGCTGGAGGAAGGAAGTTGCGCAACCCGCATCAGGCATAGAGATAAAAGCTCAGATTGTGATTGAGAGAGATGGAAAAAGAGATTTAACGGCAGTATTAACTTGGAGAGAGCGAATGGGAGGGAGAGCGGACCAAAGGGGGAGAGAGAGGAAAACAGAGAGAGAGAGAGAGAGAGAGAGAGAGAGAGAAAGAGGGATGGGAGGAGGGAGAGAAGAGGGGAGCGACGGGAGGAAGAATTTCCATGAAGCTTTTTCTATCTGCCCTTGAGCGTGCAGGGCAAATGCGATCTAGTAAAGTGGGCTGACAAGTAGGAGATGACAAGAGTCATCGACAAAAAAGTAAACATTTCCACTTATGATAATCTTTAACATTGGAATTTGCGTTCATATGCATCGTTCTTTTATCTAGGACACCGTGCCGTACCTCCATTTTCAGCGATAATAAAAAAGTACCGAACAGAAGCGTGAAGCAAGGGGAGAAGAGCAGCCCATGCAGAGGAGTTGAGTTGGCTTCTGTTTCGTTTAGCTGGGACGCTGAAGGGAAGGGCTGCGCATATGATGGAATACAACGCTTACCGTATCGGAGCAAACACTCGGTGAGTATTCAGGTGACTGCCGAAACTGATTTCTGCTACATGAATTTGTGCAGGAAAAATACGCCGTGGCGAATAACGAGAGAAGTAAAGTTCCATTTTCTCACAGCTGGATATACAGTACCGATATATCGGCCTGCCGTTTTTAATATTTGCTTATGTTATGCACGTTTTAGCTTTAAAATGTCCAATGTACCGGTGCAACGTATTAACTGATTGCAGACCCGAGAAGTGCGCTAAATTTCCCACGTGGCACTATCATAATGCTCCTGTCATCGCTTTAACACTTCCATAATGAATATAAAGTAATATATATTAGCGCTGTGGCAACTGCTCCGCAACACGCACCCAAGAGTTTAACAAGCCAAGAAGTCGGTGCCCACAAATCATGCGCACTACGGCCACTGACAGCTTACTCTATGATATTAGCGCATCGGATCAGGCTTAATGCTCCCGTTTAGAAGAATAATGTCTGTGTTTTTCCGGGAAGTTCTTCATATTCATAAGAATCAATGTAATTTTAACACTTCTCCTATCAGGATGCATGACGTACTGTACAGTCCCGGTTGTTTAGTAACAGACAGGCAATTACAATTCAAAAAATGTTGTACCCCACATAACATCAGCCCGGGAAGCGACTCCTGAGTTTTATTAATGTTGAGAGAATTGCTTGTGTATCCCGTAAAAACATGAAACACTTAAGTGCTCCTAACTGTGTATTATGCAACATGATAGTCGCTCCCCTCACACCACATGAGAATGGACATTTGAATGGGTAAATAATTATGTGTTGATAAAAGCAATATAAATTATATGTTATGCATTATATATGGGAATATATGAATATTTTATTTAATAGCCATACTGGTGTCTTGATCTACATAAATATAGATTAAAGTAAATAAAAGTTTGCAAACAACGCTGAGCCTCCCTACTCCAAATGCATCCGCAGTGCTGATCCACACGCGCAAATTTACTTTGCATAGTTGATTAAATTTCGTTAATAAGGCTTGTCATGCCGTGTTGTAGTGTGTTAAATTTATATTCACGCCTTAGTTGCAAAGCAAACACTATTTGATGTAAAATAAGGCAAAACCGACAGCTGAAACCGCTTTGAGCGTATGTTTCTGTCAGCTATGCTATATTTAAATGATTAGATATTACTTTTTCTGGGCTGAAAAGTCACTGACAATGCCTTTTTTTCTTTGTTTTGTCAGCTTGCAAGAAAATGACAGAAGTAAACAAATGAAGTAAACGGACGCAGCTTATCTGTGGGTCAGCTCGAAAATGTAACTGTCCTGCCAACTGCTACCTGAAACGTTTATTCGCCTGGTCGGGAAGCAAACGTGAAATATTTACACCTGTCGGCTTTCAGACTCCACCTAGTGCGGCACTGACACGGTAATGGATTCGGTATGTCTGTGCAGCGGAGTTCATTTTCAGATTGAAAAAAATATCCTATCATCTTCTGTGATCAAAGCGCCAGAGACCTCTCTGTAACTCTTACAAAATTTCATGAAGATCGTATATACAGTATAAATATAAACATATGTGCAGTTTTTTTACATCCCAATTATTTAGGCCTACTCCAATTTCTTTGTAGTTTAAACGTCTTTTCACCCCTCCAAAATTATTTCCCTATCTGAAATAAGGCAAATATTTTCCTCCGAAAATAACCGGACTTCTCGCCATGTGTACCGGCCTGATTTCATGCTGATCGACCCCCAGCCTGCAGTGGCTCAGCTCACAACTTTCCGGATTCTCGGTGTCGGACTGTGTCGTGGCTTCAGTCACTGGCCATGCTCCGACAGGTCGTATTTTTCCTGCGGTTTATTGCATTGACTCTGGGCCAGTACGACATATGTAAGTCCCTGGTGAGCACGGACGACGGCCCAATATGGGAGTTTTACGCTTGCCAACCCAAGCCGATGTCCATGAGGGAATACATGAAAATCAAGGTGGAACCAGCGGGCATTACTTGCGGAAGCCCGCCTGAAAGATTCTGCACGCTGGTAAGTATGGCTTGAGTGAATGCTTTCTATTAATTGTCGCAATTGTTCACCATCATTGTATGTTGTAGCAATGTATTAGCTTTTGTGAATTCTTGAAACTAATAAGAAAAGAAATATAATATGTGCAATTAATGCAATGAAACTCTCACAACAATGAATAAGTCCCACGGATGGGGAGATGTGACGTTTAAGGACTGATCGGATTGAGGGCTGAGCTGAAAGCCCGGCACAGCTTCGTTAGATCGGGATTTGGCGCAGACTCACACGCGGCTCAGAAATTATGCCAGTGGCCGAATGACGTGGCTATTTTTTAATCGTTCACATAAACATGAGCTGTTTTAACGAGGGCAACTGTCTTTCTTTTCGTTTTTTTATATGTACGTTAAGCTGATGTTGGTTTTAAGACCGTGGTTTCCGCAAAATTTACGTGAAATTATGAAAGTTGAAACAAAACTCCACCATGGTAATAAAAACAGGAGTTAAGCTGTTTATGACGTATTAGTGAATAAAAGGTTTTTCAACATAACCTTGGCACTTAGTTGATGAGTTTCCATTACACTTAAACCGTACACCACAAATAGCCAGCAAACAGGCCTAGATGTTCAATGGATGGATGTGGCCCAGAAGGGTTGGTGTGAACTTGGGAAGGTTATTAAGAGTCAATGGTGAAACCCTAGGCAATGAGTTAATTGTATGATAACTGACTTTCTTCCATGCTGAGATAACAAGCTCTGCAACCTGGTTTTATTACCTTTATTTAAAGTTGATAATGAACTTGGGGGTATTCTGTTTACAGCTGATGATGGGGTATGCTTTGACATCACACAGAATTGTGATGGAGGCAGACAGAAGGCCTGCCAGAATAGGGATTTACTCTGGATGTGTTTAACTGTTCACCAAGCGGAGATAATTACGCAGTGGGGAGAGCAACCATGTGGTGAAGAAGCAGTTTGTTAGGCTGCACCAGGAACAATAGGTGCCGCAGACAGAACAGCATACTGTTTCAGGACTTGGCCTCATGTGATTGAAAGATTGCTGGGTCTAGTCCCTGGATTTAATTCGAAGAGCTTCAGATAAAATATCAATATTCAGCCATATTACGTGTTGTGGGTAAATTCGTCACCAACATAAGTCAGTTCAGAAAAAAGCAAATGAATTATTTAGAGGGAAGAAGGGATTCTTCCTTTTAGCTCAGGTAAATTCAAAGGGTGCTTCATTGTTTATTGTAAAAAAGAAAAAAAAATTCTTATATTTGTAAAAAGCCTTGTGTACAAAAAATACAGCAAATTGCTAAACTGACTCCTGGCCTTCTTATAGCTTGGCCTGGAAACTTCTACAAGTATTCTCAAATAAAGTAATCGCACGGCACTAGTGACGGAGTTTGCACGTTAAGATTTTTAAAAAGTTGGAGTGGTTGAAAGCAGTGTGCAGCAGCCTGGTCATGTGCAGATGGGAGCCTAAAGGGGGGAGGGGGCGGCATTTAAGCTGCTGACGAGTGTGAAGCATCAGATGACCGCTTGGACTGCCCTGGTTGACACACTAATCCCCCACACGTGTCCTAATTAGTACCTCCTTTGTGCGGGTTTGTACGTAAGAATACTTTCAGTAACACCCTTACTGCAACTAAAATTGCTATTCATTATTATGATTTCAATGCATTGCATTGCAAGGTGTGCAACCATCCCCATTTTTAGTGCTTACGTTAAGTTTATTATCATGGTTAATTTCTAAATTGAGCTCTTTCTCCCCGACAGGCCCCTGTCCTGTATTACAGCTGCTCTTTTTGTGGGAGAAACACTCCATGCCTCATCAATGATTCAGAGCCAGGCTGAGCTCCTCTTTGGCCACTCTGGGGAAAGGGTGGCATTTTTATATATATATAATATTTATTTTTTTCTTTCTTTCCCGTGCCGCACTTTCTGTTTTGCCGCGGACGATTTCCTCCGCTGCCGCAGTCGGGAGCGCGCCGAGCGACAGCTAACGACAGGGGAGGTTAGGGAAGATCACAGCTTTGCTAAGCAAAAAAAGAAAAAAAAAGTGAGAGAGAGAAAGAGATAAAACGGACCGCCTCGATGCGCGCTCGGCGCATGCACGGGACGATGGCCGGCGCGCAGCCGTTTGCACCACTGTCATTTGGCTCGTGAGAATGGGGAAGGACCCTCCCCGCGAGGGTCTCGTGACGAGGGAGGTGTGTGAGGACCTCTCCGTGCTCCACTGTGGAGCTGGCCGTGTGAAACAGGCAAAAAAAAAAAACAAATGGGGAAAAAACAGCCTGTACTATAAATAGCCATGAGAGTAACGGCGCAGTGGAAGACTGGCACATGTGAAGGGAAGAGCAGCTGGTAATTATCTGTGGGTTTCGTTTGTAGGCTATCTGCTAGTTAAGTACACCAAGCCCACTCACAAATGGTTTTTGGGAATCAGAAATGAGAGCTAATATTTTTCCGTCCTTAAATCAGGGATGTTCAATTGACGCACTGGATATAAGTTTTCTCGTTATTTGTAATTTGCTGGCAGCAAATGATAGATGAACTGATCAGTTGATATAGGTACTTAAACACTCCAGTGCAATGAAAGCTGACTCACACTGGGCCCTGGATGGGAATCGAGGTGCTCTTCCCTTTCTCGTTGTTGGTGACATCGCGGAACATTAGTGCTGTATAAAATGTTGGCCGTGAGATTTGAGTGTACTCTTTCCTACCCCGGTCCGCATGTTCCCTTTTTTGTGCCTTGTATGGCTTTGCCCATAGTCATTAATCACCGTCTGTGTTTTTACGGATTGCTGCTCGTGGGAGACCCTTCACATGTTCGCCGTCACTCTCTGACCCACGTCGAGCCTGTATCGCCCTGCCCCTCAAAAGCATCTCAGTGCCTTTCCGGCCTGAATTGATTCATGCACTAAAATAACACAAATCAACAAAATTAATGTAAATCCTCGCTTTTTAATATTTTAAACATTAATACACTGATGATAAATTGTAATTCTAAATAACTTTTTAATTACAATACAATCAATTTGACAGATAACATTCTGTTTTAAATTAGGTCATTATTAAAGCCTCTGGGTTCGGATCTTGTATTATCGTATTGCAAGCCTAATGCCATTTGTATGTAGTGCCGTTTTTAAGTGTAACTGTATTCCTGGAGTCTTCATTCATAAGTAGACTTAGCTATTGTGTTGAAATAGGTCTGTTGATTCAGTCACAATCGGCTCTTCAGGCCTTGGCTCGCTGAGCCAATCAGACGCTGCGCCTCCTGATGCCCCGCCCCTGCCCCACTCATTCGCTCCCCAGCGAAGCCGGAATGCTGTTTCACGCTGAATTTGTTCGGCATCAGCTGCTGTGTCACCGGGTCTCCCCAAGGGGGGGCTTCCTTCACTGTAATTAACAGAGCGGGGGCCGCAGCGGGAGCTGGCTCACTAGGGCAACGCGGGCGCGAACCCCCCAAGGCCCTGGGACAGGACGCTCGCTCCCAGTGCCCTGCCCCACTACGCTGGTCTCTCTCTCTTGCTCCTTCAGGTCTGTACATGCTGACGCCCTTCAGGGGGAACCATAACTGTCCAGTGTAAAGAGGCAGCAGAAACTGCAACGTGCTTTAAGTCTGAGGCACCACTAGAGATTTTGGGACATTTCATATTGGGCCCCCAACCCAACCAATCAAATTATGTCCCAAATTTTTTGGGCCCCTATTGCTAAGAGGCCCTTGGAATCTCCCCCCCCCCCATCTTTACAGTACCCCTACTTTATATTATCACACACTCTCTACCTTTGTGAAGCCCGGTACTCTCACTGATGCTGTGCACGTGGTCATTCGTTGGTTCCTGGCAGGAATCTTTGCATCATCCCTATTGACATGAACTTGAGATGAAAGAATCCACTGAGGAAAAAAAAGATGGATATTGAAAAATAAGCAGACAGACGCCGGGGTGCGTCAGCGGTACTTTGGCCAGGTGCAGGCTGACTTTATGACACTGAAAGTTTTCGCTGGTGCTAGGCGAGCCCCCCCAACCCGCCAATCCCCCCATATCCTCTCCGACTGCTTCTCACACACAGTGGACGGTATCCGTTTCTCCGCCCAGCCTGGCTGCTCCGGCTCCACGTCGTTGAGGCTGGGAGTCCATTACGGGGGCCTCTCTGCCCGCCCCCCTCGCTGCCCCCCCCCGCAGTGATCCCGGCCTGCCCTCTCATCTGTCCACTCCACAGAAGCCGGCACACGAGCCTCTCTCATGTTTCCAAATAACTATCTGCGCTCACCTCAGAATGAGAGCTTCAATTAAGATGTGAATGGACACTGGTCCACTGTTTTGTTGCTGCAGCACTCGTTCAGGTCCTGTGCCCACAAAGGGCTCTCAGATGTGCTCTGTCCCCCCCACCCCCTCCAGGAGAGAGTGCCAATCCAGTCCATTTATGTTCTCATGATGACTGAACAGCCATGAAAGTACACAGTAAAGCTATTGCATTTTTAAGACTGCAGCCATGTCAGAGAACGTGTTTCATGCAGCAAAATGCTAATTGAGCATGTATTAAGGAGGCCGGGGGAAAAGGCACGGGCCTTTGGATTCAGCGAGTCCACACCGGGAACTGTGACAGCAATGATGTGATGGAAAACGGGGAAAATGTGTGGGAATGGTCATTTAAGCACTGGTTGTGAATGGTGCGGGCGGGTGACTAAGCAAATGCATTAGACACAGGGTCAATTTGCTGAACGTACGGTTAATTATGGTGTTTATACTTTTATGCCGTTATGGACCATTAGAGCTTTGAGGAGACGGCTATAAAGGCTCTCATAACGCTGCACTAAAACCCGCCTGCCCACCCCCCTTCCCCCAGACATAAAGGGATTAAACATGGTGTCCGGGTTACAGGCCGCCTGGTAACCGAAAACGGCAGCACTAAGTCGTAATGGACGCAGTAATGCACTCTGGTTAATGCAGCGCGGCAGTGGCTGGTCCGTCCGGGCCGCGGGTCCTCACCGTGTCCGGGGTCTCCTCCGCTGAGGATGGCTGCTGACTTGACAGCGTCGCGTCACACTTGATTTGGACCACGTACAAGTATTTCTGAGTTACTCGGAGCAAATGGGGGATGTTCTGGCAGCTGTTTGGGTCGGCATAGCGCTGGGTGTTGTTCAGCGGTGCCTGTGTACGGCCCGGAGATCTCTGCACAGGGGAAACGCAACGAGCTGCAGGCAGGGTGGGAAACTCTACCCAGCAGCCCCGGCTGCCACAGGACTCCAGCACAGATAATTGCCGAATGGGCTTTGGTGTCCCAGACCTGGCTGGCACAGCGTCGCCCCCCCCCGGTACCGCTACGGAATTTGGGTCAAGTAGGGGGGGGGGGTCCTGCTGGCCCCGTGGTGCACACCGAGGGGAGGACTGCAGCATTCTGGGAAGTCACCCTAAGGCTTCACAATGGTGTGAAGGCGGGGCCAGGCATTGGTCAGTAATGCCCCAGTGTCACTGAGGTGGAGGGGGGGGGGGGGGGTTATTTAACCCCAAGCGGCAGCATTTACAAGCGTAAGGTGGGTTGGGGTAGGTTGGTCAGGGAGGCGGCGGCCGATTTTTTTTTTTACTAG
>JABFEA020000119.1:16136573-16150002 GCA_019775915.2 Cyphomyrus plagiostoma | reverse complement strand
ATAATCAACCCCAAGCGCCCCAATTACCAAGCCCATGGTGGGTGGGGTTGGGTTGGTCAGGGCGCGGGGTTATTTTTTTTTTTTTTACTACCCTATGCATCTACCCCCCCCCCCCCCCCACCCAGCGACAGTAAATGGGCAGGATCAATCTACAAATACCTTGCCCTTTTTATAGGAGACATATGGCAACTTATTTTTATGGTTTCATTAATGAAAGCTGCCCTTTTTGAAGCGCGTGACGGCAGACTGAGTATGCCTGGCGCTGCGCGTGGCGCGAGGGGCATCCTGTGCACAGCACTGGCAGGGGATTATCTGTGCTGGCTGCTCCCCGACTGGGGTTCAGTGCTGTAATGCTCAACTGTGCTGGTGCCTGGTGGCTGAATTGGAGCGAGTCACCACTAACTGCACAGGGATGAGTCGAGAGAAGGGTATGGGGTAGAGCGTGGGTTCAAGTCCCAGGTAGCATACATAAATTGTAACCCTTCCTTGCACTGTTAATCGATTTAGATAGAAGTGTCAGATAAATGAGTCAGTGTTATCTGCTGTCTCTCCCACCTTGGTGTCTGCAGGAGAATCCATACCTGTGCAGCGATGAATGCGACGCTTCGAACCCGGATCTGGCGCATCCGCCGCAACTAATGCAGGACCGCGAGCCCTTCGGCCTGATCACCTACTGGCAGACCATCACGTGGAGCCGGTACCCCGAACCTCTGCTGGCTAATATCTCGCTGTCCTGGAACAAGAGCTTGGAGCTAACCGATGACGTGCAGATCACGTTTGAGTACGGCCGGCCCACCGTCATGGTGCTGGAGAAGTCGATGGACAGCGGGCGCACGTGGCACCCCTACCAGTTCTACGCCGACGACTGCCTGGACGCCTTCGGTATGCCGCCCAAGCGGGTGCAGGACCTGTCGGCGGCCAACGTGACGCGGGTCATCTGCACGGAGCAGTACTCACGCTGGGTGGGCTCCAAGAACGAGAAGAACGTGCTGTTCGAGGTGCGGATGCGCTTCAGCATCTTCGCCGGGCCCCGCCTGCAGAACATGGACAACCTGTACACGCGCATGGAGAGCATGAAAGGCCTCCGCGATTTCTTCACCTTCACCAGCCTACGGCTGCGGCTTCTGCGGCCCTCGCTGGGCGGCACCTACGTGCAGAGGGAGAACCTCCATAAGTACTTCTACGCCATCTCCAACATCGAGGTCCCTGCCAGGTAGGGGAGCTCGCCGGCGCATGGCATCGAGCAGAGGGGCACATGAGGGAGAGGTCAAAGGTCGCCATTGCCATCAGATTGTGGAATAACCAGGGGTGTCCGAGGGGCGTGGAGACCCTACCAGGTTCAGGTGGAGCCTTGGCAGGGGCCCAGATTCTCCAGCTACACCCCTGGGAACAGCAACCACAGTATCTGTAACTTACCAGTACCTTAAACAGGAGGGAAAACATGTAACAGGGACTCTCTTAGTTCCTCAGATAGGAAAGAAGCCTAGTTTTATTTGAGAAGCATTTTACCACCTGCTAAATCAGGACGTGTAAGACCTACGATAGAATACACTGTGAAGGCAAGAAAATGAAAGAGAGCAGTGAGGGAGTCTGTGGCTCTGTGGGTTAGACCTCTGTGTCTGGGACCGGAAGGTCGGTGGTTCAGATCAGCAGCAAATAGCGTAATATTGCTGTCGGGCCCTTGAGCAAAACCCTTGCTCCAAGGACACTGGCTAACCTCGCACTGTCAATTATATGTCGCTTTGGATGAAAATGCCAGTGCTGTGCCAGTGTGGAGGACAACATCTGGACATAACTGTGAGAAATCTGTACCTAAGTAAAGTAATGGGCATGTTTGTGAAAGATTGTTTGTGGGTAGATGCCTTTGTAAATATTCAAAAGCAAAATGTTTTAATGGCACAGCACCATTACAGGCACATTACAGATAGAGAAAATCAGGAAGGTATTCCAGAGCAGTTGTGATACAACAGCCCTACATATAAAAACTGCCTCATTCATACTGTTTAACATTTACTGATTATTTTTGGATCAGTCGATGCAACTCTAAACGGCAGCATCTTTTTCCGGCTCTGCTCATCTTGAGCTGACCTTGAGTGTAAAAATCTCTCAGCTGACCTGAAGTAAGCACTGTCTCATTCTGCATTTTGGAAAGATACACCTGAATTTTAAAAGTCTTTGCTGCAAAATGTACATTTGCCGGTGAGGGATGAGGGAGCCATTTCTATTAGGTGTTTAGCATGAGGTCTTTGACTCCTAGGGGTGATTATTTTGGTGGGCGGCACGCCGGCACCTAACTGGTACCCCACTTGTCTTTGACCTCTGTGGAGGTGCTGGAATGGCGAGTGTTTACGGTAAGGGGATGTTAATTGATGTCATCGGAGAGGCCGGGCCACATTTGATGTAGCCTTTAGCTCCCGCTGACTCGGCAAAACACAAAGAGCCAGTCCTGCTTCCCTTTTGTTTCTCAATAAGTGTCCTGTAAGTATCGATCAGACGAGCACCGGAGACAGCTCCGGCAAATGCTGCGGCGGGGGGGTGGAGGCTGACTCCTCCCCCCGCCGGGCTCCTGTGCGCCACGCGGCACTGATCCGGCCCTGAGATGAAGGAGCGCTTTCCTTTTTTTTTTGCTGATGTCTCATTCCGGAGAACTTCCTTCTCTTGGCTTTGGAGTGTACCCAGACAGATATGAACTGCAATACGATGAATGAGCTCACCCCCCGCCCCCCCCGCCATATGATCCCGTAATCCATACTTATTCTTGGATGGAGAGAAGAAAATAGGATTCTTGGGGGGGGGGGGGGGGAGGTGAACCTGTTTATGAAGAAGATGACAGATGTTTATTGGTTTATAGTAATTTGAATATATATATGGTAATAGATGTATAGATATACATCTATATTTAGGGTTGGGTACTTTATTTAGCCTTTTAAATGAATGTCACAGGAAGGCCTGAACAACGAAGATGTGAGGTGGTCTCTGCAGTCCCTCACGCTAAATGAATCCCCACCAAAGCAGACGTGCCCGTCACTATGGTAATATGATCAGGCTTCCTAATTGACGGGCTGCCATACTTCCTCAGTGAGCCATTTCCCCCTGCCTTTAACAGCCATAATAACCTGTAATTGAACTTAATGAAGTATAGAAACATGGGCAAAGGCTTCCTTAACTGAGTGGGATGTAATTCTCCCTCATTGACAGCAATCTGAGAGAGGTTTTTAATTTCCTTATTTACAGAGTTGATTTGCTGATGGCGCCACCATTCAATCATGGGCCTCCGCGATGTTTGCTTTGTCGCATGTGCCAGACTATTACTTGCTCGCATGCATTTGCTCACCAGAGGGTGTCCAAACCTTTCAGCCATGCGGCCATTTTTAGATCAGAGCAGAGGACAGCGGTGTCAGATGTGCCTCCGTCAAAGCCTGGAGCACTGGGCAGATATGAAGGACCAGTTGCCATTTGCGGAAGCTAGAAGCGGAGCCTTCAAATGCAGCTTGCGTGTGTGAGTCAGCCTGACTGAGTGCCAGGTGAGCTGAGCACGGCAAACGCAGAGCGCAGCCTTTTGAAGACCAGACGTGCGGCTTGCCATGTCCTAATGGGCTATGTAGGAGGACCCGCGATGGCAATTCGCTGAAAATTACAGCGAAGCCTGAATCGGGTGCATTGTGTGGTTCATGGTAGGTTGGACCACATTCATCACATGTATCCGCGAAAAATGCTTCAGCATAAATCTAAGACAGGAAGCCAATGTGGTCCTATGGACAAAGACACCAGCTGAAATGCAGGAGAGGAGCTCTGCTGTAAGCCAGCAGGTATAAATAGAAGAGGTATGTGTGAGGCATCAGTATAATAATGTTGAGACTAAGTGCATTTATAACAGTCCTTAGTAAGCAGCAGCACTGAGAAAGATGTACGGGACCAAAAATAGGGCTCTGCGGGACTCCTGGATTCTCCTGGACAAGTTTTGGAAGGAGCTATTTTTCGCAGATAGCAGAGAGAGCCAGCTCAGAGTGAGGTCGCTGACATGCAGACCCGCCCGGGAAGCATGCAGGTTCTGATGCTGCATGGAGAGTTCTCATGGACGTCCTCCGTTCCTGTGTAATGTGGTGGAATGTCCTTTAACGATGAAGCCACTCTGGGACAGGAGTGTCAGGGAAACTCCAGACGGCAGGTGGACGTCAGGGAGAGCAGGATCTATCAGACTGCTTCCCCCTCGTTGTGATACCTCCTCAGTCAGCCTGCCGGTATCTGGAGGCTGCGTCATCAAAATGCTGGTCCAGGAAACAGCTGGCACAGGTGGCCAGGGGTCAGATGTTCCACAAATACTGCTGTTTTATCAATAAATACAGAACCCGATAGCCTGCGGGGAGTGAAGGTGAAAGCGAATGGGGTAAATTTAACTCCGTCGATATGCTGAATTCACTCGCCGACCTCGGTCTCACGTCAACGCGCTATTAGAGGTCAGATGGAGCAGAACCGAGCGAGAACATGTGCAATGGAGCCGCTTTCTGTACTATCGGTGCATCCTGGATACGATCTCGCTTCCTCTCTCGAGTAGCGATGACTGCATGCCTGCAAAGGTCCTGCTGCAGGCAGATACCTGAGATAGCGCTGCCCTTTGTCCCTAATTGGGAGTAAACATGAGACAGAGAGACTGGCTAGATAAACAGCTACCCAACTCCTCTCTCTTTCTCTCTCTCTCTCTCTCTCTCTCTCTGTCTGTCTGTCTGTCTGTCTCTATCTCTCTCTCTGACTGTGCAGGTTGCTGATACAAATGGAAATATAGGGGACATTAATGTTTGGGGGGGCTCATTATTCGCATAAATCCACATATTCAGATTTGCCTACAGTATATTCCATTCCCTCTGTTCATTGTCACTGCAGCTCATCTCAGTAGAATTTAGTGCTCGTTTATTAGCAAGCGTATTAGTGAGCTCTCTTAACTGAGACTTACCTTTTCATCATGACACTTCACAATGACATCTAATGACCCTTTAAAATAATCGTTGAAAAGCAGTTTGCCAAACTCTTTGAAACACATCCCCCCAGCCCCCCCATAGGCACTGCTAGGTCGTAATGGGGGCAGTTCATTCTGGCTGCTATTGCATTCTGCCTGCAGTATCCTGCTGAATATTAAGATATATTGTTGATTTTATTCTTTACATTCTAGGTTTGACACATTTTGCTAATAAATTGCACCTTTTGATTTGATTAATTCTCTGTATTATAATGCTTTTGTAACAGGGTTACCCTGCTAGATTGTATTAGACTACATTTAATCATAATCTGTTGTACAATATTAATATTTAATTCTTGAGTGTTTGTTGAGCACCTGCCGGTATTGCCTATATGTAGCAATTGGCTTCTGCCACGGATTTCCTTCTGCCAAAAGGCCTATCAGCACTATGAATGTATGTGTATTGGCCCATGATGTATAGCCATGAATATCTTTCATAATCAGGACCCTGTGACCGACGTCCCCCGGCTGATGGAAGGTTCCTGACCGCTCTCCATTTACCAGCGGTCCCATCGGTCTGCCACTTCTTAGACGGTGAAATAGTTCTGCGTAATGAAATAAAAAAATGGCCAAACCCTAGCAGAGAAGCTAAATGGATTAGCTGTAGATTGAGAGCTGTCTGAGGCAAATGTTGATGACAAGAGGTGCTGCATTCGTCTCCTTTAATCCATAACAAGGGGTCATCCTGAGCATTAACCCATAACAATTAAATTTCTCTCATGATCTCATAGACTCTGCTTTGGTAGGCAGCATGGTTATACTTTCTCATGCTAAACTTAAACCCCTGGGCCAAAAAGAGTAGTTTGGTTCAATTTGATGTTTGGAAGGTTTTTGTTGAGGTATGAAAAACAGTCTATGGGATAATGAGTGATTAGAGTTGGGTTACATACACTGAGACGCTATGATAGTGACAGGATGAGGAACAGAAGATGAAGATGGAGGAGCATAATGTGCATATTTTTAGAATTGGTAATCCAGTGGAAGAATGTGCAGTGGAAGTAATCCAGTGGAAGAATGTACAGTGGAAGTAATCCAGTGGAAGAATGTGCAGTGGAAGTAATCCAGTGGAAGAATGTGCAGTGGAAGTAATCCAGTGGATGGATGTGCAGTGGAAGTAATCCAGTGGAAGGATGTGCAGTGGAAGTAATCCAGTGGATGGATGTGCAGTGGAAGTAATCCAGTGGAAGAATGTGCAGTGGAAGTAATCCAGTGGATGGATGTGCAGTGGAAGTAATCCAGTGGAAGGATGTGCAGTGGAAGTAATCCAGTGGATGGATGTGCAGTGGAAGTAATCCAGTGGAAGAATGTGCAGTGGAAGTAATCCAGTGGAAGGATGTGCAGTGGAAGTAATCCAGTAGAAGGATGTGCAGTGGAAGTAATCCAGTGGAAGGATGTGCAGTGGAAGTAATCCAGTGGAAGGATGTGCAGTGGAAGTAATCCAGTGGAAGGATGTGCAGTGGCAGTAATCCAGTGGAAGGATGTGCAGTGGAAGTAATCCAGTGGATGAATGTGCAGTGGAAGTAATCCAGTGGAAGAACTAAGGTTCAGATCCAAATTAGTTACCCACATCTGTAATAGATACTGTTGCAGTGACCTGTATTTGAGTAAATTGAAAAAAGGTATAGAAGGAAGGAAGCCTTGCAAAAGTTTTGTAGATATTTTTGAAAACATTGAAAATTTGGTATCTGAGGTGCACCTGACCGTGTATGATGCAACATAAACGTCCATCACACAGTAAATTTTGAGAAGTGCTCAGGTGCGATTGGGATGTATGAGGAGAGCAGAATCTTCCAGTTCCCTCAAGGTTTCTCCTTAATGACTTGTTCTTCACCCTGTGGAGCGACAGCGAAGGGCTGTCCGTGAGTTATCCCCTCCGTCGCTAGGCTCTGTCAGGTCCCCCTTGGCGAGGTGTGAGCGATTACAGAACTGATTCTTTTTTGTTCGTCTTTCGTTACCTTGATAGTTGTTGTTCTGTGACTTTGGTCACTGCCAAGTGCCTTTTGAGTTATTATGGAGTTTTTTTGAGTTGACCTTGTCAAGGGCAGAGGGACGGCATGTGCAAGGAATCAGCAGCGTCGCTCTTGCGATATGAAAGGAGAGCATTGATTCTGCATTGTTTTGACAGAGTGGACCCTGCCGCGGTTGGATTTACCATTTCTGTTTGTGTGAAGGTCATTAAAATAAACTGAAGAGAAATACTTAACCTGAATTGTGTTTAAAAGGGAAAATCATCAAGAGTTTCAATTAAAATAGCATTACTCAAATTCATGGCACTTTAGTATGTGGTTTATTTTTATAATAACACAAATATTTTATTTGCTTTATTTGAGTGATCGCCATTAACCTGATAGTGTATTACAGCATATTATCCTAATTGAATTTTAGGTGTTTTTTTGCTTTTAATAATCATGAATGACTGCATGAAGGCCTTTTTTTTTTCATGTGCTGCACTCAAGCACAAAGCATTTCCCGAAGTTAAAAAACCGAGTCGTGGCTCACATGACTGTAGTGAGTCCATTTTCATCTGTGAGATCTCTCAGGTGACACAGGTGGCCCTGGCAGTGGTACTCCTGCAAATTCCTCCGGAGGCTTTTGTGAGTTTGTCCCTTAAAAGCCTTGCTCTGCAAATTTTCTCTGCTTTTCTCTGACACCAGCTTGAGAAACAGTCCCACTTTGGCCAGAAGTTCCGGTAGCGACTGGTTCCTCACCTGGGTGCCAAATATAATGGCCGTTTTCCGAATAAGATCCGTCTCCGGGGAGTCATGGCCTTTCCATCCCATGGGGCAGATCTTAAATGGCTGCCTTCATTTATAAAGGCAACGGCGTCTAATTATTTATGAGATTTTGAAAATTTGCAGAGACACGCAAAAGTAAAGTGGCTGTAGGTGCACAGATCCGCAGTGGCGGCTTTAAGAGCACAGGATGCAGCTTGTTTTATAATCACTGTGTTTCCCTGCGTCCGACATTAAAGCTGAAGTATGCATTTGTCTTGTGCTATTTGTTTGCTTCAATGAATCGCCCCTATTTCATAAATAACCCAATTAAGTGTATAAGTGATTATATAAAGTGTATACGTAAGTATATATTGTACTGTGCTGCCAAAGAAAACTGTTTAGAATAATCTTTACGTTGGAGTAAGGAGTAAGCGCGTGGTTTCACGTCGCAGAGTCTTAGTGTTGCCGCAGTATTTGAATTAACCCTCGAAGATCATCCACTATGCGTCATATTTCTTGACTTGACCGCTAACATACCATGTTTGGTTAATCATTACCTCACCATATTGATGACTTAAGTGAGCTGGTGATGAAATTTAACAAATACATGGAATGGTTGGGGTGCCCCTGGGGAGAGGTCTGGGAACCAAAGCGATGTTCATCTAGTCATCCAACGAGATGTCAGTAACTTTTTGGAGAACATATATATTAATTTTAGATACATGTAGAATCTTTCCACATGTCCCTTGATATCTTTTCACATGCAGGATGGCAAGTGGGAGCTTCAGCTTAAGTGGAGTTGGGCATGTTTGCCCTTGAAAGATCAGTTTGGTCTACGCGTCAGTTAATTAGCATAATACCATTAAGGAGTTAGTTCATATGTGCTAGCTTTTATGCTAAATCCCGTAGCCTATTCACACAACCTCCATGATGTGCTGCCTGTTTTTTGGAACCAACAGTTGGTCCCAAACAACAGGCAGCACATCACGCAGGCGGTGAGAATAGCACGTTTATAACAGCGTCGCACCGGCTGGGATCTGTGGCGGAATTCGTGTGGAATCTTACCTTGTCTTTTGGTGAAAGTGTGCTATCGCTTTATGTAACCACTTAAAATGTGCCTATTTTTGCAGCTTCTCTCAGTTTCTCAGTAAGACCACATGCGGGTTTGTAGTAACGACCACCTGAGGGGCTGGTGACACGCGTGCCAGGTGGGTAAGGAGAACTGCGACAGCACATGAGACACCAAGATGGTACGGATCATCAACCCAAATAAACTCTTTGCACACCTTTGTACACCCGACAGTTTCAGAAGAATCCCTCCTAATCCAAAATAAACTCACAGGCAAGTTAACAGATGGTTCGGGTGTGTATTTGGATTTTTATATTTGTTTTTCTGGTTTGAAATTCCCGATTAAAACGAATAAGCGTTCCCCTTCAGGCTGGAGATAAACGCTAAGTTCATCCCCAAGAGGTAAGCGAGGGGAATAACCCAAGGCCTTCTGGAGATGTGCTTTAATGCTTCTTCCTTCAGTCACCCAGGTCATGACTTACAAAGTTACTGTGGCAATAGAATACATAAAGCGCATTACTGCAAACCTGAGTTAATCCAAAAACCGGACACCTCAGTAATTTTTCATGTATGCCTTGTTGGAAGAAAGTTCCAAGTTTCAAATGGCTACATCATTAAACTTGACATACTGTGCGACATGAGACTCTTTTTTTTGAGGCTAAAGACATTGATTTTTATAAATACCATGAATTATTCCACTTTCAGGAATCAATATGAGCTAAAACAGTTCTGTTGTAACATGAATCCATTGGTTTTGAAAGCTGGCGCCTTGATCTAAAAATATTTTGTACATCCCATGGTCAAAATACATGTGATGTATCTGAATTGCCTTTAGTGTTTAGTTATCTTGACTCACATTTTTACCCTGGTCATGTGAATTTCCTCCAAATAAATGCAGCTTAGGTGAAGTGGTGTCTCTAAATAGTCCTTAGCGTGTGCTATGTGATGTGTATGCTCTGTGATATGTGTGGTTTGTGATGTGTGTGCTCTGTGACGTGTGTGCTATGTGATGTGTGCTTTGTGATGCGTGTGCTTTGTGATGCGTGTGCTCTGTGATGTGTATGCTCTGTGATGTGTGTGCTTAGTGATGCGTGTACTCTGTGATGTGTGTGCTCTGTGATGTGTGTGCTTTGTGATGCGTGTACTCTGTGATGCGTGTGCACTGTGATGTGTGTGCTCTGTGATGCGTGTGCTTTGTAATGTGTATGCTTTGTGATGTGTGTGCTCCATTATGTGTATGTTCTTTGATGTGTGTGCTTTGTGATGCGTGTGCTCTGTGATGTGTATGCTCTGTGATGCGTGTGTTCTGTGATGTGTGTGTTCTGTGATGCGTGTGCTCTGTGATGTGTGTACTTTGTGATGCGTGTGCTCTGTGATGTGTGTGCTCTGTGATGCATGTGTGCTTTGTGATGTGTGTGTTCTGTGATGCGTGTGCTCTGCGATATGTGTGTTCTGTGATGTGTGTGTGCTTTGTGATGTGTGTGCTCTGTGATGCTTGTGCTCTGTGATGTGTATGCTCTGTGATGTGTGTGTTCGGTGATGTGTGTGTGCTCTGTGATGTGTGTGTTCTGTGATGCGTGTGCTCTGTGATATGTGTGTTTGGTGATGCGTGTGTGCTCTGTGATGTGTGTGTTCTGTGATGCGTGTGCTCTGTGATATGTGTGTTTGGTGGTGCGTGTGTGCTCTGTGATGCTTGTGCTCTGTGATGTGTGTGCTCTGTGATGTGTATGCTCTGTGATGCTTGTGCTCTGTGATGTGTGTGTTCTGTCATGTGTATGCTCTGTGATGTGTGTGTTCTGTGATGTGTATGCTCTGTGATGATTGTGCTCTGTGATGCTTCTGTTCTGTGATGTGTAAGCTCTGTGATATGTGTGCTCCGTGTGTTTCAGATGTTGATGTTTTCTCCAGGTACGGTGACCTATGTAAATATTCAGGACAGAACAACAATGCACGTCTTAGATTTGAGACCTCAAGGTGTAAATGAATATTCTCGGGCCGGAATGAAATTGAATGTTATTGCACTTTGAGGCTGTGAAAAGGCTCTAGAGGAAGAGCATCCTGTAGAAATTTTATGTGGCTCCTGACTCCAATCTGCACTCTTCTTCTGAAGTTTTAATGTGGCTTCCTAGGGTTTTTGGAACACAAATAATAAACTTGTTACAAACGCTTGTTATGTGCCTCAGTCAGTAGTAAAAAAGTTTTTGTCTTTATTTCCATATGAGATTAGAACATCATTAGTTGGTGCTGGAAGACTCCTTTCCCTTTAAACCTATACTTGTCTTTCAGGAGCAGACAGCTTTTAAGCTGTCCTGCACAATGAAGCGGAGTGATGTGATGTTATGTTCTTTCTGGCTGAGAGCTAAAACATTTGGTTCATTCCTGTGGGTATAAGCTGAGAGTCAAAAGCATCCCATCTCAGCATTCTTGGTTATTGCAGTTCCTTTATAATCCGGGCCCTTATTTCAAAAGGAATAGTCCATAATGGGGTTTGCAATTGTCCGAGTCGGATGAGATCAAGACAAGAATCTTAAAGAAGCAGTGCCATGGTACCGTGTGTGTTTATCACAAGAATTCTGGGGAAATGACTCTTAGATAGTACAGGAATTCTGATAAAATATTGTTCAGAAATCCATGACCTGCAATAGGCGCATTGTGAGGCTTTTAAGCTGGCAGTCATTTTTTTTGGAAAGCTGGCCGGACATCGATGCACCTTTTTCACAAGCACACATCTATATGTAAATATACATAGTCCGTGTTGTATATAATATTACTTTAAATCCTAGGAAATTGTTTAGAAAAATCTTTGAAGAATCCATCTTGTAGTCATATTGGTTTTCTGAGTACAGTTGTTCTGTAACTTGATAACTTGATGGTTAATCTATTGACATCTGGGGAGAGTATTATGTGGTTGGTCAATCCGAATGTCCTTCTAAGAAGCGTGTTACAGTCTTCTAGATGAGGGCATCCCAGTCCCCAGTCTGAGGAATGGTGCTGGTCTATCAGCAGTGTTCCATTGGTACACAAGAGACATATGTTACATTTTTCAGGACCCCTCACATTTACATGTTCTGTTTGTATCTGAAAAAAAAATGAAAACAGGTAGGTATATGAAATTGATTGAATGATTGATCTGCTGGCTCCTCTTTTATGGCACAACCTGGCACACAGCGGTGGTATGGTGGTGCCATTGTTTGACGCTGTTGCCTCACACCTCTGGGACCAGGGTTTGAGTCTCTGCCTTGACTCCATGTTTGTGGAGTTTGCATGTTCTCCCTATGATGTTACGGGGTTTTCCCCCCACAGTCAGAAAACATGCTGAGGTTAATTGGCATTACCAAATTGCCTGTACGAGTGTGGATGCCCTGCGATGCCTTGGTGCCTGGATTGTTCCCTGCCTTATACCCATCAGTTCCAGATCCCCTGCAATCCTGAATAGAACCAGTGGTTACAGAAAATGGATAGATGAAAACTGGTTTGCAACTAGGAAAAGTTCAGGAACACCAATGCTAGACTACTGTGGACCTATTTGAGTATCATGCTTTCTTTATGACTGTTCTTCAGCAGAAACTTTGCACCTGTGATCTTAATTTAGTCACTGTCTTTTGCTCTCTCTAGCTAAACAGTATTATTCAGTCTGCTTGGCGTTATTAAGGGTTGCTTGCCTGTTCTCTACCTGGTTGGTCACAGTGATAACACTCCAGCAGAGAATCCTCTGTCAGGACACCATAAGCCATTCCCAATCTGTGTCGTCCGTATGCGCTACCTCTCGTCTTCCCTCTGTGTCTCCCTGCCATCTGCTGAGGATTCGAGGAAGACTCCATCCCCTGGAGAGGTACCCGGTCTCCTAATTGCTCTTACCAGGAATCTCTCTCCTTGAGGTCTTCAGCGGTCTTTGCTCTGCTGTTATAGGTCAGAGTCCTGGATATTTTCCATCTGGAGCGTGCTGACATGTAGGAACAGACTCCACCTTTTTTTAACTTCACATTGGTTCCTAGCCCCATTCATCAATGAAATACCTTAGTCATAGTCAAGGTATAAGTTTACTGTTCTAGGTACAGATCTTCTTTGGGGGGGGGCGAATTTGTTATATTGTTTAGAGAATATAGGTACTTTATTGATCCCTGTGGGGAAATCATTTTCTGGCTTATCCCATCTTGTTCTCTGTAAGACACAGAAACATTTACAGTTGGAAGTAAGCTTGGCCCTGGGATTTAAACCGGTGACCTTCCGAATACAGGCAGACAGCCTAAGCCACACACCATCCGGCAAATGCTAAGGGAAACATCGCCTGGATCGTGGCTTAGCTTTGAACTGTTGGGTTAGGATTATCCACTGTGAGCAACAGCGTCTCTGGTCAAGGTCTGTTAGGTCTCAAGAGAGTCATGGAACCTCCGTATTGCCACGTCTGCTAAAGACTCTGTTTTCCAACATCTTGCACATCACATTATTTAAATTTCAAAAGATAAAACATGCTTTACTTTTTGAAAGAGAGCTCACATTAAGATTGTGCCTATGAACATCTTTGAAGCATTTTTCCGTTTTCTGCAGCTTTTTGCACCCCAGCCATCCCAGCAAGCTGCTGCAGTGGGGGGGGGGGGGGGGGGGGGGGGGGGGGGGGGGGGGGGGGGGGGG
>JABFEA020000119.1:16119595-16136473 GCA_019775915.2 Cyphomyrus plagiostoma | reverse complement strand
CCCCGCAGATCCACTTTAATCCGCTATTATATTCCTTTCCACAACACACTCTGTTTATTCACCATTTTACAGCATCCCAGTGTCAGGGTTATTCTTCAGTTTTGCTGGTGGCTTTTTTTAAACCTCAACACCATTTTTATGCAAAATTTAAGATTAATAGCGGCACTAAAATTCAACACTGCACCATTGTGCAAGTTTACAAATTTCCTAAATTTACTACAGACTGTCCTGTAAACTATGGCAGGATAATGAGCATATTTTCTCTCTCTCTGGCCGTGAGGAACGCGGGATATGACTAACGATGCACACACCTCCTCAGGCTTATTCTGTATAATTATATTTAATTTGCTCACTGGCCAGGATTAGCTAAGATTCTCCTTCAGTTCAACTGGAAATGGAAATAAATAGTGCATTTGGGTTCCCAGTATGCGTCAGATGTACGCGGTGACATTCGCACCCACGAAGTGGAGATGGTCACAGTGCGGGGACATGATGGTAGCCGTGTAGGTGCTGAACCCTTCATCAGTATGTAACCCCGGGTCCCTTGGTGCTTCTCAATGTTTTACTCTTTGTAAAATGAGGGCATCAGCATATGGTCAAGTTCTCTGCTCTCTTGTAACAATTAGTGAAGTACAAGTCATTGTGTCGTCCATTTTTTTTTCCTGCCATAGCCTGGCTGCTCAGATGTATTTTCAGAGGTACCTCTTTGCATTCATCCAGGGGAGAAAAAATATGTATGTATGACATGCTGCTCAGATCACTTCCTGATTCAACAGCCAGTCACATCGAGATTTGATCCGTCATAATCTATAAACAGGAACGTGTGCATGATCTCATGGTTACCTCCGGTGAGCATCACACACCTTTCACGTCTGACGTGCTTTGGTTATAACCGCTGCCAGTCAGGTACGTTTAGGATAAGCTCTCCCGTGCACAACAGAGGGGTTCGCTGTTTGATCTTGAAGAATCAAAAGATTAAGAGGCACAGGAGATTTGTCAGTATGACCAGGAATTTTGTCTTGGACAAAAGGAAGGATAGCGTAGTGGAGTTTAGTGCAAGTACTTTGAGTAGCGTCAGGAATTAGTTTCAGAGAGGGGTGTGCTTGAATGGCTTCTAATTATGGCGACATCTTCAAAGGTTACTTTGCGGGCAGATTGTCTCGGAAGGGAAGCCTACATACCTGCAGATTCCCCCACATGCTCCCCCCAAGGGGACTTTGAAACTCCCCCCCCCCCAGGTGCCCACACCACAGGCATAGCCAACTCACCTCTGAAAACCCCCAAACAAAGGACGGGTCCTGCCAAGCTGAAGAGCGGCCTTCGTCGGCATGGCTACACTCATCAATTTTTAATCCCCCCCACTCCGCCTCTCCAACCATCCGCACCGAGCACTTTTGTGCCGCACATCACCTGGAGTGCAGGCGGTCGGGTTCTGCCACTGAGGGTGAGCATGGAAAACTGGCCATCGGTGGATTGGATGGGTTAAGAGACGGATGGACTGGCAGACAGAAGGATGGATGCAGGGGTCAGTGCCCCTCTACAGCTGGGTTAAAGTCTTGCTGACGTCAGTGCTGGAAAGTGGAGAGGGCTGGGGGGGGCAGGAAGCTACTGAGGTGCTTTTAGCGGAAGTACATTCGCCATCCAGAGTGTACAGCTGATTCAGCTATTTCTCCACATCATATGATGGAGAGAGGGGGCCCTTTGTAGGTGTGGGGGGGGGTGTCTTTGTGCTGAGCGGTTTGATGTACCGAATTCCTCCCATATTTTTCCACGTTCAAGGTCCACCACTGTTTTGTTAAGTAGCGCTGGCACATTTCATTTTGGAGGTGTTTTGTGAGATTGTTGCCGGGGAGTTTCACAGCACACGCATTTCCGAGAGGGAGGCGCAGTGGCGGCAGGAAGGCGTGCAGCCTGAGCAGATCTGCGCAGTCACTTGACAGGTGTGACCAGGAAGACATGCAGTTTGTACTTGCGCACCTTCTGCATTTTTGTGTGTCATCGCTAACAATTCATTCATTCACTTTGGATCTCTTTGGATCCCTATCGCTTTGGAAGCAGACACTGGATGTCATAACAGGATCATCAAGATGAACCTCACAGCTGTAGTACACAAATATCTTAAGTTGTGATAGAACCAGCCAAGGATATTTCTCTGGCTTAAGCGTTAATTTAACTGCATCTGTGTTATAGGTTATTGTACCTGTGCTCTGTGGTGTTTGATGTTTTGGGGACACAACTTCATAATTTAAATACAAAGATCTGTTTATTGGGAGGGATTAATGAATTCAAATACTATATTGGCAGGTACACACCCCCACCGGATCCTGCAGCTCTGCTTCCGGGGAACCTCACAATCTTATATTCTTAATGAGATTTCGATGCGCATTTGCCAAGAAATCCTGAAACAGCCTCCTTTATAAAAACAGAAAAGTAGTTTGTGTATTTATTCTTTTTAAACAAATATTGATGTGCACATACATGACAAACTACGGTACGCTGGGCTTCGTGGTTTGTGACCCTGGAAAGACGCATTTGACGTGAATAATTTACGGGAGCCGACACTGTCAAGGTCTTTGGTGACTTTTATCTCAAAGAGGAATTTCAGTATGTCATCTTGCTCTTCTGGTTTTCAGGGTCCCCTTTTAACCTCTAGACCTTAAACCCCAATAACTGGGCAAACTGGGGTGTATCTGTTGCCTTTCCCCCTGAAAATTGTTCGCTTCAGAGTGGGACTTTCTCAGAAAATGATGAAGGAAGGCGAAGGAACTAGCTCTGTGAAACAATGAGCTTCTTGTGTCCGCATTCCCCTCAATTCTCTAACGTTTCATGGGGGGGTTGGTGGGGGGGGGGGGCTCCTTTCAGCCGCCGCTCTTCAAAGTGGGGGAGTTTGGACACTAAAAAAGCCATGGGGGCATTTTTTTGCCTCCTTCTTAGGGAATTCTAGCCTTTCAAGTCGGCTTTAACAGTAGAGGTCAACCAGAGACTACACAACGCTGGGTAAGGGAGCCGAGCGTGAAAGGAAAAGTGCATTTAAAGAGAATCCCTTCTTGCTCGCAAGCCAAACGAGCCTCCTCCACTTGGGAAAATCAATACCTTCCTTCAGAGCAACAAATTTATGAGGCCTGACCTTAAGCACAGTCTCGTCCACTTTGCTCCTTCCAAATTTATGATCACAACGGATGGAGACACACTCTGTGAAGGGCCTGGAAAATAAAGCAAAATGTGCTGATGGATGGAGACTTGACTACATCTCAATGTACGCGATGACAGAGGAGCTGTTGGAGTTCTTGTACTGCTTGATACTCCTCTTTGAAAGGTAATGGAAAAGATAGCAGGACGTAAATCTCGGCGGCAAAGTGAGCGCTCGTCCGTGTGCCAGCATTCGGTCATGAGCAGCCTGACTGACAGCACTGCGTTTCCGTGGTTCTGACATGGGGGGTGTTTCTCTGTACATTTTAGAGACTCTGCATGGAGAATATCTCCCCTCTGGAGGGTAAACATGGCACCTCCACCCTCGCTGCCATTATTTCTAATTTCAGATGCATATTCATTCTGTTGCATGCTGCTGTGAAGGGTGGGGCATTTCAGACAGACGTGGGGAGGAAGCCTTTTGTGAATAGAGGTAAATAAAGCTGCCACAAGTGACTGCTCTAGATTCTTTGATGCCACAAGAACTTCCACTTCACGTTTTTCAGTTTTTTTTTCCAATCTAAACTCTTTGCCTCTCGTTTTTGTAGAACCTCTCAGAATTCTCCCACAGCATGCTACTCAATAATTAATTATTGTTTTTCAGAGGCGCCTGGTGGTGCGCTACCTCGCCAGGAAGCCTGTGGCCTCGTGCTTCTGGGGCCCTGGGTTCAGCTTCGGCCCATCGCTCTGTGTTTGTGGAGCTCACATGTTCTCCTAACGCGGCTTTCCGCCGTATTCTCTGCAGTCTTCTCTAACCCTGCACTAGAGAAGCGGTTATGGAGAATTAATGGCTTTAGAGTGAAGCCCCTTGGCTGCTGTTCTTTAATGGTGTTACACCATTCAGTCAAACAGATGCTGCTTACTCTACAAATCTCACTACATTGTCCTGTTGCCTATTACCTACAAACCTCTCCCTCGCTTCATATAATGGAGACAGAAAGATAAATATAGGTATAGAGATACGTCCGTAAACACTTTCCCTAAAATAGTTTACCACCGATATAGCAGATGGTAATTATGTAATTACAAGAACATCCAGCCATTCAGCTGCTTCTAACACATGGATCTAACTGGTCCTGCAAGGGTTTGATTAATGGGAGCCAGTAGCAGACCTCAGAGGTCTGGTCCTCTTTCGCCCATGGCGCTGCACGGTGTTTCTTCAGTGGCCAGCAGCAAGACTTGGCTTCTGAGCCAAATAGACGTGAACCCCGAACGGTTCCTGCCCTCTGCCCCATCCCCGCCCCCCCCCCAGCTGAATGGCAAAGGCTCTAATTTCTGCACCTCCTTTGCATGGAGACCCCGGGCTCCCTGAGTGCAGCTCCCCAATCCCAGTTGCAAACACACAGCGATCGAGTCCCTCGCGTGAGCCACGCCTTTTAATAAACATGGGCTCACACCGCCTTTGGTGTCCTTTACAGTAGAACAGAATGATTCATTCCGTCCTTGGCCTGCTCCTTGCTTTTAATCAGGAGGGCTGTACTGTCCACTTTGCATTTTCTTCCCTTTCCTGCAGAACGTCAATAATTTAGAATATTCATGGCTGTGGTGATGTTGCATATTCATGCCGGGCTCTATGTTCTGGGATGTATTACGCTCCTTATCCAGGCAGGGATCCAGCTGTCAGGCCCTTGCCTTCCATCAGCATCTTTATTTATATATTTCCTTCTCCTTCTTCTTTTTTATTATCGGTACCTGTGACAAACTGGGGCGTGCCTGACTCTGCAGCAATCTGACACGGGAAACCAGAGAGCTGGATCCAAAGCTTCATATTTGCTGTTCTTTTTTCTGTTAAATGCAAATGAGCAGATACCTTTTGAGGAACAAGATAATAAAAAATTAAGTACCCCACCCCCCGCCCCCCCCCAGAAGAGGTTGCACCTCAGCACTGGTCAGATGCACATGCTGATAAGCAGCAGTTGGCTGTGTGCTGTGATTGGCTGTCTGCCACAAAGTCCTTACCCTGAACGGCAAGCAGTGCTAAGATGCTAAGGCCCCCCTTCCTGTTTCATGACCGGGCCCTGAAGCTCTTGCATTAACACAGCCCGAGTTCGTCTATGATTTGGTGCGGAGAGAGATGGGGGGGAGTCTTCTTTGCTAACCATTTCCAGCAGAAGATAGCAAAACACCTGGAGATGGGCTTTGGGACACGCCTAGAGGTCAGAGTGCACCTCCTGGAGGGCGAGGATTGGGCGGCCGAATGAGCTTGTCAGATTCAGACACCTGAGATGAGCTCCGGGCTGAAGACGCCCCGGACCACACCGGCAGCTGAAGGACATCTCTGAATCTCCTTAAAATCCCTTCCGTAGCCTGAAAGACAGCGGCCTGCGACTGAGGCACCGTTTTAATTATGACTTAAGGGTTTCCTCTCGGATCAGGAGGCGCTGCCGTATGTGGAAGCTTCTGAAGGCAGAGCTGATTTAATTAAGCAAAGTGAAAAGGCTGAACCGCGCAGGGCTTCTCTTCATCTGCGTCTGAGGAACAGCGGTTCAGTGATGAGAGGCTCCCCCAGACTGATGCCCCCCCCAGTCTGTCCCTCTAGTGCCGTGGGGGTTATTTCCGTCTCTCATTCTCGCTGTCTTTGTGCAGTGCATAAGGTTACCGCTATTCACCGCTCCCTATCTCTCTCTCTCTCTCTCTCTCTGTCTCTCTCACTCTCTCTCTCCTCCTGCTGTAGACCTATTTATGGCATTTTCGGAACTTCCTGTTTCCCGGTGGTAAGATTTCACTCCAGGGGGGCGAAGGCGCCTCATTCCTTCTCGGTCTTTATGCTGTTTATGCGTCATTCATGTAAATGTAGTCTTTGTGTCTCGCAGCTTCTAAGAAGATAAGATGTTTCTGTTCCCATAAAGGCAAAAATAAAATGTCTTTAACTGACTAGTTTGAACGCAGAGTTACATCAAAACTCAAATGCAAGATGTGAAGCATGTGCTAATGCCGCATAGTGACACAGTTTTCACGAGTAACGTATCAGAGATTCGGTTTAATTCCTGGCCGTCTGCTGTCTTCACACTTAGGCTGTTAATTACTTACAAATCTTCAATCTGTCATCCGTCAGAGGTGGATCCGCACCAGCGTGTGGGTTACCATGGTCCATCAGAGGTAGAACTGCACTAGCATGTGGGTTATTGCGGTCCGTCAGAGGTGGAACCGCACCAGCGTGTGGGTTTCTGTGGTCCACCAGAGGTGGAACTGCATCAGCATGTAGGGCTGTCAGAGGTACGAGAGTACCATGAGTGTTGGGTTAAGCCATGTGGCGGACGTCCTTCAGAGTCACTGGGCCAGTATGCCACAGTGCCACACCAGGAGTGTATGCTGGGGTGCTGGGGTCTCGCCAGCTTGGGTGCTCTCCATCGCCGGGCAGTGGCAGCTAGTGGGGGGCGTGCCCTGCCCCAGTGGCTGTGTGGCCCCCGCTCAGCTCTGCTCTCTCAGGTTTGGGCTCCTCCATGAGGTTCTGCAGGTCTATCCTCCCTACAAGCCATGGCGGCAGCCATTATGATGCATGGGGGGCGGTGCCGGGGGGGCAAAGGCACAGAGCGGACCAGCTCGCGGGGGCCGCCACTTGAATATTTGATGCAGATGGATGGCTGCACATTCCAGCAGAACCAGCTGTATTGGAATTCACTCACTCATCTGGAAAGGTTATAATTTAAAAGTCATGCGAGCCGTGCATTAGAGAAGTGGCTGTTTCAGCATGGGGGCCTCTCTCCACAGAAAGCACTCCTCCTGGCCCGGGTTGGGAAGGGCTACTCCTTATCTGAGTAAGTGTTTCAGGAAGAGCTTGTTTATCCCCCCCCCCCCCACACCCAGAAATCTCTTATCCGTATTTAAACAAATGACTTTTCTCTAATGGACTGCAGTCCGGAACAAAAGGTCTTGTAACCTTTTGTTCAAGGACAGCCTATGCCTTTAAAAAACATGCTTGGAATAAGTATATACATTTACTTGTGTGAAAACTGGAAATAGGTTTTAATGCTTCGAGAACTTGGGGAGTAAATGAAATTTGTTTATGTCTCCTGTTACTGTTGTAAAGCTCTGGAGTAGAGTTTAGATTGCCCTACTTCAAGTGAGGTGCACAGTTCTCCCAGCCTGCCAGGTACTGTGCTCACTTCCTGTTTTAGTAGAGCTCTTGGGCTCAGTGGCATGAGAAGTGCTGCTATCTGTGACACACAACTCTGTCTCTGGACATCTGCTGTTAATTCCCTTCATCTTTTTCCAAGGAATATGATTATGGCGTCCAAAAGGATGTAAGTCATCTTTCATGTGTATCGTTTCTCTGGACAGGCTATTTGTGCAAGGATTACGATCTCTATTAATGTCGCATGACGATCTGTGGGATTAGCGCTGGGCCGCTGCGTATTAATAGAAGCAGCATCGTTAGCTTAGCGTCCAGCACGTCACCGATCCCCCCCGTCTGCCATCTCTCCCCTCCCCTCAGGTGTAAGTGCAACCTCCACGCCTCACAGTGTGCGGTGCGGGACGGCAACCTGCAGTGTGACTGCGAGCACAACACCACAGGCCAGGACTGCGGACGCTGCAAACGTGGCTTTCGGGCCAAGTCCTGGAGGGCAGGCTCTTACCTGCCAACGCCTCGGGGATCCTCCAACAACTGTACGTACACCTGCACCTGGGAAGCCTAGCGCTTAGCGCAGATGCTACCTATATGCATAGCATCAACCAATTATAACGTACATTAGCAGTTGATAATAACAGTTTTTAAAATCATACCCTAAACATGAGCAGAAGTCTACTGGGACACCCTTATGTACAAATGAGGCTAAAGTCTGTAATTAAATACTCAAAGTATACACCCATAGTAACATCATGGCCAACCCAGTGCAATTACATGTTTAATTATGCAAATAATACTTTTATACTGCAGTATCCCAGTAACCCAGATATCTCTGTCCACACAGCCTAACTGTAATCCAAGCTCTTCAAACAACTAATTCCCCTCTTCCTCTCCTAATTATATATAACAAATTAAAATTTTCTACATCTAATTTCACCATGATTTTAGCAAAAGCTTGACTTTTTAAAAATTGTATCCAACTGAGCTTGCTGGAGTTAAATGTTGCGCTATGAAATATTATGGTAATCAAATATATTCTGATATTGTAATAATACAAAATACTTGCAAGGGTTTTGTACCGAGAAAATTAGTATTAATTATACCACTGTTCAGCACAAATAGTAAAAGTCGCCATCAGTGAAGGTTTTGAAGAATAGCTGTGTCACGTAAGTGCACACGACCCCCCCTGCCTTAGGCAGTAAGGGGAATTCTTCACAAGGAGGCGCTGATTAAATAATAATCTGAGCAGCCGCCCCCATAGAGGACGTGCGCAGCCTCTTGGGCCGCAAAGAACTGTCAGCCCGCTGTAGAGCCTCCTCTGCATTTCTCAGGTTTCCTTAGGTCTTCCTGTTTACTCCCCATGTGCTCTGAAAGGACTTCTCACCCCTAGAGACCCCTGTGGTAACCCAGTGCCCTGCACCTCATCACCTGTGCCTTTGATGTTGTAATGTTGGATTGAGGATGATGAGTTTGGAATGAGTGTATGAATAAACATTCCATTCCTCTGTTCTCTCTCCCTCCTCCAGGTGTAGCTGCTGGTTCGACTCTTGGCAGTAAGTGACACGCTATTGAAATGCTGGGAGACTGGTATCGGTGGTCGTCTCTGCACTATCCCCCCCTCCCCCCCCACTCCGTTGCCCCTATCTTCCTCATCTCCCCTTTCAATCTATATTTGTTTGTTTGTTTATCATTCCGGAACTGGTCTCCAGCTGTGTCTCCCATATTGGCCGTTACTACCGCATGTGAAAAGTTTTCCCACAGCTGTCTATTTGGTGAGTGGCAAAGAGAGAAAGTGATACGGTTCTGAATGGAGGTTCTGGAGAGCGAGTGATACAGGGCTGTAAATACTCTGAATGGTTAGATTAAAACTCTCTGAAAAATGGAAAGCGATGCCTTTAAAAAATCATTGCAACATGATTCTCTTACTTTGGCAAATCATATCTTGGGAATCAGGCCCATTCTTTAGAAAAAGCCACATTTTTCTGGAGTTAAATACTGCAGTTTATCTTCAAATAGTTTCCTTGTTCATCTTCATTTGGAACTTTTGCCTCTTTTGACCAATGAGCCATTTGTCTTGTCTGGGTAACAGCTGTGTTGCCTGTGGCAGTTACCAGCACTGAGTGTCACCAAAACCTCAGTGAAGGAGCCCTTTGGGAGATGGAAGGGATTAGCCAAACCTTGCTGCATGGGCCACAGAATCAGCACATAGAAACTCTCTCAGAGGCACAAATGCAAGGAACTCCTCCTGATTTAATGGAGCTGTGGGAAAGGAGCTCACTCCCCGGGGTCGCTGCCTGTGCATTAAGGGTTGCTATGTCATTTCATTTAGGCAAGGTTTCATTCCACTTTTAGCCAACACTAATTATATTGTATCATCAAAAGGAAAACTTAGGAACCTTACATCACAAATCTTTTTACGACTGCCATTGACTGGCTTCAGTTGTTTTTGACTTGTGCTGGGATATAAGTAGCATTTAAACAGACTTGCCAAGTTGCGTTTGAAGGTGGTCCAGATGGTAGACCTGACACCTGAAGTCTATGACCTCTGAACGACTCATTTGCTTTACAGGTTTATTTCAGTTCATCAGTAATAGTAGGTTGTGTCTAATTTTATGTAGCATCTAACCAGAAATAAAATTAACAATGAAAATGCAGGAGAGATGCATCCTTACTGTCTCTAAGCAAGAAATTAGCGGAACAAATTCTCAGACTCATAGACTCACAAACTTTTATGGCTTAGTATCAACTCCTGCTGAAGCCTCCACATCTGATGTGTGACGTTTGTGGCACCATTGCAGCTTCTGCTGTCTCTTGCTCTTACTCCTCACTGTCCTGGTACCATCTTCCTCTGGTCCTCCTGCCCTCTGGGTCACAGTGTGTTGATATTATTAGGCACCATCAAGTTGATTTAAATTCCTGGAGAGTCTGTAGGTAGCTTTCCTCCACAATGTCCTGTCTTCTATCTGAGTCTTGAGCTTTCTCCATGGCCTGACAGTTGTTATGATGATTGATTCGATCTACTTTGTTGCTGGTCTTCCTCTCCCTTCTTTGCCTTCAACATGTCCAGGCGTTGTGGTCTTTTGCAGTATACTAGGTCTCCTCACTTTTACTACTAACTTAATTTACTAAGTAGATGTTCTTGTCCAAAACCAGGTTCAAAGTGAGGCAGATAATGCTTCCTAAGCACACAGCTGTCAAGGAACCGATTTAGGTACAAGTTCTGCTAAGCTGAGCTTCCAGTGAATGATCTGTAACAAGCACTAGTTTCCTGTGGAACACGAGGTGTCCGATACATTACAAACCATTGCATTATCATAACATCAGCAGAGTCATTCAAACCAAAACACCAGGAAGGCCAGATTTCTACTAGATAAATAAAAAATACAAGCACACTTGGTATTGCTGAGAGATCGTAACAAAAGAACTGCCGATGACGACAGACAGAAAGTCAATGGTCACCTTGGCTTACCTTCACATGTTGAAGGGATCACCTGGTGGAGTTTCCTTGCTAACTAAAGAATATGCCCAAGATGCCTGGTCTTTTGTCCCTCATGTGAAATTTGTTGGTATACTACGGTGATTTACTTTTGAGCACTAATTAATGATTTGGGTGGTCCCAGTGTTACATCTATCAAACATCTTCAAAAACTGCTTATTTAATACAGAGTACATCCCTGGACACTTTCTGTAAAATTTTGCCTTTGAAATGCAGACGAGAGCCTTTTAAGTAATTTCCAGTCCACCGTGATAATTGGCACTTACTTTTCAAAACACCATTGTCTCCTATTTTCAGTTTTTTGGCTTTCCAAAAGAAACAAGCCTATGGTTGTTTCTCAATACCATGAACGCAAAGATTGTACTTGTGATCTTGGCAAGATTAGTCTTGCTAACTTGCCTTCCAAGAACAAACTTGGGGCTCAATGAATCATGGGATTGGTCTCATTGACCAGGATGCAGCTGATTTATCTGCGAAATTTGCAGTACAACATCCAAGGATTTTAATGTCCTTGTCTACTTGTGTTCTTAGTAACGGAACTGATCTTTGGCAGAGGAAGATAACATAAAACGGGTGCACTAGAGCACAGGTACGGTGGAGTACAAGTATTGAGAGATACTCTGTTGCCCATCATTTTTGGGCAGCACAACCTGGCCTGCCCACCTGGCCAGAGAGTTACTTGCAGATGTGATGGCTTCTCTGTAGTTCAGATCTCTTGTCAGGGTCACAGCTCCTCTGTTTCATGGCCCCCGATCTGCAAGCCGCTGCTTCCTCCAATGTGATTTTATCCCTGTCTTTAGAGACATTATTGCTGATGTAATCGTTTTTCTCCGTTTTGATTTACAGGAATTTAAGACATTGGCTCCATTTGCTAAACCCTTCCCAAATGCCTGTTCCTCCCTTGTCTGGCTTAAGCTCCTGTAAAGTATCCATTCACTACTGTGCCACAGTCATGCCACCCCTCGTGCTATCTTGCTCCTCACCTTACATCCTTATGGTTGGATTTCATCATTCCACCTCTTACATGGCACTCCCATTCCATATATCCACCTGTACACCTTCACCTCCTTCATCACCCACCAAACAGAGCCACGCATGGCACCAAAGTCCAAAGCAGTGTTTCCCAGCTCAGTGCTTGAGGACCCCCAGAAACGTTTCTGCTCATGGGGTCCCCAATGGCTGGGCATGGAAACACTGGTCTAAGCGTTCTTTGAAACTTTCATGAACTGCTTTTACAAACCTCTCACTGGCACTTTATGAGCATTAACAATCCATACATTGACGTTACTAAGAAGATTGCAGTGCGCCAAGCAGCATAGGTCACCATAATTCTTGGCTTTCTCAATGCATTCCTCGTCTCCTCAAACTGGGAATCTTACTCTGCATCACCAGCATCACCGTAACTCAAAACATAAACAACCACGTAGATGTCAAAGGTACCTTCTGACTTTGTTCACTGCTCATTATAAGTATTATACTTTTAGTATTAAACTGAAACATGCAACCTCTTTATTTTGATGAGCATAGATTAATAGTCACAGGTTTTACATACAAATATCATCGTCCCATTTCTTTGATAGCTCCTTTCTAATAATCGCCTGATATGGGTGGGTTTGTCATTTGTGGGCCCCTCTGCCTCCTACTGCACTGACTGTTTGTGCTTAACAGGGGGCTTTCAAACCTCAGGGACCCCACACAAATGAGTTTGAGTGGTGATAAATAGCACAGCTGGCATCGCACTTTCACTGATGCTGGCTTCTGTATGTATCATCAGTGCATTGGAAAGGTCAGACTCTTGCACATGTTAATCTCTCACTGACACAAACCTTTTTCAGTATTTCAGGTTTATCCCGTCATGGTAGTATGACAGTAACAGGCATATTTGCATTCAACTAATGATGGTGACAGTAATATGCCAGGGCTGCTCACAGTCTTTGTTGGGGCCAATGAATGCTCCAATAGACAGATTTTAATCCTCCAGTGAACAGTTATCAGTCATGGAAGCGCATGCTGCTCTGTCTGAATGCTGAATTGATCACTTCCTCATGCAGGCTTTGGGGAGGTCAGCTCTGGAAGCGCATTTTGTAATACTAGACACTAACTCTGGTACAGAAACCCCAATATCAGTTGGATGATGATTTTTCGATGTCTTCACACACTGTCACTTCATCTTGCCTATAAATTAATGTTAGCAAGTTAAATCTCCTGGAAAGTCCTTCAGCTAAATGTTTTATTTGTTCTGCTTTTCATCTCACAGTTATGTGGGTCAAAACATCAGATCTGTGTTCTTTGGTGAACGTGATTGTTTTTCAATTCATAATCAAACTTGATTCTTCACCAGGAATATGTGAGATGGTTACCCTAATTGCTCATTTTGTTTGGATTAGTAATCGTTTTAAAAAGGGTTACAGTTTGAAAATTTAAGTCGTGATTCAAGTTCGGAAAAGTTTTAAGCATGGCTGACTTTGTGCGTGAGTGTGCAAGTCAGTGCAGGAGATTACAGACGTGGCCAAAGGAAGGTTTAATTTAGTGATGAATTGACATTGATATTCATAGTCACACACTTTAATAAAGAGACACAGCTGGATAATAACTTCTACCACTGACGACAGGAGAGAAACTTCCTCTCAATGAGATGTTCACCCCTATAATGCCAGAAATTATTCATACAGCTAAAAGAGCATCTCGATCTATCCAGCACTCTTCTTAGTATCCTCTCCATCTTCCAGTTTTCTCTGCAGATTAATTGCAATTTTATTTAAAAATATCAATACCCATATCCCTCTCAGTCAATTATTGCAATTAACGGCATATTTTGTACATTTTAGAATACCAATTGCTACAGCATCCCCACCCAAAGCCCCCAGTGAGTAAGCCATAGGCGACAGTGGCAAGGAAAAACTCCCAAGAAGGAAGAAACCTTGGGAGGGACCAGACTCAAAGGGGGAGCCCATCCTCCAGGGGCCGGCAGGGAGAGTGAAATACATTTTTTTTTTCTACTTATGTCCTGTAAGGCAACTTTAGAAAGCAATGCTTTACATTTATAATGAATTACCAAAAATGTTAAAATCCTACCATGATCCTGTTAGGGATAAGTGGAATGTGTATTGATCACGTCACATGATGGAAATCATCACGTTTTAGAATTTCTCCATCCATCCATCCATCCATCCATTACTCCATCCATCCATCACAGCTTATCCAGGGCTGGGTCACAAGGCAGCAATCTGAGCAAACATGCCCAGATCTCCCACTCCCCATCCACCTCCTCCGAGGGAATACCAAGGCGTTCCCAGGCTAGCAGGCAGATGTAATCTCTCCAGCGTGTCTTAAGTCTGCCCTGGGGCCTCCTCCTGGTTGGACATGCCCAAAGCACACCCTAGGTAGATGTCCAAACCACCTCAGCTGGCTCCTTTCGATGCAGAGGAGCAGCAGCTCTGCTTTGAGCTCCTCCTGAATATCTAACCTGCTCTCCCTCACTCCTCCAGTGGAATAAGGGGGCAATTCATGGAGGGTTTCAGAACTAACATATACATTTAAACTAGGGATCCACATTTTTTCAGTTTCGATCCGATTCCGATACACAACTGCCGATATCGATACAGATTCTGATACAAGAGCTATTTTTACTTTCAATTCAATTGAATTTAAAAACTTTATTTGTCCCCAAGGGGCAATTAAGGCACACAGAGTAGTTGAACAAGGACACAGTGACATAAAGTGCAACAGTGATTACAGTGTTTTAAAGGTTCTGTGAAAAATTGCAGTCAATCACGTAGATGGGAACTGAATAAAGATGTAAAAGGGAGGGATTGTTAGTGGGCACGGGGGGGTCAACTGCAGAAAGAATGACAGATTCCAGTGCAGGGAGGCGGGGGGGGGGGAGTCTGTGAATTGAGCAGTTGAACGGCCCAAGGAACAAAGGTCGCTCTCCTCCTCTGTGTCCTGCAGCCGGGACAGTGGAGCCATCGTCCTGAGGGGAGCAGAGCATGGGAGGGTCTGCAGAACCCTGCACACTGCTCTTAGAGTTTGCTGCTCACTCATGGATGAAAATGCTCTGACCGGGAGAGCAGACTTACCCTATGTTGGCAGGCAGGTCCTGTGCTGCATGCTGGTGGAGTGATACCAGCAGGCTATGGAGAAACAGAGGACACCCTCAATGAAGGAGTAGTAGAAGGTTCTAAGCATGACCTTGTTGACCCCAATGCCGTTTACCTTCCTTAGGAGATAGCCTCTGCTGACTTCTCCTTAGAATGTCCACGATGTTGGAGGCAAACTTTAGGGTGCAGTCAAAGATAGTGCCCAGATATCAGTACTCCTCCACCACCTCCACTGTCTGCCCATGGACTATGCTATCCGATCCTTTTGCTAGCTCCCTCTGTTTATTAGAGAGGGTCACCACCATGTCCTTGGTCTTTGACTTTGTTATACTTTTATATATTAATTTTTTAAACTAGTAAATACAGATTGAAAAACGTATGGCAAAAAATATTTAATTAGGCTACTACAAGCATACATAACGTACTGTTCCACTTCGTTTGTATGTCTTGTTTTAAGCGTTTTTGAGGCATTTGCAGTTCAATATGAATATCTTCAAAGCAAGTATACACAGGTGGCGAATGCTTAAAATATTAACACAATTTTTCTCCCATTGACATCAGCTCAGTTAATTTTTTTTGCGATGGCAACCCCTCTTGTATCACAAACTGCAGCGAGTTCACAAGACAGTCCAGGTTTGTCTCGCACAGTTGTGTGCGCTTTGTTAAGTGGGATTGTCCATTAAATGCCATTCCCACCTCTCAATACTAAAAAATCGCTGAGCCACTGGTTTCTGTTAAAAGTGTAAAATACTCCCAAGTCGTCTCATCTTATCTTACGCTCCTCGTACTACGAAGGGTACGCGCATGACGTCACAGCAGGCGGAAGTCAATGTACTCACACCAACTGAGTAGCAAAAAAGACCGAGGGGCAGCATTAGCGTTTGATTTGAAGGCTGCAAAAAATCACATGTAAAATGGGAAAGAGCTGTCATGTGATTGATTGTACAAATAGATTTAACAAAAAATAGGAGCTACTAAATAAGTAAGTATATGATGTCTGTTACGTTCGCTGAATAACCGAGGCAGTAAGGCCGAATCCCAAACAGAAAGAGAAGGGTCCAGCTGCAGACGCCTGTAGAGTGGAGCTCCACAGGAAACACGTGATCTCAACTCTGTGTTACAGGGAATAAACACTAACCTTAACCCTAACCGGTGCTCCACTTTACGCCCTTAAAGATCACGTGTTTCCCGTGGAGGTGACGCATTTCCGGTGGATCTCCACTCTACAAGCGTCTGCAGCTGGACCCTCTTGAACAGAAAGGGGTTTATTCAGGTACAGTGCGGACAGCAAAGCACGTTAATGACAAATCTGGGAAAGACCAACTCAGATGAGGACTAAATACACAAGACAAGCTGCCATTAAGAAGAAACAGGTGAGAACAATCAGGTAGTAACACGAGGTAACAAGGTGGGCGTGGCACACACGAGGATCGGATGAGCTGGGCGTGACAACGTGGATCGGTCACGCATGGCCGATATGCGATCCGTCAAATAGGTCTGGATCGGCGCCATCTCTAATTTAAACACCATTAACATTGATGTTCGATGTTCAACCATATGGTCAGACGTGTACTGGGGTGACATGCTTTTGGTATCGTTTACTCATTCTAGATCACAGTCAGTTTTATGTTTATATTTTATATGTTTTACCACCTGAAGGATAAATTCTTGATAATGGATGAAAAGAGGCAGTGATATAACATAAATTAACTAAATGCCAGATTTAATTCTTTGTTAAAAATACTCAATCCTTTAACTTTTTTCCCCACACTTGGAAATGTTTAGCAACGCATGCTAAGCATTTAAAGTAGTGTTTTTGTTGTTTGGGTCTTATTATTCACTAGGGACTTTACACTAAGAATGTTCTGCTGCCTCATTTCAGACGTCAAAGATGACACGTGAAATTCATAGCTGTAGCAGGACTTGGGACAGAGTGGTGATATCAAAATGAAATTCATAGCAGGACCTGTGACAGATATCAAATATATGACACATGAAATTCATAGCAGGACCTTTGACAGATA
>JABFEA020000119.1:16096873-16107172 GCA_019775915.2 Cyphomyrus plagiostoma | reverse complement strand
AAGAAGGCATTCAAGTAAGAATTGCATTGTAGTATGACTCATTTCCTGGCACGTACAATTTATATTAGGTCAGCGTTAACAGTTTGACTTCTGATATCCAGATCGCTTTCTACGTCAAACTGGTTTGTTCGACTTTCAAGAAATTCGAGTTCTAGTGAGTTTGAGAACCGAGGTACCACTGTATGTGCAAAGAGTAAGATACTGCCTAAAGGAATCAGTGTCAATGGTTTGCAGATCAGCTTACATTTTACACCAACACCAACGGCCTCATCATACAGGTATTCCTGTGGGCAGGCATGTGCTGTGAAGAATACAGCTTCCCAATCTGGTCCTTGGAAACAGTCCATGTTTTTGCTTTGTCCCAGAGCCCTACTGGCAGCTGGGAGGGAGCAAAAACATGGAAAGGGCCTGGGGGGATGGGGTTTGGGGGCAAAGGACAAGGTTGGGAAACACTGGTTTAGGAAGTCTTCACTTACTTTCAGAGCACAGTATTACAAATATGGCTGCTTGTAATGACATCATAATCATCATTTACTAGTACCTTATTCCCATTTGCACAGAATTTGTTTTATAGTAGTGATGTTTCAAATTAATATAATTAGAATAACTAAAAGTGATTCCTGCAATGATTCCTGCATGAATGCGACTTCTGCCATGATTAGATAAGGAAACAGCTACATCTTATCTGATTCATCCAACATGTAGCTGCGGATCCATCGCCGTTCATTGTCACATGCAGAGTGGTCTCAAGGAGTCTCATTGTCATGCATGGTGAAAAGAAAGTGTCTGACAGCTGTGTAAAGATTTTTTTCTAGCAATGTTATTCATATTTTATTGAATAATATGAGATCAACAGTCTAATATTCAATTACTGAATGAGATTTGTGCGTTCCATAAAAAAATGGTTAACCTTCCATTTCTACAGGAATGAATATCATCACAAAATAATACAACTTCAGGAAAAAAATACAACATATGCACACAGAATACAGTTCAAAAAGCATATTTTTACTGCAGGAGTTCCCAACTCCTAACCAGTTTACAAAAATAAACTGAATATTTTCAAGCCATGCCTATTTTACGATATCTGATGTTAGTGCGTCTTGATTGCATCTGGAAAAAATGCTCAAACTAATAAAATAGAGCCAATGGATGGATTTTACCCTGATAACTTTTATCAATCTGTGATTATCAAAAGGTTGAGGACCTCACATTTATGGTATACAGTATAATAATATCAAAACACCTAGCTCATAATCTTAAGTAACTTCATGATTCTTGAGGATTCTCTTTTCAGGGGTGTCTGAAGTCATGACACCCTGACACTGGCACACCTCCCATGGGAAAAAGGGGGGTGTAAGTCCTTGGTGCTGTAGTTTTGTGAACAAAGCATAGTGTCTCGCTCGCAGAGCTGGAGCTCTAGAGCATGTGGTGCGATATCTTTTCTGCTGGGCCTCATGATGGCTTTATTTGGGGGCTTGTAGGCACCCCGGCTGAATCCCAGCATCAAGCAAGGCAGTGGGAGTGTGAAAGCCTGCATAGAATAATGAGACCTTGTCCTTCCATCCAAATTACAAGGACTGTCAGCCTGAAAATATCATTGTGAGAAGTTCCATATTGTGTATGCTGTTTTATTTTACCATATGCCTTCAGTGTGCACAGAAATCATATCACAGAGATACATTATTTCCCAATGTGTACAACACATACGGAAATGCAATTAATATAGACCAACAGCTTTAATATCAACCTAAACCAGTTCAGTTACAACATATCAGTAGTGAAGGGACCGTTACTGAGGCTATTGATACAGGAAGATTACAATTACAGTTCCCACTGTGAAAAATGTTGACAGTGATTTGAATCCATCTGCTCCTGAACACCAGGAGGTTGGAGGGTAAACTCAACACTGCAGGGAGACACAGGCCGCCAGAAGGCAGGCCGTCAAGTCAGCAGAAATGGGTTTCCCATCCACACACCTGGCAGTCTTTCCACAAGCGCAGCACGACTCGGGAGAACATAGCCACCTCGATGCGACTCCCCCGCCCTCGCGGATGCACACGGAGCTGCCCAGCAGAGGAGCTGGGTTTCTGCCGGAACGTCGCAGACATCCACATTCGGGCGCTGTATGCTGGACACTTTAATGCAGAAAAATTGGACTCGTTAGAGGAATCTAAAGCTGTGGCTGCTTTAATATCTGTGAAAGTTTCAAGTAAGCGTGAATGAAACACGGGATATTTCTGCCGGCATGGTTTTGAAAGGAGCGCCGGATCTTCTCACCAGATTATGGCTCCTGCTCACGCACCTCTAAAGCCACCCCTTGTTATATCAGGCCACTGGAATATGACCTGTAGGACACTAAGTGAACATCCATTTTTAGTTCACAGCCGATCAAGGCCACCGTGGTCCGGAAGCTCTCAAGATACATGGAGATGAAGGCAGGACACATCCTGAGCAGGGTGCCAGTTCATTGCGGGCACACTCTGCTCACACATTAAAAGCAGTTCAGTGTCACCAGATCAAGTGAACAGCATGTATTTGGAGGTGTTGGAGGAAACCCAATAGAGAACATAAAAAACAGACACAGGGAGAACTGGGGGCTGATTCAAATCTGAAACAACACTACCCCACTGAGCTGCAATGCCACCCCAGCCGCAAAGCAAACCAGGAAAACCAAGCGGGGAAAAAACATTTCATTACTATTCACTGGCAGTTTTAGGTATAAACAGCAGAAACCTGAACAATCGCTGGAGGCGACAGATGTACAAACTGGAAGCGGGGTGAAAATCAGAAAGTTCTAATCCATCACCTCATCTGACATGGCGGGATATAGCTGCTTATTTGTGTGACCTGATAATTAGGTGCCCTTGACAGGACACACTGAGTTTGATTTATTTTCGTCCCCGTAGAGTGTAACTGTAACCAGATTGGCTCCGTCCATGACCGCTGCAATGAGACAGGCTACTGTCAGTGCAAAGAGGGCTCCACAGGGCAGAGGTGCGAGGACTGCCTCCCAGGGCACTACTGGAAGCAAGGCTGTTTCCGTAAGTAAATCAGCATGGCAAATATAATAAACTTCGCAGACGTTTTCTACGATTTTACGATAAAATAAATGCTGCACACTAAAACGGTAAAGCTGGAGGAATTATTTTGTGAATAGTTATAGCTTAATTGTTTTGTTAGGCACTACTAATGGCAAGTTACTACCACCCCTCATGTCCTGTTGCTTTTTAGAAAGTGCATATTTAAAAGTTACTTTTCAATTAAAAAAATGTGTTGAGTAAATTTGATACATTTTTTCAAAAGGTGACAGAGCAGGACTAATACAAAATGATTGGTGGGCAGGAGAGATCAACAGTGAAGCGGAACAAGTTTCTATTTTGGCTGGCCGTGTATAAACTCCAGGAAAAAAATAACGCTTGCTTACAACTATCATGCATTTCCATTAATTGCTAAATAATAAATTAATTGTCCCATATCACTTGGCTCTCGGCCAGTGATGATATTTGGATGCTGTTTTCCATATAATTGATACAGCATTGGTTAGCCAGAACAGAACTTTGTTTTCTGACCTTCAAACTTCACCTGCTAGTAAGCTAGCCAATTTATCCTCAATTCTAAACAGAAATGATAACCAGATGTATGTATTTTTGAAAAAGAAAATTGTTTTTATGGTTGACAATATGTGCAATAGGAATGATGATGATCCTGACCATCCCATTGAATACAACTCATACATAACGACTCTTATGGCTAGCCTGTGGGATTTTTACTTACACAAAAATGTTCTGAGGGCAGAACAAAAAAAATGACTGGTTCAGAAAGAGAAACAATCAGATTGTAGAGCAGGCAGGTCCAAGCAACTACAGAAGGCGGGGCGAATACATTTGAATTATAGGTCCCGCCTCCTCATCTGATTGATAGGGCCCACCTCCTCTACAATCGGATTGGGTATTTCTTTGAACCAATCGTTCTGTTTCTTTTACTCACACAAAAATGTTCAATCTCCTATGAGTTTACAGCTAGCTACAGCTAACATTTTTGTCAGCTCTTCTCAAGGGTCATCATAATTCTTTCCCAAATGCATTTAGTCTGCTTCCAGATTTTCCCAAAATATAATGTAACAACTATGTTGATACTTTCTGTGTAGCGATGTACACAAGGATTCATGGCAAGCCAAAGATTTTATCGATCAGTTCTTTTTGATTGTGTAGAGCATGGTCTGGTGATTTTTTGCAGTAACACGTTACTTAAGGGGGCACAAATAAATGTACTAGTACACTTAACATATTAACCAGTAAGTCAGCGTTACTCACCGATCCCCTGTTCATCGTTAATCAGTCATGACGGTTCATGCAGGTATACATAATTTGTTCAAGTAGTAACTAAGGTATTTGAGCCCCTTCAAGTGAAATGTTACCCATTTTTAAAAATCACATTAACATTGCAGAGTTACACAATTTGGCAATTAGAGTTGTTTTTAATCATAATTAGGGTTTTATTTGACTAGCTGAGAGACTTATCAATCAGGCTGAAATAATTCCACAAAGATCCTGCCCAGACAGCAGGTACCACCTGTCCCTTAGAGTGCCACTCACCTCGTTCCCCACTCTCTCTGTCCTTCAGCAAACGTGTGTGACGACGAGCTGCTGCTCTGCCAGAATGGCGGCACCTGCCACGAAAACCAGAGGTGCATCTGTCCCCCGGAGTTCAGGGGCGTGCTGTGCGAGCAGCCGCGCTGCGACGGCGGGGACTGTGACGCCGCCTACGCCTCCTACCTCACCTCGGTCACCCTGCTTCTCTGCCTCCTGGCTACTCAGCTGCTGAAGCTAACTGCCTGCTGAGCCGCCACTGGGGGGCAGCCCCACGCCGCTCAAGGAGTGAGACTACAGACGGCGGAGGCACCGCCCATTCATTTCACAGTCTCGTTTAATCCGGGGCGTCCGAGCCGCGCATCGAAGCAGGTGTCAGAGGGGCCGCGGTCGGAGGGAATATCGCTGACTGCACACTTCCCTTAAATAAAAAAAAAAAAGGGAATTTCGTACCAAAAACACGTACATAAGGAGAAAAAAAAATACTTAAAATCAAAGCCTACAGAGATACACAATGAATATTTAAAGACATTGTTCTTGACGTAGTTCTAAGTTTCTCCCACTTTACTGCACACATTTTTTTTAACCAAGATGGGGTCACAGCTGCTGCTGAATCCTGGTTACACCTGAAGGCAGACGTGATGTTTCTTCATAAACTGGAGCCGTTTCCACTTTTCCTTCCTTTGCTGCAGTTTTGCCTCCTGCCATCCATTGTACCGACTTGAGAAGAAAAAAAAATGTTAAATCTAATATTATAATAACAAATAAATAAATAAATGACTAGCCACTGTTCCCCCTCTAGGAATAGGGGTGTTTCTCCACATCTTAAGTGGTTAAACCTTCACATGGTATTTAAGAAGCAAACACAGAGTATAACGTATCCAAAAGAAAACTACAAATAAATCTAAGGAAAATGTTTTATTATATATTAACATTGTTTGAATATTTTTTGTAGAAATTATTTTTCTTCCAGGTTAACAAATTAAAAAAAATAAAAACTACTGAAGAAAAATCTTGTATGTAAGCATGTCTGAAGTTGCTGGGATACCAAAATACACTGCACTGCCTCCAGTGAAACATTTACATGTATTACTGCAAGGACGCAATACACCCAGTTTATGACCCCTTACTGGGCAAACAGTCACTGGGGGACACTTGAAGCACCCTGAATAGCATATGCTTCAGTCCAGGGGTGGCCAATCTTATCCGCGAAGGGCCAGTGTGTATGCAGGTTTTTGCCGCAACTCCCTAATTAGATCACTAATTATAGAACTGATTGGCTGTAGAGTCTTCACACCTGGGTTTGAACAGCTGACGTACATGTTATCCCAAAACCCTGCATACACACTGGCCCTTTGCGGATAAGATTGGCCACCCCTGCTTCAGTCCATCACAGGGCACGCCTAGAGAGACCTGTTATGCTGAAAGCATGCCAGGGCAGGACATGCAAACTCCACACACAGAGCAGTGCTTGACTATGAACCCCCTGGAGGTACAAAGCAACTGTGCTGACCAGTTAAACAGGTTAATGACCAAAAAAAAAAAAAACAAAACAGGTGTCATTAGCAGTCAACAAACATCTTCATTACCAAAGAGCATTTCAGTAGTAGTTCCTGAAAATGTAAAATGTACACACCCCAAACATCTCAGATGGGGTATCCAAACATGCAAATCTCGATCCCTGAAGGCTTTGGTTTTCTCAACTTCTGATGGATTGCAAGGTTTTCTATGCTTCTAAAAGAAGCAGTCCTGTAGTGTCAGAGTGGGAGGGAGGAGAGCAAAAGGCTGTTGTTCATACCTGGTTTGCATCAGAAAGCAGAAAGTTGGGTGGTTCAGTCAGCATAGTGCCTGATGGAACTGAACAATATTAAGGCGGCAGCGACAGACTTGTGGTGTAAACACCCTGGCGATCGACAGCGTACAGAGAGAACACCTCATTCAACACCATTCTGCTGGTCACCTTCAAAAAGTACCACACACAAACTTCCCAGAAAGTTCCTTTGAACATAAAAAGGTGTCAGTATATATATTTTTTATTTTCTTTTTCAACAAATAGTAAAAAAGCACAAATGATTAGTTGCATCCAGTTACAAAAACACCGAAAAACAAACTCTGATTTCTCTCCCAGTTTGAACATGGTACTTAAGCTGAGAACATAGGTTGTGTACATTAAAGGCAAAATACATCAATACACTCATGTCTTCTAAAACTCTTGCAGTACTTAAAGCAGCATTATCTCCCTCAGCTTTAAGTTGGTATAAATGGAAGCATATGAATTTTTTTTAAAAGGATCTAAATAATTCACTACATTATATGCAGCTATTCTGAAATGAAACTGGTTATCTTGGCTGTGTGCGTAGCAGGTAATGATATAGACAATGGTCGCGTCTGATAGACGTCACTGTGCATTTCTATGGAGAAACCCCAGCAGTATGAGGTAACGAGGAGAATGAGGAATTTTACTGCTTTGACACAGTAAGACAGCAGTCTTAGCAGCAGCACCCCCTACCCCCATGCTTGGTAGTCCCCCCTCCCAATCACTGTACTTTAAGAGGATTCCAGCCTGACGCTATGCAGGACAGCAGGATTTTTCAGTTAGCTGGGTTAATTTAAACCAGAGGTCATGACTGTACAATAAGAGGTAAGGAGCATTCCTATTGGACAGTCATGACTTTTAGCTTAAGTTAACCCAGCTAACATAGAAATCAAGCTTGGTGGAACAGACCCTGCTCAGTCCTCCCGAACGCTGCGTCCCCGTGCCTGCTGCCCAGATACCCCCCACCTCCAAAAGGCAAAGCGCTCACACCTGCTTTAGAGCCGCTACTTTATTATTGTACCCCTCCCTCCAGTGTTCTGAAAAACGAGCCAGAGTTAACAAACAAAAATATTTAAGATTCCAGGTAGGACTCTCATCCAGGCAAGTGGGTGCGGAACATGTACAGAATCTTGCATACAATTAAGGCTATACGGCACAAAAACAGAAAGACAAAATCTCAGAATCTTTAGGCTTATTTTGTAATTATATGGGGAAAAATAATGAAAATATTCCCCAGGGGTCAGTCTCCTTGAAACATATGGCTTATTTACATGTCATTTTAACAAGTTTGTTTATGCACCAACGCAGTCATTTAGATATGAAAACACTGGACAAGCCTGTCCATCCCCAACCACCCCCCCACCCCAGCTGCCATCTGACGACCACGTCTGCATGGGGTGTCACATCCAAAGGAATGCAAGTGCAAACTGTCAGTACTCAGGTTATGATCAAAAAAGACAAAATAAAAACACCCGCATTAATGACAAAATGCACTTATACTGTTTTTTGCAAAATTCTGAGAATATGGAAAAACATGCACCTGCTCTCTCTCTCTCTCTCTCACACACACACACACACACACATATATATATATATATATATATAAAATGTCAGCGCCTTCCCTTCTTGGCAAAGGAGGCTGACGTCCATTGTGTCTCAGAGGCCCTCTTTAAATTCTGGGGGGTGGCAGCACCACGGCCGGAACGGGGCAGTCGTCCTGATGTCTCTGCACTTCGGTGGCTGGAATACTGGTGCTGGCGACCTGGTGGCTCTCGGTGGGATGAGCTCAGTCCAGAGAAGCTGAGGGAGCGCGACAGCTCCACCTTGCGGCGTGAAGCCAGCGGCCCTCGATCCGGCTGGGGTGGAGGCACCTCGGGGCTCGGCTCGATCAGACGGGCCAGCCGAGGGTCCTGGGGCCGCCCCGTGGTTGGCGACGAGGGGCTACGGCATGTCGTCAGCGGAGGATCCGATCTGCGGTGGGTGCTGACCCGTGCAGGCCTGTCCCCAATGGGGGTGGGGGGCTTTTGGGAGTTCTCCACATTTATCCGCGGACCAGCCTCCTCCGCATGGCCGACGCGACACTGCAACGGCAACCTTGGGGTCCTGGTCAGCCCCGAGTCAGGCTTGAAGATCTGCATGGCGTCCTTCTCGAAGTTCTTCTCGCATGTCTGGATGATGGTGCCCCTCTTTCCCGCGTCATCTATCAGGGTACCCCAGTCCTTATGCTCCTAGAGGCACAGAGGGAGACCAGTCACGTGAGGCAGCCTTTACCGCGGCGCATGTGGGGACCGAAGAGGCCGTACCTTCAGTGTGCGCAGATGGCCCAGAATGAATAAGCTGTATTTCGCCCGTGTTATAGTCACGTTCAACCTCTGTCGATTATCAAGAAATCTGTAGAGAGACGCACAGACTTCTTAAAAAATTGATGCAAAACCTTAAACCACATGAAAAAGTTCAGGCATTTAACACTTTGTCTGCCTGCGATTTCACACCAAGCAACAGCAGCCGGCCTCTTGAGGCGTCACGGCATCCTTTATACTCAAGTTCATCAGGACGTACGATGATAACAATGCTCGCCATCTGTGAGGTTTGTAAGGACGTGCGAGCCATATGCGAACGGTAAAGCGTGTTTACGTAGCCTGCCATGTTCTCTGCTGCCTAGCGCACCGTCATGTTAATGAATCTGTTCAAAACTGCTACAGCCAATGGGATTCATTACTGCAGTCTCAAAAGCAGCTTCCTCAGTTTTGTGCTAGAGCTGAAAATTTATCTAGTACTTTACCCCCACTGCTGAAATGTATTAAACTGCTGCTTCTTCACTGACAGAAATGCATTATTCAGTACTGACAGGCCAGTCTGCAGCACAGGGGCCTTTTCTGCCCTTTTCAAATCACTTACTGTGCCGATAAAAGCACACAGACAACAAAGATCCTCTATATATAGCAAATATGTGACGTTTTTCATGCTAGTCTTAAACGTTACTTTCCTGGCAGTCAAAGTTGCAAGCCGACAGTCACAAAGAAGGTGGTTCTCAGGTCATCATTTACACGATAAATCCTGTTTGTTACACCACCAGGGTCAGTAATACCACCAGTGTGTGTCTTTCTTCCTTGTTCATACATCTTTGGAGTATTGAACTCTATAATCTGACAACGTATTTAAAGTTTGCAAGCTATTACCCAAATTACAGAACGTTTTTTTGAGCAGTTTGTGAGTACTACAGGTATTCAGACTCATTCTATGACCTCAAGGTAGTAGTATTCTATGTACAACTTAATTCTACCTTAGCAACATTAAAAATAAAAGCAAAAACAGATTTCAGAAGCTTTCACCAGTATGTGTAAAGGATTGCAAACCATCCCATTGAATAAAAAAAAAATTAAGAAAAAATAGGTTCACTGGCGTCACCTAGTGGCATAACATTGAAAGTGCAGTTTAAAAAAGCCAAAGTCCAAACTGAACCTTGGTGTTCTCTTGCCATACTCACCCAATAGAGCCGTGCTCGCTGCTCGCCCTAACACAGGATACAATGATGCAATCCATTTCTCTGCCTTGGAACCCATCAACAGTGTCCACGTCCACTCTGAAACGCACAAGGGCATGTCAAAATACAAAATACACTTCATCTGTATTTTTAGAATATGCAGCAGATCAGATATAAACCTGACACCATCACAAAAAAAAAGGATAAAAATGTAAATTTTGGGAGTCTTGCTGAGTCAAATTAAATCAGACTAACTTGCCTAAGGGATTCTATAACATCCCACGGAAAAAAAAAAAAAAAAAAAAAAAAAAAGTTTCAAGCCAGGTTTTTCCAAAATAAATAAGCTCCAGTAGAGCCGCGGTTCCCCCCCAGCTAGGCCGTTCGCTAGGAGAGGAGCGGGTCGCCCC
>JABFEA020000119.1:16077165-16096700 GCA_019775915.2 Cyphomyrus plagiostoma | reverse complement strand
GGAGAGCCGCGGTTCCCCCCCAGCTAGGCCGTTCGCTAGGAGAGCCGCGGTTCCCCCCCAGCTAGGCCGTTCGCTAGGAGAGCCGCGGTTCCCCCCCAGCTAGGCCGTTCGCTAGGAGAGCCGCGGTTCCCCCCCAGCTAGGCCGTTCGCTAGGAGAGCCGCGGTTCCCCCCCAGCTAGGCCGTTCGCTAGGAGAGCCGCGGTTCCCCCCCAGCTAGGCCGTTCGCTAGCATCCTAGCACGGTGAACAGTTCAGCTATTACGGCAACTAGAGTAACTGACACTACCTTGACATTTTTTTTCCCCTTCTCCCAACAATCTGTAGTGTTTGCAAAAAAGTGCCGTTGCGACAACAAAGCTCTCCTGGGCTTATTCCAGTATCCAGCATTTTATTCCAGTACAAGGGGATGGTCAGGCCCACATTGTGAAGGTAAAAAGTTAAATGGTAATACCTTACAAAATTATGGGGTCATATATTCACTTTTGAATGTTTATTCTCCATAAACACCACGAAGATGACCCATGTGCGTATTTTCTGAATAAAATGGTGCTAACGAGACAGACTTACCAAGTCTTAAGCTACAATTCCAAAATGAAAATAATTCCAGACAAAACTAAGTCCTCATACCAGAAGAATATCACTGCTCCCTGTGCTAAACCTTTCATTTTCATCACAATGTAAAACATTAGCCAGAGTAAACAGCTTTGAGCACAAGCATCAATCTTACTGCAGGTGCCTGTTGTCCTCCTTGGCCATCTCATGCTCCAGTGAATCCTTGATCCTGTTCTTCTGCGCGCTGTATGGTGTGATGACTCCCAGCCTGCCAATCTGCTTCTCCATGATCAGCTTTATGAGAATCATCACCAGCTTCACCTCCTTAGCATTACAGAAGGATCTGGAAGAAAAAGTAGCAATTATGTATGAGGCGGCAACATACATTTTTACAACAGAGATACAAGAGCAGACACACAAAGAAAAATACAAAAAATAAATCAGTGAAACAAAAAAAAAAAAAAAAAAAAAAAAGCAGGTGATATCTGACCACGGCCCAAATAGACTGCATGTGTGCCCTGTGTGTAGCATAACATGGAACACAAGTAGTAGAAAAGAATTACAAAGCCACTTATTAAGTAATAACAGATACTTTACACGATCCATGGGGAATCTCTCTATACCTCCCCCATCTTGCTCTCTATATGCAGGAGCCAGCTGGCTGTGAATGGCAGCCACCCATAGTGACTGGCATATGTGCCAAGGCCGGGCTCGAACCGGCAACCTTCTAATCACAGGCACAGAGGCTCAGCCGACTGAACCACACACGGCCTCCACAATGCATGCAAATCAGAGCTACCCAAGAGAGAACTTGGGCATTTTATAAACTCGCATAGTAAATGATTCCACCATTCAAAATGGGTTTCGGCAGCTCTTGCTGTAGTCACAGATCTTACCAGATGTGAACATGATAAATTGCTCTACATTTCAGATGTGAGACAGCAGACAAATTTCTCCAAGGTTTCTTGGTGACATATGGCATTTAATATAATGAACAGAATTAGATGAGGTGAATTAGATGATGCTAACACACTCAGGGAACTGTCTGTAAAAGCTTTAGGTCAGCAACTCAAAACTTTGCAAGAGTCTTAGTCCAGTTTGGGAAGGATTTCAGCCAAATACTCTTTCAACAACTCATAACTAGCATAACTAGTTTTACCCTACCTTGGTGTTTTGTGTGCTATTGTTATTCAAATAAGGCACTATTTCAGTTTGCTGAAAGCACATTCAGTTGTTTTTGGCACACACACACACACACACACACACACACACACACACACAGCAATGCAAATCCTTCATAACTTCCTTTGTTTCCATTTTGAAATTTTGTCAAACGTAAACAAGTATCCGTGATCAAACAGCCTAGTAAAATCAGCTCTACTACATCATGCAGGCATGAAATATAGACAACAATTTTGGGCGTCTGGAACGTAAGTTATCGGTTTTATTTAAAAATTTTCCAGGAAGGTTTGTATGCCCACAAAAATCTCTTACGGTAACAATACGTTACTGATAGTATCCAAGCTGCCTCTTGTATCATTACACTATTTGGGTGAGACTTTAAGATGAAAGGTGTTCTCTTTCCTCCTAATCAGAAGACACATTGTTCTCCTTGTCAAGATGAGCAGAGGCCGCATTTGAGATCATTTCTTATCTGCACCAGCTGCTAAAGTGGGACCCACCCGTTGTCTTTGGTCTCGGAGCCATCCTTCACATCAAAAAGCCTGTAGGGCTGGAAAGGCCAGCTGACCGCACACCTCTTCTGAGCCGTTTCACTGTAACAAAACCATTACACATCACAACATGCATTTCACGACTCCTTAAGACCACCAAACGAATGACTGACGGTTTGGAAAATCCAATTCATCTCCCCGGCGCTTCTATCCAAAACCACAACCTCTCTCGTTACGGGTTTACACTGCTAGGTTGATTTTATTTGAGTAGCTGAAGTGAAGTATTTTGCCGAAGGGTACTACGGCAGCCTGCGACATCCTTAAGCATCTCGCCCGCCGCAATGGCACAACCCCCGCGCACATCCCCTCAGAGCAGCCATACCCGTCAGTCTTCAGCGCCTTGTTGTAGATGTACTTGGAGGGGAACTCGCATATGTCCGGGTGCATGCGATACTGCCAGTTGAGGAAGATGACAGGGCTGCTGTTCCGAGGGTTCTCCCTCACTATGTGGTGAAGGCATCTCCACAGGCGAGCCATCATTGACTGGTCGTACTTCTTCTCCTTTGCAGTCTGGACGAGGCACAACGACGCCATTATAAGGACAAAAATTCCCACTAAATTGCTTAAACATATTAAACTAGTTGGAAGCTAGTGGACTAAAAATCTGGAGGCCAGATTAGATAGATCAGATGAATTGATGGTGTTTTTAAAAGAGCTTCACAATTTTAAATTATACAATTTTACTGTTATAAAACTAAGTCTAACAAGATTAATTAAGAAATAATTACTGTAAAATAAAGCACAAATTTACAACACATTTAATGAGGCCGGCAACATGGTAGAATGAGAAATGTATGACTTTGATATTATAGGGATGTTTGAAAGGCGGTTATCGCAAACAGCCAATGAGATCATGGATAACCAAGGCGTGTCAGAGAAGCTCACATTCCTGGCAACAAAGGAGCCACTTTTAGTTTTGCCCTTTGTTCACACCTTTAAACATGCACTGCTAAAAGGCCGTGGTGTTGAACTAGCCAGAGAGACCACTAAAGGGCACTGCTGTAAATCATCGATTTACCATTAAATTGACTTTGGTGGTTCAACCCACCTCCCCCCGGTGCTACACTTTGCATATCACAAACCTTACACATCAGCAGGAAACAGACTCAGAAGGTTAGGGTTAGACAGACAGACAACATTGTGTGACCATTCAAATCAACTAGCAGCCCTTTCATTTTTACTGAATCACAGTCCACAGCTCTTAGAGAAGGCAGCATATGACTGACTGGTGAAGGTGGACTCTTGGCCATAGACAAATTATTATATAGAATTAAAGCTTTCAATGAGGTTTGAGAAAAAAAAAAATGGACAAGGTACCTACAAAAGAAACAAATGATTAATTACTGGTCATCACATGTAAAAGTCTGAGCAGCTTATTGCTGCTGACGCTGTAAAAGTGAGTACCAGTCCATGCCGGCCTATCCTTGCAGACTCCCATCTCTCCAAAGATGTTCAAAGGGGAAATTTAATCATGCTATAAAGCAAAGACTATCTGCTGTGTTTTGCTGCTCGCTTGAACAAGGAGGGAAAGGGGCAGGAGATTAATGTCAGAGCAAGTTTGTAATTTGACGAGGTTTTACACAAACTTCCGAAGGGGAGAAGAAAAAAAGAAAAAATAAAAAGCCAAGCTAACATTCCAAGAGGGTCTGTCTGCAGTACGTTCACTGCCACTAGCGTGCTTTGCCTCTGAAGTCAAGTACATGCACTGCCACAATGGGAATCGCTTCCTGATTGCGATATGAAATGATTCAATTTATATGAAAGGGTTTCATTTTTTTCCCCAAACACTTCATGATTTATGTACATATTCTTCAACAAGTTTCCAGACTTTGCAATGAACAAGACAGATTTACAAAATTAACCAGATATTTAATCCTGCAGGACCAGGTACACTTACCGGTCAGGTCCAGAACAGCCCACATTGTAAAACTCAAATGACCTGTAAGTAGCCTGCACACATAACGTATAGCATGGAAAGCGGTGTAACAAAAACCAGCTTTACTGTCGGGTATATTTAATGCAGCCTAACTGATGATCAACAGCCAAAACGTGGCTGCACGTGTCAACAGGCCCTCATGAGTTGATTGGCTATGTATCCAGGGGTAACATTCATCCCCTCCCAGTTCTATGCGTTTACCACACTGCAAACTAATGTTCTTTTAATATAAAATAAAAATGCTGCTATACGGGCTGCAACCTACAGATGGAGGTCAAATAAACGACAGTTGTATACAATTTAATAATTATTTCAAATAATTATTTTATACACACACACACACACACACACACACACAGCAAAAAACCTATTTGCATACTAAGATTTTGTTTACGATGTGCACTCATTCAACAGCATGAAGTGAGGGTTCTCTACATGTAACCTGAGCGCACTGTGCGTTACCTGGGACACGACAGTAGGGGGCAGCTGCTCTGGATCCCCCACTAGGATGAGCGCGGGACAGCGGTACACCATGGGGATAAGCGTCTCCAGTTCCGTGGCCTGTCCCGCCTAAAGAGTGAGGAATACATCTCACATTATCCAGTATGATCACAGAGCCTCAGGACAAAGAACAGTGGGGCTTTCCTCGAACCTCGTCCACGATGACGCAGCCGAACGGCTCGTGGCCCAACCGCCGGAAGGCTGACTCCAGCACTGTGCCTCCGCTGGTGCTCAACGTGCAGCAGATAATGTGAGCATCCTGGAGCACCCTGGTCTGGGTCTCTTGCTTTCTGATCCGGGCCTGAGAGCAACAAACACATCCATTAAAATGGTAGTAATTGTGTCGTCCTAGCAAAAGCAAAAACTGGAGAAGAGATAGATTTCTGGAAGTAAATCACAGTTTTCTTGTCAACTGATGATGGACCGGTGAATTGGCCCCCAGCCCATCTCTCAGGTCCCCACGGGGCAGTAACACAGACAGGGTGACTCCCTACCTCTCTCAGGTTCCGGCTGAGTTGTTCCCGATCTTTCAGCAGCTTGCCCTTCTGATCCATAAGCTGATCGAACTATCCAGCGGCCATTGACAGACAGACAGAGACACAGAGAGGGAACGTTAGCAAGACCATGTCCTGAAGTCTATGTCAAATGACAGCATGAGAGGCCAGGGCCGCCCAACATCCCCGCAATGGAAATGCATTGATAGGCAGAAAGCGACGTCATTGCAGAGCACATGTAAAAGGCCTGGTGATAAGAGCATATCGGGCAGCATCAGTAATGCCGCCCTACTGCACGATGATTCTGCGCCAGCCACTGCCTCACCATAGCCCTGTTCTTTGTCTCCATGGCAAGCCTTCTGGAGAGACAGTCGATGCGTTGGTCAAGCTGCTCTTTGCACCTCTGGATGTCCACGTCTGCAGAATGCTGGGCTTTTTCTGTAGTAACGAGAGATTCGCTCAGAAAAACAAAAAGCCTAATATCTTGCCATTTTGAAATCAATGCGGACATATACGGTTTTGACTACGGGAAAATCGTAACTGCTGCGAGCATTAAGACGCGTTACAAATCAATGGGCTACACTGAACAGAATTCCATGGATTTACTGAAGCCCTCTTGGTTAAATATGTGTCAAGCCAGTTGTGTTACAAACAGACAGCCTGAGTCACATTCCCAGGATCTCTCACCACAAACTGAAAGAACACTGATAGAAAACAAGACTCACGAATTCTGTTTCTCGTCTGGCTATCGAGACTGAACAGCATCAGGCGTTGTGAAATGCTCTTCTCATTTCCAACACGTACTACATTTATGTCTCCACAGTTACCTAGAATGAAGGTGATGAGGTATGTGAATGACACAGGGCAGGACTATAAAACGCACTGGTTAAAAAGGGTCATTTGCATGCCGAGTTTCCAGCCCCACACATCGTACCCAGAGGGCTGTGAATGTCCCTACAGCTCCCCTTAAACTCCAGGATAACCTTCTTCATGAGACTGTCGATGGCGGCATTGGACGGCGCACACAGCAGTACCCGTAGCTTGCGGGCCTTGAAGCCAACAGGGTTCACGTTCATCAGACCCTGCAAAAACACAGTGGCTCAGGTCCAGGATACAGCACATCTACAGTAACCCAGGAGGCTCAGAAAAGAAAAACTGAATATCGTACAATACAAAGCTTATATTACAAATGCAGCACCTGGACATGTTAAATGCAAGGAAGAACAAGGTAGTGATTTCCATGGTTTTTGGAATGAAAGTGAAAAAAGGCTGAAAAAGTAAGAAAGGATGCAATACAGATACAGACCCACAAACGAGAGATGTATCGCCATGGAGAAGATCAGTAGCAACCCCAGAACTGGGGCACCTTTCCCTTGGACTTCCTTCGAAGGATGTGTCCCTTCCCTCTGAAGTTTAAGCTGCTCTAAAAATGTTTACTTTTAGTGCGGAAGTTTGTTTGGGTTAATTGGTCAAAGGAGACCCCTGTTAAAAGTAACCCTGTGGTATAAAAGAATTCAGGGTCTTTTTTCGACATGCAAGGATTAGCTCAGTTATTAATTGAAGCTTTGGGCTCCATTACTGATGCATCTTCCACCTGAGTTTTGCGATACACTGTTAAAAAGGACCTCTCCCTTTTCAGTGGGGTCCAGACTGTACCACGATAGGTCAGAGCAAAGAAGACCACTGTCAGTGAGGGTTTTCGTGTGATTGGCCTAGATGCATGGCAAAGGCAGCCTGCTGAGTTTGGTGGAGGGGTGGTGTTGGGGGGCATTTTGGGCAATCTCTGATTTGTGTTTTGACAGGTTATTGTGCTGTTGATGCTTGTTTTTCATGGTTCCCATTTCAGTACTTATTTGATTACTGTCACTGCTATTTTGTACTTTTACGATAGTGTTGTTTTATATGAAAATTAAATATAAAAAAAGATGTACATACAAACCTCACATCATTACAAGAACTATTTTAGCTGCTGTACTACTATTTGATTTTAATAACAGCTCAAAATGGAGCAACAGACAGAGACAGACAGACAGCTAAAGCACATGGGATTTGCATTTTGGAGGAACACAAGCACCTCTGAGAAGAGCTCCTTTAGCAGTCTGACGATGGTCTGGCTTTTCCCTGTCCCCGGGGGGCCATGAATAAGGCAGATCTTCGGGGTTTTATCAGGCCTTTTCACAATAGAAATACCGCTGCTAATCGCCTTTATTTGCTCAGAGTTGCTGCCCTACAGGGACAGGCACAAACACACAAACAAGACATTATACTTTCAATATTTATAAATGCATTGGAGCAAGACATTCTGGGGAAAATACATACATATAGCTTAATGTGCATTTGAACCCCTATAGCATAGTAAAAGTGGCCTTTTTAAAACCGCATATTTTTAGAATAATATATTTCTATAATATAATAATATATTTATATTTTTAAATAATTTCTCGGAATACATTATGGATTTTATATAATTATGCTTACGAAATAAGACATCTAGTTAACTACCCAAATCAGCCTGTCATTCAATGAGAGGGGAAAATGTTACATATTCATAACTGTTTAATTTGGAATACATCTTAAAAGGGGTCCAGCATGATTGTATAAAGCAAACTGTTTTATGGACAAACTTGAAATTGATAAAAAAAAAAAACCTCAATTAACTTGAAATATGTCAGGGTCATGTCAGGCAAATAGTATTTTCTAATCTACAAAGCAGTCAACGTAATCCTGGGATTAACCTCACAAGGAGTTTCAGATGATAGAGTTCAGGCTGTTAAAAGACTCAACTTCCTATGGAAGTAAATCTGTGTCATCAGAATTTGAATTTTATATGGGGAAGATGGTGGCGCAGAGGGCAGTGCTGTCGTTCGGCAACCAGAGGGTTGCCAGTTCGAGCCCTGCCTTCTCCTGACCCCATCAAAGTGTCCTTGAGCAAGACGCTGAACCCCAAATTGTTCCCGGTGTGCAGGTTGGCGTCTTGCATGGCAGCCTTCGCCACCGGTGTGTGGATGGGTGAATGTGAGGCATAAATTGTAAAGCGCTTTGAGTACTCGGAAGAGTAGAAAAGCGCTATTATAAATGCAGTCCATTTACCATATGCCACTGAAATTCTAACATTGAATATTTATGCATTGGAAACCCGAATTCACATACAAAAATACGAGGGTAAAAATACAAAGAGACAACATTTCGATGTTGCTCCAATGCGACAGTACGACTTCACATGCAAAAAATACGAGTTATACATCCGGGATACCAAAGGCTAATCAATCAAATCAATCTGTGGCTGCCGCTTACATAACAGCAATACCAACAGGTGTTCCAGGCAATTAGGTTTCCCTTGTCGCACGCCGATTTGTACATGGTTTCGCCTGTTCAGACGTTTGTATCCCAGGCAGTTCCGAGGTGTTCTGCTATTTCTCCCGAATACCACGTAAAGCAGCTATAATTGGTTTTCAGGTCATTTCCCTGGTTTGTTTATTGTTGGTTACAGTAACGTTGCGCTGCTTTATTTGATTAATTGTCCAGTCTGTAAAAAAGGCATTCAAGTAAGAATTGCACTGTACTCAGTACATGACAATAAAAACTTTGATTCCTTGAAATACAAGTATTTGATCTTTTTCCTGGCAGCTCTTTTTACACAAGGCCACTATGCACTTAGTGTGATAAGTTTGGATCAGGAGTTATTGTAAAAGAAGTAAGGTGCATGCAGGTGATATTTGTATAGATTTATCTACACCCTCAGTCAGGTCTTGCACATTATAAGGACTAGAAGTTGTCCGACTTGCCGGCAGTCAATTTATACTCCACCCCTGCAGCCACAGCCAGATGCTCTTGTCACGTCAGCTGCAGACAGACCTAAAGCGCAAATCGAACGCAGCCGCAGATTTGATTGCTTAGCCTTGGTATCCCGGAAGTATAACTCGGATGTATAAATGTATTTTTAACCTCGTATTTTTGCACGTGAATACAGACCATTGAATTTCCGATGAATATTTATGCATTGGAAATATGCAATGTTACAATTTCAGTGGCATATAAAATTCAAATTCTGATGACACAGATTTACTTCCATACTTCCTTTTCAAAAATAAGCACCACAAAAAAATGGCCCTTGCAGGTAGGGTTGCAGGGATTAACCGGTTTAACTATTAACCACGGTGTGAAACATTGAGATTAATCCACCATTAAGATTTCCTCAACACCGCCAAAAAAAAAAAATAAAAATTCACCAGTACCAAAGACATAATAGTGTGACCTGCAAGAATGATAACAATACATGCGAAGCACACACAAAACACAGATCCTGGCAGAAGGAGAGACAACCAACAATGGGACTACACTATATCCACCTAGAAAGCACTTGAAGTCTCCTGTGTGGGAGTATTTTGGATACCCAAAAGATGCTAAAGGAGAAATCCAGGACGATGGGTCACCCATTTGCAGAGCTTGCAGAACAAAAAGTTGCAACCAAAGAATCCAACACCTCCAACTTGTTGCAGCATCTATGAGATCATCATGCGGACATATACGCGCAATTGAAGGTAGCCTAATACAAAACAAATTACGATAGTGACTGGAGTGATTTCAAAGTAATATTAGAACCATCCGGTGCATGAGGGTTCATTTAGGCGTGTAGTGTTGTAGGCTACTGATAGAGGTTCGCTTCCTTTTTGTCTATAACAAGTGTTGTGTTTTCTTCTCTGGCAGTCTCAAAAAGGAATTTCAAACATAGCCTGTTTGCATGCTTGTCCTTGTCCAAGTCCTTGTCCTTGGTAGTTAACAGCGCAGTGGTTACGAAAGAAAAAAAGTAAAACGGTAGATCCCATTAAACGCTTGCCGATCACGAAATGTAGAGTCTCATTTTATTAAGGTGCCTCCGTCCTTCATTGTTGACTTCAATAAACGTCATGCCTGCGGTTTAGGTGTTTAACACCAAATAGTTGGTCTAAGTCACGTTTGTTAACATTTACATCTGCAAGTCAAAGTCAAAGTAGCCCTCCTTGACCAATTGTCAAGTTAAACTTTTTTTTTTTTTCCCAGAAACTTCAAAACAGGCAAATTAAAAACAATTAGATTCATCTTTTTAACTATGCAGTAATAGTGTAATGTTAATACAGTTGTGAAATCAATTCATGTAAAATGACCATGAAAATCGTTAAACCGTGATCATTTCTCAGACTACAACCGTACCACAAAAATTTCTAATCATTGCAACCCTACTTACAGGCAAGTTCAGGCTGGGAATTCTGTCCGGCTGAGCACGGAAGCACTCGACATAGGGAGCCAGTAGCGGCCTTTTCATGCTGCTGGTCTTCAGCAGGCAAAGCGCTTTAAACTGGCGGACGGCAGTCACCAGGGAGCCTACCAGCTCACACCTGACAGGCTGGTTATTCACAGACGCCACATTCCCGTACGTCTGCACGGTCAGGTTTAGGTCCGTGACTTTGCCTGGACAGGATGATGTGCAATTTACACAAGAGTTACAGAAAAACACATCGCTGCACAACTAATGACATGGAGACCAAGTGACTGGCAAGTATACTGCCAGACAGCAGCATTTTTATCACTTTTATTCATTCCAGGTTCTTTTTTAGCAGATGACCCAGCTGCTACTGTCATCTATGAATAACTAACGAAATGTTAAAATAGGTTGTTATAGAGCATTCTGGGGGAATAATACATGGAAAAAAGACTTGTTTTCAAATACAGAGTTAAGGTAAATACCATCTATTCATCTTCTATAAATGCTTGTCCTATTCAGGGTTGCTGTAAGGTAAATACCATACTTTACTCTTGTTTTCCTGCAAAAGCCTAGTATTTATTTATAAAAACAGTTCCTCCCATCAGTTCTGCTCATTATGGATTTTGTAATAATAATTGCCTTGCCACAAACACATTTGAGAATCCTGGCAACAGCGATATGACCTACCCCCAGTTATGAGGTTGCATCGGGATACACAGCCAAAATGAGCGACCTCTTCAGTGAAGTCCAGCTCCTCATCTAAATACGCTCCCCTGTGCTGGGGCAGCCACAAGATAACAAAGTCGTCCTCCTTCGGGTACCGCTGGTGCTTCACATCATGGTCACTAAGGAAGGCTGAGATAAAGATCAAAGTGTTGGCCAAAACACAGCAGGCACTCAAACACTCCTGTCAGCCAAACAATACATCTATTCTTACCTGGCAAATTATGAAAAACCAAGAATGTCTGTTTTATACAACAGATTACCACAGGTTTGTGGAGATCCTATTAAAAGGAGCTGGCTAATTAAGCCACACCCACAGATGACGCCGGTATACAATTATGCACACAGCCACGTAACCACCAGTAACACTGGCAGAGGAATAGGTGGTAATGCTGAGGTGGTTAGTGACTTTCAACTTGGCGCCATCATTTGATGCGATCATTCCAAGAAGTCACTTTGCCAGAGGATAAGTGTACCTGAACCATAAGTAAATGTTTCTACAAGATTAGGGACTATATACCCACAACCCAACATATTCCAACCAGTTTCCACAACTGCTTATCCAGCACAGGAACTCTGAGCCTCTGCAAACATGAAAAGATGAAAACCTCACAATCAAAGACATGGAGGCAGGAATTTAAGAGACAAAAGCACAGTTTCACTGCTCTGCTAAACTGTAAGCGACACTGTAACCACACCTCCTCAGGATTCACAACCATTAATATGACATATCGTCATGGCTAACTCACCTTTAAAAGTGGCACTGGCCATGCGATTGTTGTAATCAATTCCTGTGAACTTCAGATTCTGACTTACTCTTGATCCTGAATTGACTTTTTTCGTCCATTCACTGACAAGCTGCAGTATGATAAAGGAACATGGAAGGTTCCGTATGGAAGATAAAGGACATGGAGAAGAAGTGGTTTGTTAGTGTGGATTTCAAAATACACCCCATATCTCACTAAACACCTGTGTCTCAATAAATGGGCAGTGAAGTACAGCTAATAGCAGCAGATTGCATGCATGTAATGTGTGATTGCTGTCAGAGCATGAAAATCCATGTATGAGTTATAAATTCGGCAAACGTGTCAACATGGAATATTCACTAGGTGAACCACAATCGGTATACAGAGCAAATGTTTGTCACAATAGAGCTCCATAGCGCTACACAGTCATACAGCTGTTTAAGGGAAGCCCTTAGCATTTTATGTGCAATTCAGTCACTAAAATGTATTCTAAAGTCCCCAGTACAAACATTATAAACCAGCAGTCAAATTAATAAAATCTTTTTGCAGTTTACATCTTTGTTCCTAAACAAAATTACGTTTATGTAAAATACAGAATTAGGCAATGTCTAAATATTAAATAGCTGATATTACTGTTCTATTCTACCAAACAGGTAACAAGAATGGTCTTGAAAGTATACAGTGAGATGGATAATTTATTACATACCTCTTCAAATGTGTTGTTAAGCAACAAGGGATAAAATATTCTAAAGTATTCATCATAAGATCTATAGCTAGGGGAAACTTCTTTAAGCTGACGCAGACCGAGTGGAATTCCAAAACTGTCGTAGTTGGTGAACATGTCATAAGTCCACTTTAGCACGTCCCCGATCAAAATGGCCTGATCAAGCCTTGTACCCACTTCACTATACGGTACGGTTCCGACCACAGGCGCCTCGGGCCTTTGGTATGTCTTGTACGTAGGAACATGTGGCAGAGCGCCAGTCGCACTACTTGGGGTGGGCAGAGGTTTAAATGAGACATGACGTTTGGGTGGAAGTGGCCGTTTGAATTCAGACGGAGGTATATTTGTTCTAGGCGCAGGTAACGGCCGCCTGGCAGCCTGTGGCAGTTTGGTCGTCTTTTCCATTTCCTCAGCTAACGTAGCATTCCTGGAGCTGGGAGCATATATTTTGGTGGTGGATGGTTTGGCCTTCTTCAGCAAGGAGGGTAACATGCCAGGCTTTAGGAATACATGATCATTGTTATCCGTTTGACCTGTGAGTACTTCAGGCGCAACAGGTTCTACCTGAGCAGAACCTTCCAAGACAAGCTTGTCTCCTTGCTGATCATTGTGAAAGGAGGGTCCATTATTCATTTGGCTTTCAGGCTCAATGTCCATATCAATGGGATCCCTTTGGGTATAAATTACATCGTCCTCCATTTGTGAGCACAGTTCCATGTCCAATGGTTGATTTTGTGTGAGACACACATCTTCAAGGTCCCCATCATCAGAAGCAATAGACACACCACTGGGTTTATCTTCAAAAGTACTGTCAGTCATGTGATCAACTCCCTCTTTATGCTCTAATGAACACCTTGACAAATCAGGTTTTTGAACACAGTTACTACTGAATTGTGTGAGTGAAGAACTTTGTTTGTTGTTTTCAGTTAAATTCAATTCTGAGGCATTTAATTTCTGAGTTCCCTCTTCCGGCCTTTGACCCACTTTTCTTTCACCACCTTTGATTCCAGCCACAGACCCAGTGAGTGATGTGCGTCGAAGTTCGTCATCCTCATCAGCGTTTGACTCAACTATATGGTCTCCTTTGCTGCATACTGCTCTTGTATGCTCAATGGTGTGGTCAGCGGCACCTAAACCCGGCAAAGATGAACGGTTTGCTCTACTCTGCCTAAAAAACTGAATGTCTTGAGAGGCCAGTAATTTTTTAGGACACCTGGCACTCATTTTCTGAGGGCGGATCATCTTTGACTTTCTGGTTCTCCGAGTACGCAGGCCTGGCTCAACTCTAACTTCCTGTCCGTGTTTTCTCAACTTCCCAACACATTCTGAGGACCTTTGGGAAAGATCAGGAGCTATACGTTCTTTTTTCTTTAGTCCCAACTTCTCTACGGTAGAAACAGATTCCACAGGCTTTCTGACTTTTTTTGGAGGAACTATAGCAGGCATGCCAGTGGCAGCGGAGGAAGACCCAGAAGCAGTCACAGCTCCTTTGGGCTTACTTTCTTTTTTGTGAGGTTGCATTATTCTCTTCTTTATTAAGGGGATCCTTTTCCCAGTACATTTAACAGGCAAATCTTTGGCACGCCGAAAAACAGTGTCTGCGCCAACGCTTGCCTTTGGTCTTGATGAGATTTTCTGCTTCTTCAGCCTGTCTTCCAACAGTGACACAGTGTTTTCTATAGACTCATCTGAAACAGGATCCGTATCATACTCGCAAGTGCTGGAAGAAGCCATTACGCCTGGACTTGGTGGCATTTCACTGACTGTTTTCTCTTTCTTGGTCTCTGGAGCAGACTCACCGGTATAGACAGAACAATGACTCCATTCTGAATATACATGATCCTGGCTTTCAAATTCAAACAACTGTGAGTCACACTCATTTAAATCACCACCATAAATATCTCCTGGACTTCTTTCTGCATCAGCATCATGAGATTCAGTCTTCACCTTGAAGCTATTTGTCTTTCCAGATTCATTTCCAGTTCCTTTATTACTGTGCAGAGAAATGTCAGAGTTCTCAGTAAGCTCTGAATCAGAGATTACAATGACATCATTTTGAGCATTTTCCAGTGTTTTGTTCACTTTCTGCTTTATTCTCCTTAATGGTTTGGAGACCTCTGTACCGGACTCAAGACCATGAATGTCCCCTTCATTTGCAGACATATCCTTTTCATTATGATCCCTGTTAGCTTCATTAATAGATACTGCACTTAAATGTTTTAACTTTTGCGTTTTTTTTAAATGGCTTTTAACAACCGAGAGGGGAAAATCGTCACTGTGCACCACAGCCAGGTGTTCTTCATTCCCAGCAATATTTGGAAATTCTTCAGCAGTCCTGTTGAGACCTGGCTGATGTTCAGATGACATGCCCTCCAAGTCTTTAAAGTTGAACTTCGTTGCAATAACTTTAAGCTTCGGTAAAGACTGGCCTAATTTGGATTTGATAGCTTGTACCTTGTTTGGGTCTAAAAGCTTGGCGGACTGAAGAAGTCCTTTCAATTTTATACTTGTTGCTACATGGTCATGTTCAGGATCCAAAGCTTCTTTTTTTGCCACAATGCTGTCCTGTTGCACAGCTTTAACATTCACATCGTTATTGGGGCTTTCATCCATTCTGCCATATCGCTCATTGTCCCATACTGGTTCACGTTTTACAGCCTGCGGACAATCTTCAGTGAATCTGTGAATATCGCTACTACATACAGGGGTCATTTCAGGATACATGTTCTCGATACAGTCAGTAAGTGCAGCAGATGGAGCAGAATGCTTCTCCTTCATCACCTTAACAAGCTGTTTCAAACAACCCTGTAGCTCTATTGCCTCCCTATCTGTAAGTTTCCATTGCTTTTGTGGTGCATCACGAATTTGCTTATTAAGCAGGTCCAAAAAATGCATGACTTTGCTGTGTGAAGTCAGTTTCCCACCCTCTCTCAGAAGACAGCGTATTGTGTGCATGCATGCTTGGGGGACTGCAATTTTAACTGGAGAGCTGCGAGACAAGGAAGTAGAGGACAAACTGTATGACCCACTGTCTGAGATGAGACTGAAAGCTGTACTGGGTAGGGTGGCACATTTCACCACCACTTCCACCCACTTCGGTGAAGGGTAATAGAGCACATTCATACGGCTCCTACTCAAGTGAAACTCGATAATACGAACAAGGATGAAGGTGAAAACCTCAGTGACTTTATCACAAGTCTGAACTTGTCCATTGATGGGGTCCTTGATTTCCCCACAAAGATAGTTGATGACTTCCTCAATGTAAACCATGCTGAGATCGTCGAGGTCCATCACAGACTTCACAAAAGGGATGAACCACAAGAAGGTGCTGTCGTGCACACGCATGTCCAGGCCCAAGTCATGCTGCAGCACATTTACCAGCCAGTGCATCTCTTCAAAAATAAGGCTGCTACTTTCTCCACATGTTGACTTTCTAGGACTGGTAACCTGTTTTAAAAATGAAAAACAAACAATTTTGCTAGAAATTATTATTCCTAAATAGTAATGATTTGTTAGTCCTTGGCAGAAGCATTTCATGGTAACCTTGTACACATAGGAGATTTCTAGGGTAAATGTAAACATGATACACTATAGTAAACAGCTGCAAATAACTACAAACACACTGCAGATTCTAATAAACTACTTTATTACAGTAAATTGCAATTGGCAACTTTCAATGTTTCTAATTGTATTGGGAGGGAACGTGGCTCAACATCAGATAAACCAACTGGATCGTAACATTTCAAAATACGGTGGTACCTCAGAACTCGAAATTAATCCGTTCAGAACTCCAGACCAAGTCCTAAAAAGTTCGAGTTCTGATCAAATTTTCCCCATAAGAAATAATGGAAAACCAATTAATTGGTTCTCTGCCACAATAAAAATTACACCAAAATGTTTAAAATGCTAAAAAAAAAAACAAAAACAAAATGAAACAAAAACAAGAAAAGCATATACTGTACTAAACACATTTATTAAAACAGTATTTTTTAAAGAAAATAAATGTACCCAAACAATTAGTTAAAAACAAAAGGAAAACGTGTCATGTCCCGATTGTCTGCTCCTTCCGTGTGCCACGGCCCCTCGTTAAGCCGGTTTATAAACCATTAGTCTATTTTAAAATGTATTTTATTATATAATACTGTTACTGTCTCTCATTGTCTAAATGTATTTTTACTGTCTAAATATCTATGTATTCAGTTAGTGTAAACATGCACGATGCTATCACAGCTAATGCGAGGCTGCGACTGAAGCGTTACCCCTTTGTTTCTACTGAGAGACGTGCCACGTGACTCATTTCCCCGCGCATACAAGTTCTTAGGTCGGCGTTCACGGTTTGACTTCTGATATTCAGATCAAGTTCTAGGTAATTTTTCTTGAACTGGTTGGTTCGACTTAAGAAATTAGAGTTCGAATGAGTTCAAGAACTGAGGTACCACTATATAGGGGAAATAAGTTAAAAGTATGTCACATGGGTGAGTTTTGTAATCATGATGATAAATCACCACCTACAATTTACCTTTTTCGTTTCATTACAGTCATAGATCATCTGGCTGCAAGTCATATCCTCATCACTCTCCATTTCAACTTTGACTCTGGGCCTTAAAAGAAAATACAAGTCACAAAACATTCAAGCAAACACTCAAGATATCTGAAGAAGACATCTGGATAAAGACTGACAACTTCAGGAAAAGTACGAATGCCGCAAGGGAACTGAATTACATCAGAGATTTCCGACGGATCTTGTGTATTTCTGCAGTGTAGCTGGGGCTCCCTGTTATTGCCTGGAAGGCTGCTGTGGGTTCAATTAACTGGCCCCAGATTCTGGAACCCAAGCAATGCAAAATCACCATGAAGCACTGCAGAGCTGGCCAAAACGGATCCATAGTCTCATCTAGGGGAAGAAAATAAAAAACAAAACAAGTATACCTTTCCTTTTTATACAGGAATTGTTGCATCTGATTTTTCTTTGAGATTTTTTAAACATAGAAGATATTAAATCATATTAGTAATCTACACATTTTAGCACAAAGATGGCTCCCACCTTCCACATTCTTCTCCATTGTTGTAAGTATGCATTTAATAATTTCAGTCTGCTTAGTGGGAGCTAGAACCAGGGAGTCCATTGCTTGACCATCCAGCTGGGTAAGAAGCATGCATATTCCTGGAGAATAACAAGGAAGAAGCAGTTAAAATATAGATATATTCCATTCTATTATAAATGGCTGAATCCATACATTGTTGGAGCCTACATATTTATAATAGAATTTACAAATTGGGATAGCAGAGATCTGACCCTGTTTGCATTGCTGCAAATCACTATATACAGACCGCAGCTAACAAAAGGTACCATCTGATAAATCGACATAGGTAATGAAAATGAACTACCTAGCCAGTAATCTTTGTAGTTCTTTGCATCAAAGAGATGGGGTGAAAGTAAAACATTCTTCTCTTTCTCAGAAGTGCATGAAATGTATATGTCAGAATTCTGGAACAGGTCAAGGTCCAGTACATGAAACATCAGTAAGAAGGTCTCCTTAAGCTCATAGAAGTCATCTCGGTCCACTTTCCCCAGTGTTTTGGCTGCACGTATTGCCCACCGTCTCACCTGGACAAAATTATAGAAACAAAGCAGCTGCAACCTGTTTGGAAAAGGCTGAAAGATCCCCAAGAATAAAGCACACATTTCTTACATTCCCTCATAGCTCACACTCCCATACCTGCTCATTGGGATATACTAGCAAGAGGTATATGCCGGGAAATTTCTCAAAAACTTGAAAAGGGTTCAGATTCTCCATCTTGCACAGTGCTTCCACAAACTTCTCCGCTGCAACAGAAGAACATGCCTCCTTGTTCATTTGGCTGTATGAATTTACTGTGACAATGTTTCCCAATCTGGTGCTCAGGAACCTAGACAGTCCACATTTCTGTTCCCAGCTAGAGCAAAAAATGGACTTTCTGTGGGTCCCCATGAACCAGATTGGGAAACACTAGGAGATTAAATTAACTGCCTAAATGATTTAAACGATACAACCCCATTAAAAAAGGAATAAAGTAGAGCTGGGCGATATGGCAGAAGAAAAAAAAAAAAAAAAAACGATATTTTTTCCTGTATTAACAGATATCAATAATTATCAATATTATAGTTTCACAATGTTGTTCCATGTAATAATGCAATAATCAAAATAATAAAAATAACCCTATTCTGGAATGAAAAATGAATACATGGAAGTAAACATTAGTAAACAAATACTGATTTTCCAACAAATTTTACTGTTTACATACAAAATTCCCTTAATTATAAAAGATTGATTTTCAAGTATTCAAAGAAACATAGCTCAAATGAACAAAACCATATAATAATGCAACAATGTGCAAAACTATAATATTGCAAGTATGTTAAAGGGCAAACAAAATAAAGCAGGACAGAACTGACTGCAACAAGTACCGTATTTTCCGCACCTAAAAATTCTCAAAAGCCGACAGTGCGCCTTATAATCCGGTGCACCTTATATATGGATCAATATTGAGCCGCAACAGGTCTCGCAACAACGGGAAGCAGCCGCCGACTCCATTTTCTCCCGTAGAAGTAGCGTGCGGTGCATGCTGGGATATATGACTGCGCGAAGCGTGCATTTTCATTTCCATTAGTGACGAGACGGAGCCGGGCATGTTGGATGCCGTATTCGCCCAACTGTTCAATTCGGACACTGAAGAGGAAGAATTCGAGGGATTCATTGATGAGGAATGAACTGATAAAGTGAAATTTACGCTGAATTGTTATATTGTTATTGCTTTGCACTATTTGGAGAGTTACTATATTGTGATTGCATTAACGTTTGATTTACCGTAACGGTATCAGACTGTTTCTTTTACGTGTTTACT